>CAJNDT010001713.1:680973-952928 GCA_905221615.1 Symbiodinium sp. CCMP2592
GCTCCTTGGGTTGAAGGCTCCGAAGTCTAGAGTTTGGGGTTGTCGTTGTGGTTTATTTACGAATCTAAGTACTGAGGTGTGGGGCTGGGGACTGGATGTTCACGCAGTCCCAAATCCAAACACTCCCAACTTCGCAAACACAGGGCTCTTAATTGGCTGGAACAATATTGTATATTATAATGCAAAATCGATTGTGGGAATGCTGTGGCTGCTAGAGCATGCTTTTGATGTCTGTAGTCGCGGTCTTATAATCATAATAATTATATTGAGTTGGATCCTAGTAGCACTCTTCTTTGCTCTGGGCTCGGGCAGGAGGTATGGGTCGCTCGGGCAGTTGCAAGGATGGCTTGGTGGGGTGATGATCCATGGGACGCTGTTTAGTTTCTTAACTAACGAATGTCTATGACGATCAAAGAATGAGTATTATTATGATTGTCATGGCTCTCTTGAAGAATGAAGTTCCATGAACGATGCTTTGGGAAGCTCGGGCAGTTTCAACCTGGAATACGGAATGATCACTATTAGTATAATTATTACTTATTAGAATTATAAGCATTGCTATTCTCAGAACTCGGACAAGTCAATTGAAGCCTTCAGGTGGGGTTCGGGTTGACACCTCCTTTATTTATTTAGGGCTTACTAGTTGAAATTGAGGGTATAATTAGGGGGAATGAATCAATCAACCCCAACTGACTCCGTAACTGAGGCTCGGACCAGGGCCGGGCGGGGAGGGGAATGTGTATTATTAATATTATTATGGTTTAGGGTATAATTTAAGTATAGTCTTGATTTATTAGTAGGGTTTCAGACTACTGCTATTTGGGGGCTCGGGCGAGGTTGGAATGATCTGGTCGGGAGCCGCGGCCACCCAGACCAGTATCCGAAGATGCCAGGGTGAACTGAAAGCCGCATGCCGGAAGCCGGGAGCCTGACCGGTGGTCAGGCTGCCACGGCCGTCCAGGCCATGCCGGAAGCCGGGAGCCTGACCAGTGGTCAGGCTGCCACGGCCGTCCAGGCCATGCCGGAAGCCGGGAGCCTGACCGGTGGTCAGGCTGCCGCGGCCGCCCAGACAAGGCTGCTTCCAGAAGACCGGGAGCCGGGAGCCTGACCGAAGTCAGGCCGCCACGGCCGCCCAGGCCTATTGAGCCGGGAGCCTGACCGGTGGTCAGGCCGCCGCGGCCACCTGGCATCTTGGATGCTGTTGAGGGGCCTGGTGCAATGCACCAGTCCACCTCTTCAAACCCAAACCTCTAATAACCACTAATCCTAAACGCGCCTCGTCACGAAGTCCAGGGCCCCCGGCAGTTACTAGAATTAAATTAAATTAAAACTGAACAAAGAACAACACTAACAGTAACAGTAACAACCCATCAATTCAACTAAGCCTCAACCCGAAACCCCAGCCTGAGTCAAGCCCCAACCCGACCCCAAACCCCAATCAACACAAGATCATGCTCCACCCGACAAACCCGCAAAGCTCCAATCTGAACACCCTGAAAACCCGGACCCCCCGAACCACCAATCCCTAGAACCTCGACCCCTGAGCTCCAAACCCTCAACACCAAACCCGAAACCCCACCAACACGCCAAGGCCCCAAGCTGAACCCCTCAACAACCTGGGCCCCCCAAACTCCCAAACCCCTTGACCCCCAAACCCTAACCCCAAACCCCCACACCCTGGACACTAAACCCGAAACCCAAAGAACCAAGCTACAACCCTGGACCTGAAAGTGGGGCGCCGGCGTAGTGTCGCCGGTGCCCGCCGGAGGTGAAGGGGCGGGCTGGGGTTTAAGGTTAAGGGGAAGTTACAGGGGGATTTAAAGTTATGGGGAAGCTAATGCATATGTGTTATAATCATGTTGAGATAAAAATATTATGTGCAGATGATTGTGTAGGTGAGGCTCGGGCAGTTGTCGTTGGAATGGTTATTTGATACACTCGGGCGACCAGTACAATTTCAATTGCCACATAATATTAAACTAAGGTTAGATGTACTTAAGTAGGTGAGACTCGGGCGGTTCTTGTTGCTGCTACACTCGGGGGTATGGCATTAGTTATTTAACTGTTCTTATCATATTTACTACAAGAATTTATTGGGTAGCAAACAATTGGTTATTATTATTCCGTAGCTCTTATTCATTATCATAAGTAATAAGTTGTACATTGTCTTTGTAGTTGTCCAAATATTTAACCTATTGCTTCTCAAACAGTTATTAGAGTTCTTGTGATGGGCTGTGTTTGTTAAATTGTGTTCTTTCTTTGTGGCTCACAATTACTACACCGGAAGTATTACATATAAGCAACTACTCAGACTCTATTATCTAAAACTAATATAACAACAATACTAATCCTCGCATATTTAATATAATAATACTTGTAATTAGTTATAGTATATCTTAATACTAATTATATAAGAGTACCACTACTAATTATTATATTATATTAATACTAAATATATTAATACTAATATTAGCCACAGCCGAGGGCGAAGTTCGACGAAGGGGGCGGGGGTTCGGCGAAGGGGGGTCGAAGGGATTTGGGCTGCCCCCCCAGAGTGGTGCCTACGCCTGTTTGCCCTAGAATCCTGCATGACCCAAAATAAGGAATATGCCATAATTCCCATAGTTCAGGGTCCTGAAGGTCATGCAGGATTCATATCATCAACCGTATATTTGGGAGTCCTAAGAAATACAAGTGCAAGTTAGTAATGGCTCAGGCCCCGACATCAAATCCTATACCCGCAAAGCCTCCACTCTAAACCATACACCCCTGAACCCTGGACCCCTAAATCCCAAAGCAAGACTTCAACCCAACTGTCCGGAGATTCGAGTTTCCGAAAATCGGGGCACCTTATGTCGGGGTCCTTATGATCAGGATCCTCCTAAACCCCTATAGATCCCTTTAAAGGAGAGACCCCTATTTAGGGTATGTTATTAGGGTCCCCTATTTCCGGAAACTCCCAGATCTTGAATGCGTTGACTCAGAACCGCCGTCCCGCCTCGGGACATCAGCGCCAGGGCGTGCAGAGGGCTCCAGCCCACCCCCTGCAGCAAAATTTCAAAAGGGGCCTTGAATAATCAGAACCATGCTTTGGGATGTTATTGCGCATACCATGGCGCGATGGTATAACTAGGATAAGGAACCTTCGATGGTATAACTAGAGTATTGAACCTTCAAGAACACTATCGGTAATCGTTCAGGCTCCCCAAACCCAAACCCCTAAACTCTGTTCAGGAAGAAAGCTATGCAAGAGCCCTCCCTGAGATCTCAAAAGCCAATCCTGAGCCTCTAGGGAAACAGTCCAGACAGGGCCCATGCTTTACAACTCTCCGGACCCTCTTTCAGTCTCCCTCAACCGCTAGACCCCTAAACGCTAAACCCGACATCCTACACCCTAACCGCTAAAACCCCAACCCTAACCACAAAACCCTAAAACCATCCCCCCCAAACCCTAAACATCAAACCCTAAACCTTCAACCCGAAACCCGAACTAGGCCGAGAAGTATCACGGAGAAAAAAGTATAGACTTTGATTTCATAATGGTTCCTTTAAGGAACAGGTATGGTACTCCAAACCCTAAGGAAAACCCTAAACCCTAAACCCCTAAATCCTCAAACCCCAAACCCTTCAACCCTAAATCCCCAACCCTAAACCCCTAAACCCTAAACCCTAAACCCTAAACCCCTAAACCCTAAACCCTAAACCCTAAACCCCTAAACCCTAAAGACCCTCAACCCCTAAACCCCAAGGCCCCCGCGAGCCCAGGGATCCGCCTGCCTGCAGATCGGGGTTTGGATCGCACCTCGCCCAGAGCCTTGGGATGGTCCCATGGGGTCACTTGGAGGGTCTCTGGGGGACTTAGTAAGTAGGTAGTATTACTACCTTGGTCTACTTAAAGTAGACTTATAAGTACTACCTTAAAAGGGACCCTAATTGGGGTTATGGTACTTATAAGTCCCTCCAAAAAAACAAGTTTCTAAGTCCCCCGATCCTCCAAGTGGGGACAGACAGACCTTCGGAGGATCCAAAAGCAGATCCCTGAATGAGGGTTGCTATAAAATACCTTTATAACACCATATAATGGGGCCCCCAAAAAAGCACATAAGCAACACGTAGGATAGTGATATCCCATAAAAAGACCTTATAATGAAGCCCAAAAAGGTAGGGATATCACCATAAAATGCTTATGCTTATGTGCTTTGTGGGTCCGAAATGAGGTCCTTTACTTGGAGGCTCATGGGAGTTATAGGGGAGTTCCTTTTAAAGGCCCCCTTTAAAGGGATCTATAGAAATTCTAGAAGGTATAGGGTTTAAGGCCCACTTGAAGGTTCATGCGCAGTTATAAGTAGGGTTATAAGTCCCCTCACATGGGTTATAAGTGTTACCCTACTTATAACCCTACTTACTTCTAACTGCCTCCCACTCGAAAGGTGAGGAATGCTTTTGGAGAAAAGCACTGGGGCGTGTTTGGGTTTCAAGGAGCCTACATAGATGCAACAATTACTGACTCACCGCAAGGGGACTGCCAATTTGAGAGACGCACAACTACACGGCGGTGCACTGCATACAGATCCCTACGGTTGTTGATATAAATCCTGCATTACCCTAAGGACCCTAAACTATGGGAATTATGGCATATTCCTTATACTGGGTAATGCAGGATTTCTATCATCAACCGTAAGTTGGCTTGGGGTCAAACAGCACCCGCCCAAGTACCCTTTCGCAGAGGCCTTATGGTCGTCCATAGTGTGTACTTAGGGGTGCTGGTAGGGGATGGGGTTTAGAAGTTTAGGGTTTAGGATACACTTCCTAATCCCTAAACCCTAAACCACTACCCTAAACCTCAAAAACCCTAAAACCCCAATCACAGCAAAAAAGAACTTCAGACCGGAAGGGCGCAGAAGCCTTCAGGAGCATAGCTGGAGTTAAGGAAGGTTTTGTAGGTTTCGTCTGGAGTTCAGGAAGGTTTCGTAGGCTTCGGATGAGTTTTGAAGGATGTCGGGGGTTAGGCTCTACATCAAGGAATTAGTCATCATACATGTTAAAGCAAATATGCTGTTTCAAACCTAAACCGTATGCAAACTCGACAGCGTTTGTCTCCCGCTGAAGAACTGAATCGAAGAGCCCCACAAGACTCAAAAACGCTCCCATCAGACGGTGCATTTAGGGTTTACTTGGAGGGTCGGGGCACTTAGTAAGTAGGTAATAAGTAGACTCATAAGTACCTTAAAAGGGACCCTCATCGGGGTTATGGTACGTATAAGTCCCTAAAACAACCAGTTACTAAGTCCCCCGACCCTCCAAGTAGGGTTGAGACATGTTTAGAAAATGAGCTCAAAGGGGGCAAAAAGGACAAACTTCTCACTGATCAGCTGCTACAAGGAGCTGAAGCAAGGCCACAAACCCCAACCCCAACCTAAACGATCCTACTGAGAGGTTCATGGGTGGTTATAAGTATGGTTATAATCAGGGTAACTGTACTTATAACCCATATTAATCCTACTTATATCTGCCCATGAACCTCCAAGTAAACCCTACATGATCCTACATCTTCTTTCCCTTCAGCTCACACCAATGATGTGCTGAAGCTATACGGTTTAGGTTTTAGTGTTTAGAGTTTAGGGCTCAGGAAACTCTAAACCCTCAACCCTCAGCCCTTTTTTATAGAACCCTTCTAGATCCCCTTTCATGTTTTAACCAAGGATTCCTTGAAGGATCCCTTTAAAGGTACCCTCTTTTTGGGTCCCTGCTTGGAGGGTCGGGGGACTTAGTAACTGGTTATTTTAGGGACTTACAAGTACCATAACCCCGATTAGGGTCCCTTTTAAGGTACTTATACGTCTACTTACTGCCTACTTACTAAGTCCCCAGACCCTCCAAGCAAGATGTGCCGAAGCGCATCGCGGTCAGCGTCTCCGCGGTCGCAAAGGAGGCGACGCCGGTGAGCGGGTGCAGACCCACACCAACGGCCTCGGAGGGCGTTGCCCGGTTTCGGGCTTCGGGATCACCTTAATTAGGGGTTTAGGATTTAAGGATGTTTAGGGGTTAAGGTTAAGGGTTTAGGGTTTAGGGTTTAGGGATTAGGTTTTAGGGATTACGGTAACAGTTGAAACCATGGGCCCCTGGTATGGGCCCTTGACCCTGGGATCCTTATATACCTACTATATACCTTATATAGACCGTCAAGAGTCCCTAGAACTCCCTCAAAATTGCCTAAGGGTCCATATTGGGGGTCCATACTTCTATGCTTGGACGGTTTCGGGTTTCGGGATCACCTTAGGGGTTTAGGGTTAAGGGCTTAGTGTTTAGGAATCACCTTCGGGTTTAGGGTTTAGGGCCTGTGCATAGGAGAGAATTCCAAAAAATGTAGGGATGACTATAAGGGGACGACTCTCAGAGATGACACAGGCACGGATGACCCCCTAAGCTTCAGTAGGTTCAGGGGGGGGGGTTTAGGGGTTTGGGGTAGTGTGCTGAAGGGCTTAGGGCTTAGGGTTTAGGGGTTTGGGGGTAGTGATTTAAAGGGCTTGGGATTTTGGGTTTAGGGGTTCGGGGTAAAGTCCCAAATGGAGTTTGGGCTTTAGGGGTTTTGGGTTTGAGGTGGTGCCTTAGAGGGCTCCTAGAGTCAACAAGTGCGTTAAGTTAAAGGGTTTAGGGTGTAGGGTTTAGGGGTTTAGCATTCCAGGTACTCACTGAAAGAGTCGGACATGGCCGCCGCATCAAATTGCAGGAAGTAGCCACAGGGTCCATATACACTACCACTATGGACTTACCTATAGTCTCCATTGTAGTTCCTTTTTGTGGTTTAACCAATTATAATATATATATATATATATATATATAGATATTAAGGATCCTATAATAAGGTAACCCCCAAAAGGAACTACAATGGGCTTGGGCAGCGCCGAACTTTCTAGGATGGATTATGCCATGGGCCGAAGAGGACCTTAGTCACGTTGGCGAGTCTTTGTTCGAGGGCTGCTTGAGGAATTAAGCTTTCTAGGATGCCCAGTAACCTAGGAATAAAAAGGGCGCCCTTTTTGGTATTGGGTAACTTTATAAGGAACCTAGGACTACAAAAAAGGAATAAGGGTACTACTGGGCATCCTAGTTTTCGGCGCACACCACTAAAGCTCTAAAGTTCTCAAGCGTTTCCTGAAAGCCGACATCCCGATAGAACGACCCAAAACCCAGCCTATAAAATCTTATGAAACCATCGAAAACCCTGTAAAACCCTACTTAGTTGCTGAGTTCAAAGCCCCCCCAAAGTATACAGTTTCAGTTCTATAGTGGGTAATATTATCACCCAAAGTGTAAAGTGTATCCACTCAGCGACTAAGCTCTATAACGCCTCTGCAATGGCCCTCTGCTACGGCTGCCAAGCGTCAGCCGCTGAGTGGAAGTCAGCTTTCGCCGCTAGCAGCACCTGGAGCAAAACTGGGTTCTTGTAAGGAAGTCAGTTTAAGCTACCATAACAAGGATCTACAAGGGCTCCGATAAGGGTTTAGGGCTTTTTGGGTTCAGGTTGAGGGTTGAAGGTTTAGGGTTAAGCGGTTTAGGGTTTGGGGTTACGGGTTGTTGTTAACCCTACGACTCCAAGTATACGAACAGTACCTGCTTTGGGTCTGAAGTCTATAAATAGTAAGAGTAAAACTACTTTCGGCTGTTTTGAGTCTTAGAGTAAGTACTTTTCTGCACTTTGAAGTAAGCAGGGAGACAAAGTATAGACTTTCATTTCAGAATGGTTCCTTAAAGGAACAGGTAGCGAAAAAAATGTTCAAGCATGGTACTCCAAACCCAGGTTTTGCAGGTTCTAGAAAGGGTTACCGCCTTCACAAGGGTTTCTAGTGTCGTACACTCTTACACGGAGAGACACACACACACACACTCAGGTCCTAAACCCTAAACCCCTAAACCCCCAAACCCTAAACCTTAAACCTTATAAACCCTAAACCCCAAGCCCCATGCAAACCCTGAACAAACACACACAGACACCCAGACGCCCACATCGCCCACCTCTACCTGCCCCGGGCTGCGTACCATGAAGGCTGCCTCGGCCCAGCTCGGAACGGTTGATGATACAAATCCTGCATTACCTCAAGGACCCTAAACTATGGGAACTATGGTATATTCCCTATAATGGGTCATGCAGGATTTCTATCATCAACCGAAGGACCTCTGCTATGCCTGGAACCCTGCCTACTACAGAGGCTCTCCATAATTCTAAGGGTGCCTTTTATCTCTCTTCTTCAAAAGCCTGGCCAAAAAGAGTACAAACTTTCCAAGATATACCACACATATAAGGCCAACAATTTTAAATTAATCTGAGTTATGAAATTCATTAGGTGTTTAGTTTGGGGTTGGATTCGGGCCTTTTGGCAGGATCATGGGATTGAAAAAGCAAGATTATAAGGACCTCAGTTGCGCTCAGACGCTATAAGATGTTGTACGTCGTGATAAGTATAACTGCCTTGTATTGATAACCCTAGCCACCCTTTGAGACAGGCTCCTTAAGTGCAGTTATATAGTTGCAAGCCCTCAGCGCTAAACTTGACTAGATTGGACTCTAAGAGAAGTCACCAAAAACAGGGCCTAAACTCTAAGACCCTTGAACCCCTAAACGGGTTCAGCGTTTAGGGTTGAGCCCCCAACCCCAGTGCCCCTGCCCGGAAGGCCTGACACCTGCGCCGAAGAAGATCACTCTTAGTATGTATGTGTGTGTATATATATGTATATATATATATATATATATATATATATATATATATATAGCTCTCTCTCTCTATCCATATGTATATATATATATATATATATATGTGTGTGTATGTGTGTATATATATATATATGTGTGTATGTGTGTGCATATAAATATAAATATAGATATAAATATATAAATATATATATATATATATATATATATATATATATATATCTAAACTGCATGGTGCACGCAGCGCCAGATCATCGTCCTGGCGTGGACTATTGCCCCAAACCGAGGATCCTCAATGAATAACGACAGCACTCGCTTTCCATCCAATAGAAGTATCGAATTACAGGGGGCTTCTGGCCAGTGATACCAGGCATGTAGGCTATAGCACCGTGCAGATGGGGATCTAGGATCTGGGTAAACCCCGAAACGAAGTAAATAATGCTTATGCCCTTAAAAAACCAACCCTACAAATAACATGACGAGACCCTAAACCTTAAGCTCTCACCCCCTCTTAGCTGATATGCAACCGAAAGGTTAGAGACGACAGCCTCAACAAAAAGGCTGTACGGAGGCTTACAAGTATCTTCACTAGACTAGATAGAAGACCACAATGAGCTGACTGATACAGTAATTTGTAACCCTCGACTTCTCTTTGCCCTGTAATTCTCCTGGAGCCAAATTGAATCTCAGCGGCGTTGATGCCAGAGCGGGCTACCTTGGCCGGTTCTTGTACTTCGGATAAATCCACAACTCTAGTCTAGGGAGAATCACACACCGAGGATCCTGAAATCGTATGTAAGTCATTGGAGCTGCTGCATTCTAGGTCGGGCTAGTTGCATTCCCTTGACCGGATGAGGTCACAGGGTGCGTACCATCCAACATCCCTCCTGCAGTGACATTCCCATCGAAACCCTGAACCCTGAACCCTACACAGCAAACCATGGAAGGGTTGAAGCTTCCACCAACTCCCTAAAACCAAACCCTGAACGGCAGATGTTAGCTTCCAGCTCATTGCTAACTTTTCAAATCTGGCAACAGAGTCTGGTACAACATCCGCCTCGCCTGACACGGAAGCCTGAATAGTTAGACTAAGGGTTTGAGGCTGTTCATAGAGTTAATGGTCTTGTAACCCTTAGGCCCTTAAGCCCTCAAGCCCTCAAACATTGGGGACCCGGAAGCAAAAAGGTTAGCAATATTAAGGAAACCCAAGGAATCGAATTTGTTTTGCTGCAGGCTGCTATACGGGGGTTTCCCCAAATAGGGGACCCTAATATAATACCCTAAATAACAGGATCCTCATTATATGGGCCCCAAAATAAGGTACCCCTAATTTTCGGAAACCCTAAACCCTTATAGAGCCCTTCAAAGAAACCCTTATAGAACCCTTTAAGGAACCCTTAAAGGATCCCATCCCCATACGGATGGGATATTTGTTGGACTTGCTGCTCAGGTTGGGGGTTCCCAGGTTTTGGGTTTCGGGTGACCTAAACCCAGAAGCCTAAACCCCAAAGCGCAGAGGCTAATGTTGTCAAAATTAGTGTCCCTTTTTGGGTACCTTAAATAATAGGTGCCGTATTATATTAAGGAACCAAATAAGGATCCTAATTTTGACAACCACCCAACTAACAACACTAATAATAGCAAAGCTTCAGTCCTCAAGCCTGGATTATCTCTTGGGCCGTCAAGATACCCGGTCATTGACATTGGCACGGAGCTCCAGCATGGCTCGCAGAACGTCCTTTTCTGTGGCTTCGGGCTGTTCAGAGCGGATCAAAGCTTCCTCTACTACGGCTTTCTTACACCCGTTTGAAGCTTGTTTGGCTGTTCGGCCGGAAGCCACAAGACTACCCCTAAACCCTAAACCCTCAACCCCAAATCCTAAACCCTAAACCCTAAAAGACTAAACCCCAAACCGTGCACCCTAAACCCCTCTCAGGCGGCCGAAAGCTGTTAAGGCCTTTACAGTCGAGCTCCGGTGAACCCTAAACTTTGCCGTAAACGGGTCGAGGGACTTAGTAACTGCTTATTTTAGGGACTTATAAGTACCATAACCCTAATTCGGGTCCCTTTTAGGGTACTTAGAAGTCTACTTACTACCTACTAAGCCCCTCGACCCTCCAAGTAAATCCTGAACCTCCGGCTCGTGTGCGACGAAGGAGCCGGACGGTGGTTCATTCGTGCCGCGATCATCAGCGGTGTCAATGTGTTCCTCCAGGGGCACCGCAGCTTAGTAGACACATGAAGACCCTATACCCTAAACTAGAACTCCACTCAAGAGGGTCAGGAAAAAACGAAAGATCAAAACACTACTAATGAAAGGAACCATCACCTAAAACACTAAGAAACAAACAAAGAAGCACCCAAGAGCCATCTAGAGAAGGTCACCTACTCCGCTGCTAAAATCCTGTGCCCAAATGCCTTCGAGCCCGGCGGGCATAGATCGTTGGCCCCTCAACCCCAAACGAAACCCCGAGCCCTGATTCTCTAAACCCGAAACCCGAAGACCCCAAACACAAGCACACCAAACCCTAAGCTCAACTCCTCTATACAGAATTAGAAAGTAAGCAAACTGCTAGCTTTCCCGAGACAAGCAGTTCAAGAAGAAAAAACTCAGAACGCCTACAACCAAAGGAGATGTGCAAGAAGACTAGAACAAGTCAAACCACAAACCCGACGTCCGAAAAGATTCTGCAAATACACACAACCATCTGAAATCCTTGAAAAACCGTTTAGACCCTATGGCAGCATATGAATCCAAAGTGCAGAATGCCTCTCACGTCTCTATGAAGCCCGATAAGACCTCACTCAACTCTACAAACCCGACCAAGACCTATGAAACACATACCCTAAACCTGAAACCCTGAACCCCTGAACCCCTAAACCCCCAAAACCTATGAAACACATACCCTAAATCCTAAACCCTCCCCAAGCACCCCGTGCCGGTCCAGAAACCCAGGCGCTCTAAGCCGTGCAGCTTGCAGTTCACGTCGCCTTCCTCCCACAGCTTCCAATATCTCTTAGGGAATATGGGGGGGGGGGGAGGTTCGAACATGCGAAACCCTAATATAGTAAATCCTTATTGGTTTAGGGTTTAGGGTTACTTGTCGGTTCATGGGTAGTTATAAGTGGGCTGAAAGTACTGAGGGTAACTATAGAAATTACCCATATTAGAGAACTTATAACACCGTTTATAACTGCCCAGGAACCTCCAACTAGGGAAATGCCTGAAACCTACTTGTCCTGCAGCCTGGGTAACTAGAGGCGAACCTTTTTTGTGGTCAAAGGAAGCTACTCTAACCAACTAAAAGCCCCTAAACCCTGTATCTCTGGGGTTTAGGGTTTAACCCTAAAACCTAAATCCTCAAATCCCCTTTGAACCCAAAACCTAAAACCTCAATAGTCCTAAAACCGACCCTAAACCCCCTTAAACCCTAAACACTCAAAAACCCCCTGAACCCAACCCCCAACCTCCCCTAATCCTAAAACCCCTGAAAAAACCCAAAGCCCCTCCTAAAACCCCTCCTAAAACCCCTGAACCCAAAACCTCAATCCTAAAAAAAACCCCTAAACCCCTAAACCTAAAAAAACCCCTGAACCCAAAACCTCAATCCTAAAACCCCTAAACCCAAACCTCAATTCTAAAACCCTGAACCCAAACCTCAATCCTAAAACCCCTAAACCCAAACCTAAATCCTAAAACCCCTGAACCCAAAACCTCAATCCTAAAACCCCTGAACCCAAAACCTCAATCCTAAAACCCCTGAACCCAAAACCTCAATCCTAAAACCCCTAAACCCAAAAAATCCTAAAACCCCTGAACCCAAAACCTCAATCCTAAAACCCCTGAACCCAAAACCTGAACCTGAACCCAAAACCTCAATCCTAAAACCCCTGAACCCAAAACCTCCTCCTAAAACCCCTGAACCCAAAACCTAAATCAAACCCCTGAACCCAAAACCTCAAAAAACCCTAAACCCAAAACCTAAATCCTAAAACCCCTGAACCCAAAAAATCCTCAATCCTAAAACCCCTAAACCCAAACCTAAATCCTAAAACCCCTGAACCCAAAACCTCAATCCTAAAACCCCTAAACCCAAACCTCAATCCTAAAACCCCTGAACCCAAAACCTCAATCCTAAACCCCTGAACCCAAAAAAAAACCCCTAAACCTAAATCCTAAAACCCCTGAACCCAAAACCTCAATCCTAAAACCCCTGAACCCCAAACCTCAATCCTAAAACCCCTGAACCCAAAACCTCAATCCTAAAACCCCTGAACCCAAAACCTCAATTCTAAAACCCCTGAACCCAAAACCTCAATCCTAAAACCCCTGAACCCAAAACCTCCTAAAACCCCTCCTAAAAAAACCCCTGAACCCAAAACCTCAATCCTAAAACCCCTGAACCCAAACCTCAATTCTAAAACCCCTGAACCCAAAACCTCAATCCTAAAACCCCTAAACCCAAACCTAAATCCTAAAACCCCTGAACCCAAAACCTCAATCCTAAAACCCCTGAACCCCAAACCTCAATTCTAAAACCCCTGAACCCAAAACCTCAATCCTAAAACCCCTAAACCCAAACCTAAATCCTAAAACCCCTGAACCCAAAACCTCAATCCTAAAACCCCTGAACCCCAAACCTCAATTCTAAAACCCCTGAACCCAAAACCTCAATCCTAAAACCCCTAAACCCAAACCTAAATCCTAAAACCCCTGAACCCAAAACCTCAATCCTAAAACCCCTGAACCCCAAACCTCAATTCTAAAACCCCTGAACCCAAAACCTCAATCCTAAAACCCCTAAACCCAAACCTAAACCCTAAAACCCCTGAACCCAAAACCTCAATCCTAAAACCCCTGAACCCCAAACCTCAATTCTAAAACCCCTGAACCCAAAACCTCAATCCTAAAACCCCTAAACCCAAACCTAAATCCTAAAACCCCCGAACCCAAAACCTCAATCCTAAAACCCCTGAACCCCAAACCTCAATTCTAAAACCCCTGAACCCAAAACCTCAATCCTAAAACCCCTAAACCCAAACCTAAATCCTGAAACCCCTGAACCCATAACCTCAATCCTGAAATCCCTAAACCCAAAACCTAAATCCTAAAACCCCTGAACCCCAAACCTCAATCCTAAAACCCCTGAACCCAAAACCTCAATTCTAAAACCCCTGAACCCAAAACCTAAATCCTAAAACCCCTGAACCCAAAACCTAAATCCTAAAACCCCTGAACCCCAAACCTCAATTCTAAAACCCCTGAACCCAAAACCTCAATCCTAAAACCCCTAAACCCAAACCTAAATCCTAAAACCCCTGAACCCATAACCTCAATCCTAAAATCCCTAAACCCAAAACCTAAATCCTAAAACCCCTGAACCCCAAACCTCAATCCTAAAACCCCTGAACCCAAAACCTCAATTCTAAAACCCCTGAACCCAAAACCTAAATCCTAAAACCCCTGAACCCAAAACCTAAATCCTAAAACCCCTGAACCCAAAACCTCAATTCTAAAACCCCTGAACCCAAAACCTCAATCCTAAAACCCCTGAACCCCAAACCCCTAAGGCCCCTAAACCCAAAACCTAAATCCCGAAACCCCTAAACCTAAAACGCACTCTAAACCTTAAGCCCAAGACACCATCGGTCTCACCTACAGCCTCTTAAACCTTCAACCCTACATCCTACAGACCCAAAACTTAATTACCGGAAACCCAAGAACTAGTTCTTTGTTGGGATAGGATTGAAAATGCACATTTTCCTTATTGGGTTCAAGTAATCATAAAAATGTAAACTAGGTTGGCCTCTGAAAAATATTCGTAAATAGGGTCCTACTAAGCCCAAGAAGGGCAAATATAAAATGTCCCAAAGGCCTACCTGGTAAAATGTCACCCAACTAGGATAAAGAGAAACAATCGGTCTCCTGCTCAACGAGACAGCGCAACATGCGGCCGTCTCCAGCGAAAGCGGCGCACATCACGCCGTTCATGCCAACCCTGGGCCCACGCTCTAACGGTTTTCATAGGGATCCTTAGGGGTGTAGGGGGGAGGGGTGTAGGGGACTATATTTCCTTAAATAGGCCTTATTAGTCCTTATTATGGGCCTTAAGGCCCCCTACCCCTCCCTCCCCCTAATTACACCCCTAAGGATCCCTATGAGGTTTGGGGCTCCTTCAAAGGGATCTATAAGTGATCCTTTCAGGGTTCCTCTGTAAGGGATCTATAGGGTTTAGGGTTTGGGGTGTGTTAGAGTTTACTTGGAGGGTCGGGGGACTTAGTAACCGGTTATTTTAGGGACTTAAAAGTACCATAACCCCAATTAGAGTCCTTTTTAGGGTACTTAGAAGTCTACTTATAACTACCTACTTACTAAGTCCCCCGACCCTACAAGTAAAGGTTTGGAGTTTAGGGTTTAGGATTTAGGATTTAAGGTTTAGCATTTGGAATTTGGGGTTTAGTCGACTGGTATTGCTACAGCTATTTCTGAACCCACTCTCTTTAAGGATCTAAATAGTGGGATCCGTGGTGTAAGTAGATAATGCCTTTTAAGTAAGGGTGTTCATGAACTTGGAGCTTATGTTTATCTTGAGGCTTATGGACTTTTAGTGCTTGAAGCCTGTTGTTTCTGGTAAGGCATGAGATTTTGTTGATGGGTTTAGTTCTGACAAAAACTAGGATTTTGCTGCGTGATCAGTAAGCAGGACTTGCTTGCTAAGAGAGCAAGTTTTCCGTTCGGGTTCATGGGTTCAGGGCTTAATTCAGGCTCACAGTCTCGAGTTTAGATGGTGTTGTGTTGTCGGGCATGTCCCTAAACACTAAATCCTAAACTGGCAGGGCTTAACGGCTCAGAGCTCTGGAAGCTGTGACCCTGAATCTCCGTACCACGAAGGCCCAAAAAAACACCGACGTCATCACAACTCCCAAAAACTGTCCTCCAAACTCAACCCCTGGGTTTGCCCCTAAACCCTAAACCCTTAGGGTTTGGGGTGTAGCATTTCAGTTAACCCTGCATCTCCAAGAGCCCAAACAAGGGTTGGGGTTTTAGGGTGTCGGATCTTTAGCCCTCAGGGTCCTCAGGGTTTAAGTTTACTATTATATGGGAGTTTCCAAGCATTAGGGGTACCTGATTTTGGTGCCCTTACAATAAGCATCCTACTATTTAGGGTACTACATTAGGGTTCCCTACTTTCGGAAACTTCCATATACTTATAACCCCAAGTAAGGTACTTGTAACTTGACTTTCTCAGCCCTGACCTTTTAAGTAAGCTAAGCAAAAAAGCCGTTCTGTAGGCTTCTGATTCTACGACCGTATCTTACTCGGGCTTTGCAACAAGGCTCCAGTCCCATGACCCTCCAAGCTTGCTTGCAGGGCCGGGGGACTTAGTAAGTAGATAAGATAGTAAGTAGACTTCTAAGTCCCTTAAAAGGGACTCTAGTTGGGGATAGGATACGTATAAGCCTATAAAACAACTAATTACGCAGTCCTAAACCCCTAAACCCCAAACCCTTAACCCCAAACCGCTAAAAGCCCCTAAACCCTAGACCCCTAAACCCTAAACAAAATCATTAATTACTAAGTCCCCCAACCCTCCAAGCTTGGCCCAGCCCGGCGGGGCCTATCTTGCGCGGCGACCGCGAGGCTGGAGAACCTCGGATTTAGTTGGAGGTTCATGGGTAGTGTTAAGGGTTCCTTTAAGGGCCTCTTTAAAGGGATTTATAGGGATTCTATAAGGGTATAGGGTTTAGGGTTTAGGGGTTGTAGGTTCATGGACATTCGTAAGTGGGGGTTGTAAGTAAGGTTTCTGTAAGGATCGTGGCATGCGTTTGAAGCAGCTTCGCCTGCCACTCTTGCCCGGCTTGCTTGTGGCTCTAAACACTGCCGGCTCTCGGTCACTGACTGTGCCTCGGCCGCCCTCGGCCGCCACCATCACCTGGGCCCTTGGAAGCTGCCAGTCAGACTTTCTCTTGGCCCGTAACTTAAACATTAAAAATGTGAATGCGCCTGGAGTGTCGTCCGAGCTGCCATGATCCCAGTCGCCATCATCCGAGCTGACAACATCCCAGTTTGGCGTTCCCATCTCGGCAAACCCGAAACCCTAACTTAAACCCCCAAAATCCTAAGCCCCTAAACCCCTGAGTCGAAACCCGAAACCCTAACTTAAACCCCAAAACCCCTATAAACCCCTATAAACCCCTCAAGCCCCTAAAACCCCAAAACCCCTAAGCCCCACCTTTTTGTTTGCGGCCCTGGGCCCTGCAGGGTTCATTTTAACTCCTCCCTGGCCTCCTTTTAGATGAGCCCGCTTCTGAGGATTCCTGTGCCTGAGGGTCCATGTTCTCATATTGTTTAGGATTTACAGGGTTTAGGGTTTAGGGTTAGGGTTTAGGGTTTAGGGATGCCCAGTAACCTAGGAATAAAAAGGGCTCCCGTTTAGGTAACTTCAGAAGGAACCTAGGACTACAAAAAGGGAATAAGGGTACGACTGGGCATCCTAGTCTCATATATTATCTGGTGCTTAGTAGGGAATAAAGGAATGGATTATAGAGACTATTATTGGGGATTGTGCAGGGACTACTATCGGGATCCATTCCCCATTCCCTACTCAGAAACAGACACTACTACATACATCGGCCCCAATGGAGTCTCTATATAGGTACCTTAGGGTCAAACCAACCCGGGCTTCAAAGCTGGCCTTTGCAACCTGGGCATGCCAACCCTGGAAGCCAGAGGTGCAATTGTTTGCTCGATCGCACGGCTCTCCCCATCAGTCTTTGCACTTGCACCGGTGCTGTGGACGGAAAACCATGTCGTACTGCTGTACATCTTTCAGGCTGAGCCATTCCAGAAGATGGACTCGGCTACAGTGCAAGCACATCTTGCTGTCGACGATGAGAGCGACTGCATGGGCGACTCTTTCTTTCCGTTCCCCGATGTGATCTGGCATACTCATATGGAAAACATGGACCCGTAAGGTATACTGTGATTATGTGTATATATATATATATATATATCCTTTGAGCGTGCTTGACTGCGATCCCAGAGACTTTCGGGGTGTCATGTACAGGTTCTTTTGAAGGTTCCGTGGCGGGCTTGTGGGGCTCTGGAAGGGTTTGATAGGTTTTGGGGCGATCCGTTCTGCCTGCAGCGTTTTTCAGGGTTTCGGAAATTTGTGGATTCAGTGCTGTAGGCCTTGAGAACCTTAATTAAGTTGCCGGACGACAAGAGCTGAGGCTGCTAGGGTATTGCGGATTCTAAGGTTTGCTGCTTAAGACGCATAGGCCCAGAAGGCACAGATCCTTGAAGGGCATACTCACAGGGTTTAGGGTTCAGGGGTTCGGGGGTTGATCCCCTGAACCTGCTGGCCAGGGCGCTGGAAGTGCTCCAGGAACTGCTCCTGCTTCAAGGGTCATGTGACTCGGTGTATAGGGTCTTTAGTATTCCTTGAAGGGTTCCTTACTGTAGTGGCTTAGGGTCTACATGTTCCTGGGACATTCCTGCAGAAATCCATAGTGGCACGGTTAAGGAAACCTACCTGGAGAGTCCGAACCATCCTCTTATAGACCCCTTTTTAGGAACCCCTTAAGGAACCCTAGTAACTACTTGGAGGGTCGGGGGGCTTAGCAACTGGTTGTTTTAAGGACTTATAAGTACCATAACCCCCATTAGGGTCCCTTTTAGGGTACTTATACGTCCACTTACTACCTACTTACTAAGTCCCCCGACCCTCCAAGTACCCTAAACCCTAAATCCTAAACCCTAAATCCACCAAGATAGTATTGGCAATTATTTAGGCCCCTATATTACAGTCCTACAAAACTGGGAACCTACACATCGCGTCCTGAGTCCAGCAGGGGTCTGAACGTCCCAGCACTTTCTGCTCTGTGGCCGAAAAGAACCTCGGAGTTGGGTTTAGGGGTGAGGGTTTAGGGGTTTAGGGTTTAGGGGTTTAGGGGTTTAGGGTTTAGGATTTAGGGTTTAGGGTTTAGGGTTTAGGGGTTTAGGGGTTTAGGGCTTTAGGGGTTTAGGGTTTAGGGTGTAGGGTTTAGGCGTCCCGCCCTCTGTCACCTTAACATTCTATAAGAGGGCTCTTATTCAGGGCCTCGGAGGGTTTAGTTACTGGCCCCCACCCTGTAACAGACTATATTAGGGGTAGGGTTTCGGGCTTAGGGCTATATAAATGCACTAGAAAGATTATCCAACTGTTACAGGGTGGGGGCAGTACCCGACCTCCGGTCCGTCATTCTTAGGGCAGAGTGCTTCCGGGGATTGGGGTTGCTAGAGTTTTAGGGTTTCCGGTGCTCTAAGCTTTCGAGTTCAGGCTTTTGCAGCTTCAAAGATTCATGGTGTGGGGTTTCGGTTTCCGGTTCAGGGCCTTGCTTGGACCTTGATGAGAGCTTAGGGTTTAGGGCTTAGGGGTTCAGGGGTTAGGGCCTGGGGGATTGGGGTTTAGGGCTTGGGGGTTTAGGGTTTAGGGCGTAGGGGTTCAGGGTTTAGGGTAATTAGGGCTCTATCAAGGGTTCCTTTACGGATTTTACATGGGGTTGAGAAAGTCTTCCGAGCGGTTTATAGGGGCTTGGAGGGGTTACCATACGGGGCCTTGATAATCAGTACAGCGTGGTTTCTTCCAAGGGAAAATAGCAAGGACCAAAAAATATGTACTTTCCTCCTCATTATTTCGACCCGAGCCCCAGATAATGACGTGCATCCGTAACTGAGCCCCGCTACTTTAATCACCGAGCTAGGATAGCCCGAACAAAAGCAGCAGGTTTAGGGTTTAGAATATCGGGCTCAGGGCTTAGGATTTAGGATTTAGGGTGGCCGGGTTTAAGGTTTAGGTGAGAGGACTACTTGAAGGCTGTGCCTGAAGTGTGTATACTTGCTGCCCGCGCTATATTCAGGTGCCTGTCAACCTACCCACGAACCAAAGCACAGCCCCACAGAACCGTGTTGCAAAACATGTAGCCCACGCCAGAAATAATACTCATACCACAGTCTACACCACACTTCTTGGAGGTTCATGTGTAGTTATAAGAAGGGTTATAAGTCCCCTAATATGTGTTATAACTATAGTTGCCCTACTTATAACCCCGCTTATAACTACCCATGAACCTCCAAGTTGGGTGTTTGCAACTCCTCAATTCAAACGAGGCTTTATTGTTAGCATCCTACGTGAAGGTTCATGGGTAGTTAGATTTGGGTTATAAGTAAGGTAACTGTAATTACACCCCCCATAATATTTATTAGGAGACTTACAACCCCACGTATACCTACCCATGAACCTCCAAGTATACACAATCAACAACAACCCCAATCTGGTACAAACCCTGCTTCAAGTAGTGGAACTGTACCCCAAAACCAATCGTCGCTCCCGTACGTATTCAACCCCAGTGGCCGGTAGTAATCCAACGGACCCGAACCGCGCACATGCTTCAACCTCGGGAAAGCCGAAGCGGTGTGGCATGTAGGGTTTAGGGCTCCGAGTCGCCGCTTCCTTATGAGATGGCCTGTAGGCATCGTCGCTGCAATTCAAGGTGAGGTTCAAGCCTGCACTTGGAGGGTCGGGGGACTTGGTAACTGGTTATTTTAAGGACTTATAAGTACCATAACCCCAATTAAGGTCCCTTTTCGGGCACTTATAAGTCTACTTACTACCTACTTGCTGAGTCCCCATCTCCTACAGCGCCAAACCCGAAACGCCACTGCTCAAAACCCACAAGCCTGAACCCTAGACCCTGAATACCCTAAAACTGAACCCTAAACCATCAACCGCGCATCTTCATCCAAGCGATGAAATTTAAGGTTGAAAAGTTGGAAGCTGTATCGTTGCTAGGACCAGGGCTTCTGGTCAATCAAACTCTGACAGTTGCTACTACCGCACAAAGGACCACAACAACGACTCTTGAATTGCTGGTACTCCTACTCATGCTCCTTCTCTTGTATACTCCTCCTGCTCTTAACACTGCTCCTCCTCCTCCTGCTGCCGCTGCCGCTGCTGCTGCTGCTGTTGTTGCTATGCTTGTCACCGAGATAATGGTTTTTGCAATGCAAGCCAGAAGAGTAATGGCACAGCAAGTAGCTCTGCCGGCAGCAGCCGTATCGAGAGGAGCAGCAATCACATGCATGAAAGACAGAGGAGAACCACAACAGAAACTACAACCCACATCCTAGGAGGAGTCCCCTAAACCCTATACTCCAAGCCGTCAGACAGCACTGGATCGTTCGGTGCAGGGCCCAAGCAGGATGTGCCCGAGGTTCGGAGCTGAGGGTTTAAGATTTTCGGGTTTTGGAAGCCGGAGATTTTGGGGTTCCGGGATTTTTGACTACAAAACCTTGGAAGGACTGTGCTTAAGCAGCTCAGGGTTTAAGGTTGAGGGTTTATCGGATCTAAGCTTTAGGGTGTAGGAATTGAGCTTCCGGGTTAAGAGTTTAGAGTTTAGGAATCATGGTTTAGGGTGAGACCCATATGGGGACGTGGTCTTTTTCGGCGGGATGCTTGCTCTCCACGGCAACTTCTCCCAGCCGGACCACAACTGACCGATCAGCCTCCTGCAGATTCGGTGTTACTTCAAGGTTCATGGGACTTAGCACGTAACAATATAAATAAGGTAGCTATAAAAAGATCTTTTTATTGATATATACACCAATATAGGTAAATATAAATATATATATATATATACACACACACATATTAGCTACAAGTGTTTCTAAGCTCAACTAAGGTACTTGTAACCTTACTTACGAAGTCTCACGACCCAACAAGTAGCAGATTCGGTGTTCGTGTCTGGCTACATAGGGTTTGGGCTTGGGGTTTGGAGGTTTCATACTATGGTGCTTCACAGGCTGTCACAGGGTGGTGTTCGAGAAGAGTGTTTGCAGGATTTAGGGTTTTGGACTTGGCCTGACAGGACTGCTAAATTCCAACGTCTCTAACCTGCGACTAGCCCGGCGGCCCGACACTGTGTACCCACGACTCGGACTCGTGAATTCAGCGTCCATGCATCCGGAATGCGAAACCCCTTGCTCTTGAAACTTGCATTGGCCTCATAGTTGGGGTGACAATCAGGCCGATCGAATACTTCGGGCTACAAGCAACTACAACTATAGACCATAGCTGAACTGCCTATGAACCTTCAACTTCCCAAGTCCCTACCTGTGACCCCGGACCCTACAGAATAGTAGATTATGGCTCCATGCCCACAGGGTCCAGCCGTTCAGGTAAAGCCCCGATCCCTAGCCCCTACTTGGAGGTTCATGGGTAATTACGCGTGGAATTAGAAATAGGGCAACCGGGACTTCTAACCCCACATATAACTGCCCATGAACCTGCAAGTAACCCTGCACCCTAAGCCCTTGCATGCGAACACCCAACGATTGTAAACCCTCGTACTGGGCTTTGAAGTAAGCAGGGGGAAAAAAGTATAGACGTTATTTCATAATGGTTCCTTTAAGGAACAGGTACCAAAAAAAGTATTCAAGTATGGTACTCCAAACCCAGGTATACCTAAAACAAACACCAAAACAGGCAAAACCACACCCTAAACCCCCACAAACTCAAACCTTAAGAAGGGCCACTCCCAGGATCCTGCTGAATTCAAGGAACCCTGTATTAATAGAAAACCTCACCAGTAATCCTATTTGCCGAGCTCCGGACCACAGTGAAGGTCCCGTCAGAAATGTTGTTTTGCTGCCAGTCCAAGTAGAACATAAATTCAGCCTGCGCTTTTTGGGGCGCATCTTTACAAGATGCAAGCACGAACTTCCTGTTTGTGTGTCTATATATATATATATATATATACATACGCACACATGTGGGCCAGCATGTTTTGTGTTTCTTGCTTTGATAATGTAGGTTGTGTCCCGTTTGCAGTGGGGTGCGGGGTCCTGGGGAGGTTACTGTTGATGATACAGATCCTGCACTACCTTAAGGACCCTAAAACTATGGGAATTATGGTATATTCCCTGTTAAGGGTACCGCGGAATGTGTATCATCGACCGTTACTGGCGTTGGAGGTCGGCTTTGCATGGGCTCCACCATAATTTCCCAGGTATGGAATTAGGCCGTAAAGCCATAATAAGAAAGGTCCTTTGGGACCCTTTCTATGGAGCCTCTCCCCGCCAAGTACCCTTTAATAGAGCCCGAATGGTCCTTTTGACAGTGGGCACTTAGGACTTAAGGTGTATTTGAGGGTAGTTGGGGGGTCTACGTGAACCCTACAGCTTCAGGAGCTTGGGCTGCTTTGTCTTGATGTTTGGAGCTTTCAAGAGGGCGAGCTCATGATTCATTGATTGTGCTTTCCAGGGTTTAGGGTCTAGGGTTTAAGGTTTAGGGTCATGTTTGGGATTATCGGGTTCGGGGCTTAGGGTGTCGGATTTAGGGGCCTACTTGAAGCATCGCGAGACTTCGTAATAAGGTTACAAGTAAGGTAGCCATAGTTATACATACTCATACACCCCACATTTACGTACTTCCCGCATCCCATGATCCTTCAAGTACCTTCTAGATTCCTTGAGGGGCTGGGAGGTTGGGACCCTTAGCAGCGGAAATTCCGTTGAGAATAGGTTTTAGGGTTCGGGGCTTTGGGCCGGCTTGGGGCTGAGGTTTTAGGGTTTAGTTCAGGGGACAACGCACGAGTCGCGGAACCTGCAAAGCCGAAAGTTGTTCACTAAGCCACAAACCGTAAATTCGACGCCCTTAGAAGTTGTTTTGAGGGGCTGCATCGCTTGGACCAAAGCCCGAGCCAAAAATGCCGTCCCGTTACATGGAATAGGCCTGCTATGAAGATATATTATTCTATACTCCCATCGCCATAATAATGCACGATACCTACACGCATGAAACCTACTGGGGAGCCCTACAGACACTCACCGAAACCCTAGTGTAAACCCTGCTTCACGGACTTTTGACAACTTCCTCCCTTCAAGCGCATGCCTCGCATATCTGACCCGATTAATGTGCACATCCCGGAACTCCCACCCGTCCTCCGCAGATGAGTAGACCACAATGACACCTCTACCCAGCAAGCAGTACCCTTTCATGATGACGGTTCGTGGTTGACTCATGGGGTCTCAAGAGCGTTGTAAGGAGTACAAGTATACGCGTGCACAACAAGCACTTTTTCTCCATATTTAAGGCTTGATCGTGTCTTGGGAAGTAAGGCTAAAGCACTTTAGCCTCAGCCGATGCTCTGTACCTCAAGTCTTGTCGCGGGGGTTCGTCAGGTGCTTTCGGGGTTTGAAGGTTGGGTCAACCTGTTGGGATGGGAATTTACTTGGAGGGGCAGAGGACTTAGTAAGTAGGTTATAAGTAGGCTATTTCGGGTACTTATAACTCTACTTATAACCTACTTACTAAGTCCCCTGCCCCTCCAAGTAGGCTGGGGTTCGGAATTTCCAATGTAGGGGCCTTGATAACTAGAATAGGGTTTCGGGGTGTTCTATACTATGACTGTATTACGGAACCCCCAAAACAGTAGTGGTAATTATGTAGGACCCTACATTATGTCGTCTACCCAGGGCGCGAAACACTCATCGACACCTCTGCAACTTCGAATCTGTCGAGCGCTATCCGCTATCCGTGACCCGAACCCTGAGGGCCCATGTTCTCCCATAGCATATACATAGGCCCCATTGCCAATGCAGCGTGCATGCAAAGAGGGGCAAAAACTGACATGCGCCGATACGCCGTTACGCCGATCGCCCGCCCTTGCCCTATAGGCCTCCCCCCCCCCGCCCGCCGATACGCCGATACGCCGTTCCCCGCCCCAAACACCGATACGCCGTTCCAGGCCCCTCTAGCACGTTACTACGCCGATGCGCCGTTCCCCGCGCCCCCGGCCCCCCCCCCTCCCCCCGCACGCTCATACGCCGACGCCGATACGCCGATACACCTGACACGCCGATACGGCGTTCCCCGCCCCCCCATAGCACGCTAATACGCCGATACGCCGTTCCGCGCCCCCATAGCATGCTAATACGCCGATACGCCGATACGCCGTTCCGCGCCCCCATGCACGCTAATACGCCGATACGCCGTTCCGCGCCCCCATAGCACGCTAATACGCCGATACGCCGATACGCCGTTCCGCACCCCCATAGCATGCTAATACGCCGATACGCCGTTCCGCGCCCCCCTTCCACGCTAATACGCCGATACGCCGATACGCCGTTCCGCGCCCCCATAGCACGCTAATATGCCGATACGCCGATACGCCGTTCCGCGCCCCCATAGCACGCTAATACGCCGATACGCCGATACGCCGTTCCCCGACACGATCATGCGCCGATACGCCGCTGCGGCCAAGCCCGCCGGCCTGGAAGAAACCCACAGCCCGAAAAATGACAAATAGATGATACGCCGACCGCGGCAGCAGACTTCGAAGATTGGGAGCATTTGGCACACATGACTGAAACACGCCGTTTTCGCAGCGTGCCTCCAGCGCCGTACAGCGGTCAGTTCTTGAAAACATTGAAACATTGGGACATTTTATGGCTAGGATTCGGGGTTCAGGGTTCAAGGCTCCAAACTGTTACTACTATTGCCATGACTAGTCAGTACTACGATTTCTACTGTTACTACCGTTGAACAAATACTACTATTACTCACCGGGCTTTGCCTAGGATACGGTATAAAGACATCTCCGTAGCCCACAGCAGCTGACCCTCGCTGTCCGAGAGGGTACCCCAAGAGTCGAAGCACTCTTGATCTATTATAAGACTTATACGGTCTATAGGGTTTATACAGGTTTGAGGTTTTGGGGGTCCTTTCTGCAGACGAAACACCAGAAAAGCTGATCACTTGGATCCAGAGGGCCAGTGTTACCAGAGAACCCAGTATATACCTTTCAATGAAGGAATATACTTTTCAGTATACGGGCGCCCCTGATTTTAAAATCAGAACTTTTCCTCTCACCAGTGAACTCCGAGGATGGAGCCTTGGACTGATGGGGCGCCCGTGATTTTAAAATCAGAACTTCCTATCACCAGTGAACTCCGAGGATGGAGCCTTGGACTGATGGGGCGCCCGTGATATTTTAAAATCAGAACTTCCTATCACCCCTGAACTCCGGGGATGGAGCCTTGGACTGATGGGGCGCCCCTGATTTTAAAATCAGAACTTCCTATCACCAGTGAACTCCGAGGATGGAGCCTTGGACTGATGGGGCGCCCCTGATCTTTAAATCAGAACTTCCTATCACCAGTGAACTCCGAGGATGGAGCCTTGGACTGATGGGGCGCCGCTAATTTTTAAATCAGAACTTCCTATCACCAGTGAACTCCGAGGATGGAGCCTTGGACTGATGGGGCGCCCCTGATTCTTAAGTCAGAACTTCCTCTCACCCGTGAACTCCGAGGATGGAGCCTTGGACTGATGGGGCGCCCGTGATTTTAAAATCAGAACTTCCTATCACCCGTGAACTCCATGAGGATGGAGCCTTGGACTGATGGGGCGCCCCTGATATTTTAAAATCAGAACTTCCTATCACCAGTGAACTCCGAGGATGGAGCCTTGGACTGATGGGGCGCCCCTGATATCTTAAAATCAGAACTTCCTATCACCCGTGAACTCCGAGGATGGAGCCTTGGACTGATGGGGCGCCCCTGATTTTAAAATCAGAACTTCCTATCACCCGTGAACTCCGAGGATGGAGCCTTGGACTGATGGGGCGCCGCTGATTTCAAAATCAGAACTTTCTTTTACCAGTGAGCTCCGCGGATGGAGCCTTGGACTCATGGGGCGCCCGTGATGTTTAAAACAGAACTTCCTATCACCAGTGAACTCCGGGGATGGAGCCTTGGACTGATGGGGCGCCCCTGATTTTTAAATCAGAACTTCCTCTCACCAGTGAACTCCGAGGATGGAGCCTTGGACTGATGGGGTGCCTCTGATTTTTAAATCAGAACTTCCTATCACCAGTGAACTCCGAGGATGGAGCCTCGGACTGATGGGGCGCCCCTGATTTGCTTTGCAGAACTTCCTATCACCAGTGAACTCCGAGGATGGAGCCTTGGACTGATGCGCGCCTCTGATTTTCAAAATCAGAACTTCCTATCACCCGTGAACTCCGAGGATGGAGCCTTGGACTGATGGGGCGCCCCTGATTATAAAATCAGAACTTCCTATCACCAGTGAACTCCGAGGATGGAGCCTTGGACTGATGGGGCGCCCGTGATTTTTAAATCAGAACTTCCTATCACCCGTGAACTCCGAGGATGGAGACTTGGACTGATGGGGCGCCCCTGATTTCAAAATCAGAACTTTCTTTTACCAGTGAGCTCCGCGGATGGAGCCTTGGACTCATGGGGCGCCCGTGATGTTTAAAACAGAACTTCCTATCACCAGTGAACTCCGGGGATGGAGCCTTGGACTGATGGGGCGCCCCTGATTTTTAAATCAGAACTTCCTCTCACCAGTGAACTCCGAGGATGGAGCCTTGGACTGATGGGGTGCCTCTGATTTTTAAATCAGAACTTCCTATCACCAGTGAACTCCGAGGATGGAGCCTTGGACTGATGGGGCGCCCCTGATTTTTAAATCAGAACTTCCTATCACCAGTGAACTCCGAGGATGGAGCCTTGGACTGATGGGGCGCCCCTGATATTTTTAAATCAGAACTTCCTATCACCCGTGAACTCCGAGGATGGAGCCTTGGACTGATGGGGCGCCCCTGATTTTTAAATCAGAACTTCCTCTCACCAGTGAACTCCGAGGATGGAGCCTTGGACTGATGGGGCGCCCGTGATTTTTAAATCAGAGCTTCCTATCACCAATGAACTCCGAGGATGGAGCCTTGGACTGATGGGGCGCCCCTGATTTTAAAATCAGAACTTCCTATCACCCGTGAACTCCGAGGATGGAGCCTTGGACTGATGGGGCGCCCCGGATTTGAAAAGCAGAACTTCCTATCACCCGTGAACTCCGAGGATGGAGCCTTGGACTGATGGGGCGCCCGTGATTTTTAAATCAGAGCTTCCTATCACCAATGAACTCCGAGGATGGAGCCTTGGACTGATGGGGCGCCCCTGATTTTTAAAACAGAACTTCCTATCACCAGTGAACTCCGAGGATGGAGCCTTGGACTGATGGGGCGCCCCTGATTTTAAATCAGAACTTCCTCTCACCAGTGAACTCCGAGGATGGAGCCTTGGACTGATGGGGCGCCCCTGATTTCAAAATCAGAACTTCCTCTACGAGGATGGAGTTTTGGACTGTTGGGGCGCCCGTGATTTTAAAATCAGAACTTCCTCTCATCAGTGAACTCCGAGGATGGAGCCTTGGACTGATGGGGCGCCCCTGATTTCTAAATCAGAACTTCCTATCACCAGTGAACTCCGAGGATGGAGCCTTGGACTGATGGGGCGCCCCTGATTTGAAAAGCAGAACTTGCTATCACCCGTGAACTCCGAGGATGGAGCCTTGGACTCCTGATTTTCAAAACAGAGCTTCCTATCACCAGAACTTCCCATCACCCGTGAACTCCGAGGATGGAGCCTTGGACTGATGGGGCGCCCCTGATTTTAAAATCAGAACTTCCTATCACCCGTGAACTCCGAGGATGGAGCCTTGGACTGATGGGGCGCCCCTGATATTTGAGAATCAGAACTTCCTATCACCCCTGAACTCCGGGGATGGAGCCTTGGACTGATGGGGCGCCCCTGATTGTTAAATCAGAACTTCCTATCACCAGTGAAATCCGAGGATGGAGCCTTGGACTGATGGGGTGCCTCTGATTTTTAAGTCAGAACTTCCTCTCACCAGTGAACTCCGAGGATGGAGCCTTGGACTGATGGGGCGCCCGTGATTTTAAAATCAGAACTTCCTATCACCAGTGAACTCCGAGGATGGAGCCTTGGACTGATGGGGCGCCCCTGATTTTTAAATCAGAACTTCCTATCACCAGTGAACTCCGAGGATGGATCCTTGGACTGATGGGGCGCCTCTGATTTTTAAATCAGAACTTCCTATCACCCGGGAACTCCGAGGATGGAGCCTTGGACTGATGGGATGGGAGGCCCCTGATTTTCAAAACAGACCTTCCTATCACCAGTGAACTCCGAGGATGGAGCCTGGACTGATGGGGCGCCCCTGATTTTCAAAATCAGAACTTCCTATCACCAGTGAACTCCGAGGATGGAGCCTTGGACTGATGGGGTGCCTCTGATTTCTAAATCAGAACTTCCTCTCACCCGTGAACTCCGAGGATGGAGCCTTGGACTGATGGGGCGCCCCTGATCTTTAAATCAGAACTTCCTATCACCAGTGAACTCCGAGGATGGAGCCTCGGACTGATGGGGCGCCTCTGATTTTCAAAATCAGAACTTCCTATCACCCGTGAACTTCGGGGATGGAGCCTTGGACTGATGGGGCGCCCCTGTTTTTAAAATCAGAACTTCCTATCACCAGTGAACTCCGAGGATGGAGCCTTGGACTGATGGGGCGCCCCTGATTTTTAAATCAGAACTTCCTCTCACCAGTGAACTCCGAGGATGGAGCCTTGGACTGATGGGGCGTTCCTGATTTTTAAATCAGAACTTCCTATCACCCGTGAACTCCATGAGGATGGAGCCTTGGACTGATGGGGCGCCCCTGATTTTTAAATCAGAACTTCCTCTCACCAGTGAACTCCGAGGATGGAGCCTTGGACTGATGGGGCGCCCCTGATTCTAAAATCAAAAAACTTCCTATCACCCGTGAACTCCATGAGGATGGAGCGTTGGACTGATGGGGCGCCCCTGATTTTAAAATCAGAACTTCCTATCACCAGTGAACTCCGAGGATGGAGCCTTGGACTGATGGGGCGCCCGTGATATTTTAAAATCAGAACTTCCTATCACCCCTGAACTCCGGGGATGGAGCCTTGGACTGATGGGGCGCCCCTGATTTTAAAATCAGAACTTCCTATCACCAGTGAACTCCGAGGATGGAGCCTTGGACTGATGGGGCGCCCCTGATCTTTAAATCAGAACTTCCTATCACCAGTGAACTCCGAGGATGGAGCCTTGGACTGATGGGGCGCCGCTAATTTTTAAATCAGAACTTCCTATGCAGTGAACTCCGAGGATGGAGCCTTGGACTGATGGGGCGCCCCTGATTAAGCAGAACTTCCTCTCACCCGTGAACTCCGAGGATGGAGCCTTGGACTGATGGGGCGCCCGTGATTTTAAAATCAGAACTTCCTATCACCCGTGAACTCCATGAGGATGGAGCCTTGGACTGATGGGGCGCCCCTGATATTTTAAAATCAGAACTTCCTATCACCAGTGAACTCCGAGGATGGAGCCTTGGACTGATGGGGCGCCCCTGATATTTTAAAATCAGAACTTCCTATCACCCGTGAACTCCGAGGATGGAGCCTTGGACTGATGGGGCGCCCCTGATTTTTAAATCAGAACTTCCTCTCACCAGTGAACTCCGAGGATGGAGCCTTGGACTGATGGGGCGCCCGTGATTTTAAAATCAGAACTTCCTATCACCCGTGAACTCCGAGGATGGAGCCTTGGACTGATGGGGCGCCCCTGATTTTTAAAGCAGAACTTCCTATCACCCGTGAACTCCGAGGATGGAGCCTTGGACTGATGGGGCGTCCCTGATTTGAAAAGCAGAACTTCCTATCACCCGTGAACTCCGAGGATGGAGCCTTGGACTGATGGGGCGCCCCTGATCTTTAAATCAGAACTTTCTTTTACCAGTGAACTCCGAGGATGGAGCCTTGGACTGATGGGGCGCCCGTGATTTTTAAATCAGAACTTCCTATCACCAATGAACTCCGAGGATGGAGCCTTGGACTGATGGGGCGCCCCTGATTTCAAAATCAGAACTTCCTATCACCAGTGAACTCCGAGGATGGAGCCTTGGACTGATGGGGCGCCCGTGATTTTTACATCAGAACTTCCTATCACCCGTGAACTCCGAGGATGGAGCCTTGGACTGATGGGGCGCCCCTGTCTTTTAAATCAGAACTTCCTACCACCAGTGAACTCCGAGGATGGAGCCTTGGACTGATGGGGCGCCCCTGACTTTTAAAATCAGAACTTCCTATCACCAGTGAACTCCGAGGATGGAGCCTTGGACTGATGGGGCGCCCCTGATTTTTAAAATCAGAACTTCCCATCACCAGTGAACTCCGAGGATGGAGCCTTGGACTGATGGGGCGCCCGTGATTTTTACATCAGAACTTCCTATCACCCGGGAACTCCGAGGATGGAGCCTTGGACTGATGGGGCGCCCCTGATTTTTAAATCAGAACTTCCTATCACCAGTGAACTCCGAGGATGGAGCCGTGGACTGATGGGGCGCCCCTGATATTTTTAAATCAGAACTTCCTATCACCCGTGAACTCCGAGGATGGAGCCTTGGACTGATGGGGCGCCCCTGGTTTTAAATCAGAACTTCCTCTCACCAGTGAACTCCGAGGATGGAGCCTTGGACTGATGGGGCGCCCCTGATATTTTTAAATCAGAACTTCCTATCACCCGTGAACTCCGAGGATGGAGCCTTGGACTGATGGGGCGCCCCTGATTTTTAAATCAGAACTTCCTCTCACCCGTGAACTCCGAGGATGGAGCCTTGGACTGATGGGGCGCCCCTGATTTTTATAGCAGAACTTCCTATCAGTGAACTCCGAGGATGGAGCCTTGGACTGATGGGGCGCCCCTGATTTTTAAATCAGAACTTCCTCTCACCAGTGAACTCCGAGGATGGAGCCTTGGACTGATGGGGCGCCCCTGATTTTTAAATCAGAACTTCCTATCACCCGTGAACTCCGAGGATGGAGCCTTGGACTGATGGGGCGCCCCTGATTTTAAAATCAGAACTTCCTATCACCAGTGAACTCCGAGGATGGAGCCTTGGACTGATGGGGCGCCCCTGATTTTTAAAATCAGAACTTCCTATCACCAGTGAACTCCGAGGATGGAGCCTTGGACTGATGGGGCGCCCCGGATATTTTAAAATCAGAACTTCCTATCACCAGTGAACTCCGAGGATGGAGCCTTGGACTGATGGGGCGCCCTGATTTTCAAAATCAGAACTTCCTATCACCCGTGAACTCCGAGGATGGAGCCTTGGACTGATGGGGCGCCCGTGATTTTTAAAGCAGAACTTCCTATCACCCGTGAACTCCGAGGATGGAGCCTTGGACTGATGGGGCGCCCCTGATATTTTTAAATCAGAACTTCCTATCACCCGTGAACTCCGAGGATGGAGCCTTGGACTGATGGGGCGCCCCTGATCTTTAAATCAGAACTTTCTTTTACCAGTGAACTCCGAGGATGGAGCCTTGGACTGATGGGGCGCCCGTGATCTTTAAATCAGAACTTCCTATCACCAATGAACTCCGAGGATGGAGCCTTGGACTGATGGGGCGCCCCTGATTTCAAAATCAGAACTTCCTATCACCAGTGATCTCCGAGGATGGAGCCTTGGACTGATGGGGCGCCGCTAATTTTTAAATCAGAACTTCCTATCACCAGTGAACTCCGAGGATGGAGCCTTGGACTGATTTTAAAGTCAGAACTTCCCATCACCAGTGAACTCCGAGGATGGAGCCTTGGACTGATGGGGCGCCCGTGATTTTAAAATCAGAACTTCCTATCACCCGTGAACTCCGAGGATGGAGCCTTGGACTGATGGGGCGCCCCTGATTTTTAAAGCAGAACTTCCTAAACTTCCTATCACCAGTGAACTCCGAGGATGGAGCCTTGGACTGATGGGGTGCCTCTGATTTTTAAGTCAGAACTTCCTCTCACCCGTGAACTCCGAGGATGGAGCCTTGGACTGATGGGGCGCCCCTGATCTTTAAATCAGAACTTCCTATCACCAGTGAACTCCGAGGATGGAGCCTTGGACTGATGGGGCGCCCCTGATATTTTTAAATCAGAACTTCCTATCACCCGTGAACTCCGAGGATGGAGCCTTGGACTGATGGGGCGCCCCTGATTTTTAAATCAGAACTTCCTCTCACCAGTGAACTCCGAGGATGGAGCCTTGGACTGATGGGGCGCCCGTGATTTTTTAAAATCAGAACTTCCTATCACCAATGAACTCCGAGGATGGAGCCTTGGACTGATGGGGCGCCCCGGATATTTAAATCAGAACTTCCTATCACCAGTGAACTCCGAGGATGGAGCCTTGGACTGATGGGGCGCCCCTGATATTTGAAAAGCAGAACTTCCTATCACCCGTGAACTCCGAGGATGGAGCCTTGGACTGATGGGGCGCCCCTGATTTCAAAATCAGAACTTTCTTTTACCAGTGAGCTCCGCAGATGGAGCCTTGGACTGATGGGGCGCCCGTGATGTTTAAAACAGAACTTCCTATCACCAGTGAACTCCGAGGATGGAGCCTTGGACTGATGGGGCGCCCCTGACTTTTAAATCAGAACTTCCTCTCACCAGTGAACTCCGAGGATGGAGCCTTGGACTGATGGGGCGCCCCTGATTTCAAAATCAGAACTTCCTCTACGAGGATGGAGCCTTGGACTGTTGGGGCGCCCCTGATGTTCTAAATCAGAACTTCCTCTCATCAGTGAACTCCGAGGATGGAGCCTTGGACTGATGGGGTGCCTCTGATTTTTAAATCAGAACTTCCTATCACCAGTGAACTCCGAGGATGGAGCCTTGGACTGATGGGGCGCCCCTGATTTGAAAAGCAGAACTTCCTATCACCCGTGAACTCCGAGGTACCGGTGAGGGACTGCAGCAAAGAAGGTCCAGGATTTTCTGGGCCTGTTTTGGAGCTCGCGGGGTCCCCCTGGGTCGGTGTACCGGTGTATCGGTGTATTGCCGCAATCCTGCGCCGATCGCTCGCGGGGTCCCGGTGTATCGGTGTATTGCTGCAATCCTGCGCCGATCGCTCGCGGGGTCCCCCTGGGTCGGTGCACCGGTGTATCGGTGTATTGCCGCAATCCTGCGCCGATCGCTCGCGGGGTCCCCCTGGGTCGGTGTACCGGTGTATCGGTGTATTGCCACAATCCTGCGCCGATCGCTCGCGCGGTCCCCCTGGGTCGGTGTACCGGTGTATCGGTGTATTGCCGCAATCCTGCGCCGATCGCTCGCGGGGTCCCCCTGGGTCGGTGTACCGGTGTATCGGTGTATTGCCGCAATCCTGCGCCGATCGCTCGCGGGGTCCCCCTGGGTCGGTGTACCGGTGTATCGGTGTATTGCTGCAATCCTGCGCCGATCGCTCGCGGGGTCCCCCTGGGTCGGTGCACCGGTGTATCGGTGTATTGCCGCAATCCTGCGCCGATCGCTCGCGGGGCACCCCTGGGTCGGTGTATCGGTGTATCGGCGTATTGCCGCAATCCTGCGCTGATCGGTGGGGCACCCCTGGGTCGGTGTACCGGTGTATCGGTGGATTCCGCAATCCTGCGCCGATCGGTGGGGCACCCCTGGGTCGGTGTATCGGTGTATCGGTGTATTTTCAAATTTTCCGCCCCCCTGCGCGGGCGCACTGCAATGTAGTCCCTATATAGGTACTTTTTGGTAAAAGTATACTCTTCTGGATACATGGACCCTTAGGGGAAGTAGGGTTTAGGGCTTTGAGTTGCGATCTAGGTCATCCCACTTCCCCTGCCTTAGAACCCCAAAGGCTTTACACAGAAAATGGCTAGGTTTTACAAAGTCGACACACTAACGCAAGCCCTAACAAAACCCAAAACCCAGTGCCCTACGAACCCTAAACCCTGACGCAAACATAGGCTCGAGTGCAAAACAGGCACTGGTGTCTGCCCGAATAGACAGCAAACCTGGGCTGGGGTAAGGGTGTCAAGGCCTAAACGTCGCGGGCTTCAGGGATCTTGATCTAAGTCCCTTCAAGAAACAGGTTATGAACCCTAAACCCTAAACCCAAACACCCCAAAATTCCAAACCCCAACAAGGACAGCCAAACCCTCCAATTCCAAACGCTGAATTTGGTGTAGAGCTTCGGATTGAAACAGGTCTATTTGGGGTACGGAGTTCAGGGCTTAGAGTTGAGAACTGAACAGTTCCTTGGAGGGTCGGGGGACTTAGAAACTGGTTACTTTCGGGACTTATAAGTACCATAACCCCAATTAGGGTCCCTTTTAGGGTACTTATAAGTCTACTTACTACCTACTTACTAATCCCCTATAGTACCCTTATAGAGCCCTTTAAAGGAACCCTTATAATCCCCTCTAAAGGAGCCCCTACTTGCTAAGTCCCCCGACCCTCCAAGTAGAGCCTGGGATCTAGGGTTCTAGGTTTTGGCTCAGAAGTGAAAATGAAGCGCTCACCCGTAATCTGTTTGACCATGGAATAAGAACCTAAACCCGAAACCCTGGACCTAGAAAAGTTGAAACACAAAAAAATCACCTCTGACCAGTGTAGGACACAGAGCGAATCTCAGAATCTCTGCTCAATGCATGACAAAGCGTCGGCAGTAGAGTTCAGCACCTGGGCTCTTGGTGTCCAAGAAGGGTCAAGAACTTGTTGGTGCAACGGCTGTCGGGATTTTAGGGTAAGGGGCTCTGTGTTTACACTGCTTCCTGGTTGTGAGTTGCCGAAACACCCTAAACCGTAAACCCGTAACCGAGAAGAAGCCAAGCATCCCAGACATTGAGCCCTGGAATCCGAGAAGACACAAGCATGAAACCTAAACCCTAAATCCTGAAACGTAAACCCCACAACCCACACCCTAAACCCTACCTCAACCTACCAAAACCTACTTCCCCGCAAAAAAGCGGGTTCTGGTAGGATAAGATAAACCCTACCCAGAGACTCCAATACCCCTTAATTAAGGAATATACCTTAAGTTATAATAGGACCCCGAATATGATTTAAGGAATATTCCTTAATTCAAGGATATTTTAGTCCCTGGGTAACTGCATCCAAGGGTAAAAGGAGGGACCCTTAATAAGGACCCCAAGGTATATACCCTTAACATAGCGTCTATATACCCATTATGTAGCCCATTACGAGGTAGGGGTCCCCATTAAGGGTCCCTCCTTTTCCCCTCTGACTGAAGTCTCCTGCGACCCACTCAGTTCCATAGCGACACGCCAGCTGTTGAAGGGTCTGGGGCCTACGTGAAGGGGTCGTGGGACTTAGTAACCGGTTCCTTCAGGGGCTCTTTAACGTTTAAAGGGACATTTAAAGGATCTATAAGGGCTCTAATTGGTGGGTTTAGGGTTATTTGAAGGAGCGTGGGACCTAGTAACTTGGGTTCTTGACGGGCTAACTATCGCTATAAACACATATAACCCAAGCTAAGTGCTTCTAAAACCTCACTTACTAAGTCCCATGCTCCTGCAAGTAGGAGCGGTAGATTTTCAAGAGTTCATGCTTTTGCGGCTACGGAATCTCGACGGTTGAGCGCTTCGGATCCAAGATTTCCTGCAGCCGCGAACGCAACACCCGAAACACCTCAGCCCCACAACCCCAAAGCCCTCGAAGAAAGCCAGATCTGGGCATTGAAGTAACCAGGGAGCAAAAGCATGCACTTGTATTTCATAATGACTCCTTCACAGAACAGTTCCAAAAACTTGTAACTCCAAACCCACGAGAAGATGAACCGAGAAGCGACACCAGCCCCTTTGCAGCCAGGAGGTGTAGTTACACCTTTCACCTGGCATTGGGTTCTTGGCTCCATTTGGAGGTTCATGGGGCAGTGGTTTACGGTGTAGGGGTTTAGGGCTTAAGGGGTCTAACAGGCTCATAAGTAGGGCAACTACAATAACAAGCCATGTAACTGGACTTATACCCAGAGAGCCCAATACCTTTTTATTAAGGAACATTCGGTGAATTATAGGCGCATTGAAATTGTTTTTAAGTTTTAGGATACATTCCTCAATTAAGGGGTATTTGGCTTTTTGGGTAACCCCACTCATAACGACCCTGAGCCTCCAAGCAGGGTGTGCTGCTGCTACACCCTACATCCCAAGTCCAAAGAAACCACCCCAATAGAATGATAAGACTAGGATTTCTACAAGGCTTCCTTACCGGGTTCTACAAGACTTAAGATAATTTACTAAGGGTAGGTAACTAGCATACGGGACGAATATGGGAGCTCTCAGTCTGCAGTATAAGGTTTGGGGTTGCGGGTCTGGGGTCTTCCGCGCTTTTGCAAAGGAATCGTAAGTACCAGTGCCGCGTAATCCGCTGCAGCTTTTTCGGCGACAGCTGTGTGCACTGCAGCGGATTTTGTGTCATTCAAGCTGCTCCATGCTCCACGCAGGGCTGCTACTGCTGGGTGTATGTCCCAGTCAGCGTCATCCTGGCTGATGATACTGGTTTTGACCAGCACGGACTTGGCATAAGCGTCTAAGGGGACTGGAATACATGATAGAACAGCTGGTCGGAGACATAGGCTAGGATGCCCAGTAACCTAGGAAAAGAAGAGGGCTTCCTTCTTGGTATTGGGTAACTTTATAAGGAACCTAGGACTACAAAGAGGGAATAAGGATACTACTGGGCATCCTACTTGGAGGGTCGGGGGACTTAGCAACTGGTTATTTTAGGGACTTATAAGTACTGTAACCCCAATTAGGGTCCCTTTTAGGGTACTTATAAGTCTACGTACTACCTACTTACTAAGTCCTCCGACCCTCCAAGTAGTAGGACATGGCAATAGCATCGGCGGCCCCCCCAGGCACACCGGCCTCCTGTAGCTGCTTGGACCAGCTCGTCGACGACGCAATTCTTACCCTGGGTTAGTAGGGAATGGAAGAATGGTAGTAATTAATAGTAGTTATAATTGTACCCCATTCCTCCATTCCCTACTAGCCAAAGGTAAGAATTGCAAACACAAGAAGGCAAAGCAAGCTGAAGCGAACGCGGCTGTGACAGACGCAGATGCGCACGTGTCGATTCCTACTGGCGCATAAGGTGTGCGCCATAGACCCCGAAACTTTTTATCGACGACAGCTTTAGAACTCTTAAAAGGAATCCTGGAAACTAATCCCCGCCCTAAATCCTAAACCCTTAAAGCATTAGTCCTTTACTAACATCCTAAAACCTCAGAGCTCTAACTCCTAAACCCCAAAGCCGTAAAACCCAAAATCCCTGTAAACCCCACAAGCCCTTGATAGTACCCTAAATGATCCCTGAGAAGAACCGCTTATAGTTCCCTTAAAGGCCCTACCCTAAATCCCTAAACCCCAAACCCTAAACCCTTATAGCACCCTTTAAAAGAGCCCCTAATTTAGGAACCCTTATAGTTCCCTTCAAGGCCCCACCTAAACCCCAAAGCTCTGGCCCTATAAAGCCCTTTAAAGGAACCCCCTTAAAGGAACCCCTATAGATCCCTTTGAAGGAACCCCCATGGATCCCTGAAAGGACCCCTCAAAGGAACCCCTATAAACCCTTTTTAAAGGAACACCCATATATCCCTGAAAGGACCCCTGAAAGGAACCCCTATAGATCCCTTTAATGGAACCCCATAAATCCCTGAAAGGACCCCTTAAAGGAACCCCTATAGGCCCTTTTTAAAGGAACACCCATATATCCCTGAAAGGACCCCTTAATGGGACCTGTTTCTTGGTGGTGGAGCTCCGGGCAGAGCACGAAGAACAGGTTGCAGGCCTCCACGTAGGCCGGAATACCTAGGCTTCTCCGCTTTGTTGGTTTTGGGGCTTGGGTTTTAGGGCTCATAGGGTTTAGGGTTTTAGGGTTTTAGGGTTTAGGGCTTTAGGGTTTAGCATTTAGGGTTTAGGATTTATTTTGCGGGGTTAGGGTTTTGGGCTTGTTGTGCGGGGTTTAGGGCATTGGGAATCCATAGGGTTTGGGTAGGGCTATGTGTTGACGCTTATTTACAAACCTGCGAGCCTGAGTGGGGATTGCAACGTCCGTCGAGCTACGCAGTAGCGGCACGAGACATGTGAAGACAACAGCAGAATATGAAGTACGAACTTTTCCGTAGGTGTAAGCAATTGGACATATATGACATGTGCACATGTACATACACATTTGTCTGTACACACACGTACATGCATGCTGCATGCATGCACCGCGTGATATGACCGTAACAACATAACTTGGTCTGACAAGCACAAGCCTAGCAGTAGCAGTGCGATGCTCTTGCGTGTCAAGACCACTTGGAGGGTCGGGGGACTTAGTAAGTAGGTAGTAAGTAGCCTTATAAGTACCCTGGAAGGGACCCTAATTGGGGTTATGGTACTTATAAGTCCCCAAAATAACCAGTTACTAGCAGAAGTGGTGCAAGAGCAGAGCAATTCTCACTGGCCCAAAACCCAAGGAAATAAAAGTTGAAACTTTCAGAGTCGACTACCTTACAAGAAACCCAAAAGTTGAAAACTTGAGCTTACAGCCAATAAGAGTTTTGGGTGATAGCCACTTGCGAATTACACTTTTGTCCAAAGCATTTGCGCTTCTCAGAACGCGTACATCACATGGGTAGCTGCCAAAATTAAGGTCCCTTTTTGGGTACCTTAAATCTTGGGTGCCCTACTATAATAGGGACCCAAAAAGGGACCCTAATTTTGACAACCACCCAAATAAAGGCTGACCAAACCGAAATTGAGCTCCCCTCACGGTTTAGGGTTTGTGGCGGCTTGTGGCGTAGGCTTTAGGGTCTAGGGTTCAAGGTTTAGCCTGGTTCAGAGCAGCTTGTGGTAAAGACCCATGACCGGCAACCAGGCTGCTTTGCACCGCCAAAGCGGCGTCCGACTTCGTGGTCTCTTCGTTCACCCCGGGCTGCCTGGCAAAAACGGGCTTTAACGGATTAGAGTTTAGGGCTTAGGGTTTAACGGATTAGGGTTTAGGGTGTAGGGTTGGGGCTTAGCTTTAAGATGTGACGGCTGCAGCGTAAGCAACTAAACACTGCAGCAGATCTTTACCAGTAACATTCATATGAAAGTTGAAGATTTCTCACCACAAGCTGTACGCGGACCCCAAAGAACCGACCGTTTAAGCATGATCGTTTTATATAAGTAATGAAACGCTAGGTCCAGAGTCAAGGGAAACCACCCTACAGTCTACGGGACCTTGAAGTAACCGGGGAGAAAAAAGTATAGACGTTGATTTCAGAATGGTTCGTTTACGGAAAAGGTACCAAAAAAGTATACAAGTATGCTACTCCAAACGCAGGTCTAGGGTATGGAGTTTATTGAGGCGATTGCTTTGTAAAATGCGCTTTAGGGAACTCAGCTGCTGCGCTTGGGACAATTGAACTGGAGGCTTCCGGTTCAGGGTTTTCGGACTTAGGCTAAGGCTTAGGGTTTCGGGTTTACGGTTTAGGCTGTAGCGCTTCGGGTTTACGGGTTAGGATTTAGGGTTTAAGTTCAAGTTATTTATATAAGCATTTCTGCTTTTCAGACCACACCTTGCAACTTGATTGTTGAGCAACTTGATATGGGTTAATGAATGCTGCAGATGAATGTAGAGAAAAGCTACGGTTTTGATTGATAGACTATTGTACGAGCCCAAATCTAAATGAAACTTATCTTGAAGAAATGTTCCCTTACATACCCCTAAGTGACTATATTATTGACTATGTTAAAGTTTAGGAAAATATTGTAATTCTGGACGCCATCCTGGAACTTGAACCCCCATCGGGGCCTGCATAATTTCCGATACCTTAGGGATCCCGAATAAAATTATCGTCCTCGTTGTGCGAAGCTTTCTTACAGTATCTGTTTCGGATTGGGAACTTCAATGATGAGTTTGTCTCTATCCTGGATAGCCAAGCAGTAGTCTTCGTTCCATGGCCCCGTCCACAGCGTAAACTTTGCTGTCAGATTCAGCAGCCGAGGCTATGCGCGAAGAGCACCCCACTCACGTCTTCACCGGGATCGGCGGCAGGCTCTGATTCGGTGTCAGTGTCTTTGCTCGCGACATTTTGCAGATCATCGCTATCCCTTGTGCTGTCTCTTCCTGCGGGATGCAGGTGGATGCTGCAGAGTCTGTGTCCGAATCAGTGACCGGCATTGGTGGCCTTCCTTCTTTCCCCCGCTCCTGGATTGCACGGACAAGAATGCACCTGCAGGCTTTTGAAGGTACGCACAAAACCCCTGTCGAGATGCTTTACGATGAGCTGATTTTTCGCTTGTAACATGGGAGTTTCCACAGGGTACTATCAGGGTTCTACAAAGGGTTTAGGGTTTAGAGTTTCCGAAAATTCGGGGTACCTTATTTTTCTGGGTCCGTATAGCAGGGATCCTACTATTTAGGTTACTATATTAGGGTCACCTATTTTCGCAAACTCCTACATTCAGGTTGCAAGAGGACTTGCAATGGGGATCGCTGAGTCTACAATCCTTTCTCCGATTTCGCTTAAGTAAGCATCCCTTATTAAGGATCCAAAAGTGAAGATACTGACTCACTTGCGATTAAAGCATGTTGGGGCCTATAAGCCCATACAACCCCTCTGAAACCCTTCTCAAGCTGTTCATGGAAGCTCAGTGTGAGGAGGTTGTAAAGTGTAGAGCAAGGGATTGCGCTCAGGGCTTGCGGTATAGGGTTTAGGTCTTGCAGGATTGAACTTTGGGTTCGCAATATCAGACGCACCTCGCAGTGATCTGCGGGATGGCAAACCAATCGTAAAACAAGTACCTCGGGTGTTGGTCTGCTTAGCTGTGAAACTTCCCGTAGTGAGCTCCCGGGCTCAGAACCGAAAGCATGCAAGAGCTTCAGCAGTTTGAGCACCAAGCTATGGCATAACATGCTATGCCGAGTATGCTTTACCTTGAATCTCTTGGCGTAGCTGTGATCCGGGCTTCGCTACATACATTACCGCATCATCATCTTGCTCATGAAGTGAAATGCCAGTCTGCTGTGAGCCCCAAAACCCTAGATTAAAAAACCCTAAACCCGAAATCCGCGGCTGGACTCTCTGCACCGCGGAGTGCAGCTCAAGGGAACCGTGACGAAAATCACACAGTCACACAAAGCACAGGCAGCCAAATAGAATACAGTTCCGGATTACTTGGAGGTTCATGGGTAGTTATAAGTGGGGTTGTAAGTATAAGGTAACTATAATTATAACCCATATTAGGGGCCTCATACCCCTACTTATATCTACCCATGAACCTCCAAGTAGAAACAACAAAAAAAACCTCGAGACTCTCGCCTCTTCTGCCTTTACAGCCTGAACACAGAATCCTCGAAATCCCAGAGGTACGGTTGATGATATAGATCCTGCATTACCTTAAGGACCCGAAACTATGGGATTATGGTATATTCCTTTTTATGGGTGATGCAAGATTTCTATCATCAACCGTAGGAGCCTTTAACTTTCGCGCCTTTCTGGGCCTGTGCAAACCCTGATCTAAAACAGAAAACGGTTTAGGGTTTAGGGCTTAGGGTTGCATAAGTGCAAAGGCAAAACAGAACAAATTCATACAAAAGCCTTTTTGGACCGCCTCTAAGTGTGAAGACATGCGGCCCTTCGCCGATACGCGTGCGCACCTGGACCGAGCTGAGAGGATCATGGGACTGAGGAAGTAAGGTTGTAAGTATCGTAGTTGGGGTTGGGAGCCATGATGGGAGCTTCATCATATAAGGACAAAACCAGGGACGCTGTCATCAAGTCTTCTGACCTCTAGACTGGAACCAAGATGGTAGGCTTGAGCTGAGAACGAAATCCGAAACACTAACCCCTGCACCCTCAAACATCCTAAAACCCTCAACCTCGAAACCCTAAACCCTAAACCATTAAACGCTAGACCCTCAACCCTAAAACCCTCAACCTCTAAACCCTCAACCACTAAACCCCGTAACCTCCTAGGGCTCCTGGCTTGGCTTCAATGATTTACAGTAAAAGGTTTTGAGGTTGGGGGTTTCAGTTTTGAGTTATTTTTTGTTTTTTGTTGAGCTCCTTTTCTCCCATCCCTTGCGGTCTGCGAAGAGGCTGCACAGCCAGGACTTGCGGTTTTTAGAGTGCTGTTTCAGGTCTTCGGGCTTAGGGCTTAGATGCATGATTTAGGCTGTCTGGTTTCTGGCTTCGGCGTACACGAGGGTACATATGTATATACATAGATTTACGTATGTGTATATACGTATGTATAAGTGTGTGTAGATATACACACACAAGCGAGTGATTCCCTAGATATGGTACGTATGGACATCCACCCGCCGGTAGCAGGTTGCTGTTCTGGTAGGATAAGACAGACACACAGCAAACGAATGCAACCATCTGTCTGACATGGCCTATATTGAAAACTTTGAGTTTCGGGTTCAGGGTTTGTAGGGGGACAGGAAACACACGAGCTTATCACAAGACCAAGCGTTGAGGGTTCCACCATTCCACTGCACCTCCGGTGACAACTGCTCCAACACGCCGTAAAGGTACAAGGTTAAACTTTCCGATTCCTACTAAACTATAAGAACCCGAAAACTTTAAAGGTTGGGTATTGGGGATCTAAGCCAATCTAAGCCACTGCACCTCCGGTGACAACTGCTCCAAAACGCCGTAGAGCATGCCGATCACATGGCCTTCAACCTGCTGTGTAGATTGCTCAGGTTCGCCACTTGGAGGGTCTCTAGGGGATTTAGTAAGTAGGTAGTAAGTGGACTTATAAGTACCCTGAAAGGGACCCCAATTGGGGTTATGGTACTTACAAGTCCCTAAAATAACCAGTTACTAAGTCCCCCCGACCCTCCAAGCAGGAGCCCCGTAATGATAAGGACGCCCTTGTTCATAGTACTCGGCTCTCATTACTATACCCCCCCTCAGATTCAAAAGAAAAATATGTTGAATATTCTCTTGGGCTTTAAATGAACAAAATGAAAATCCTAAGGAGACGGTAGATTAATGAGCAGACCCCAAATTCAAAAGGGAACGAGGGTACCACTGGGGAACCTAATTGCATAGGCACGAAATTCAAAAGCCTTCTGTCCTTAAACTCTTCAGTTTTAAAGTGAAGCAGAACCAAAAAACTACCACTTATCCTATGACCAATCGAGTATCCCTGAAACCTGAAGCCACGAAACCCCAAACAACACGAATCCACAAAACACGGAATACCAGAAGAGTCGCAGAGTCGAGGAAACCCCGAACCTTTAAAAGGGCCGTAGGCTTCTTGTTCTGTGATCGAAAGTTCACTATACTGAATTTAGAATCCTGGCAAAAATTATAATTCTAGCTTTTTCTTAGGGAATATAATAACCAAAGATTAAACAGTATTTCCAAGTACCCCTAAGTTCAGGGCGATACACCGCGAAACCCTACTCCTGTCGACAGCGACATCAAGGCGCGGGTGTAAGCGACAGGGGTATCAGGGTTCCGCAGCATCCCAGAGATTCCAATAACCGTTAATTATGGAATATCCCTCAACTTATGGTAGGAACCTTAATATGATTTAACTGGACTTTGAAGTAAGCAGGGAGAAAAAAGTGAAGACTTGTATTTCATAATGGTTCCTTTAAGGAACAGGTACCAAAAGAAGTATTCAAGTATGGTACTCCAAACCCAGGACACCCTCAACCCGTCAGCCTAAAGCCTACGCTTTCAAACCCTAAACCCTATACTCAACACCTCTTGGATAGGCCGAGGTGCGTCGCACAGGGCTTGAGGTTTGAGGGTTTAGGATTTCGGGCTGGGGTAGCAAGAGCGTTCACTGGTTGGGGCTCACAAACCAGATGGGGTAGCGCAGGCGGCACTTTCCAGCCAAGAGGTGCGGAGAGCGGTTTAGAGGAAGGTGGATGTGTGCACCATGAGGTCATCTTCGCACTTCCTCCCCTCCTGTAGCTGAAGAAACACTTACACGATCAGGAAACAGAGCTGCTTGCACTGCTCCGGCCAGTTCCAGCAGGGGAGCTCCCAGCCGCGGTGACAGCGCTGCTCCTCGAGCAGCACAGAGAAGGTGGTCGGCACCTTCTACTTGGCAAGGAAATCTTTGACTTTCAGTCTGGTTGCCGTCCTCTGCAAGTTCAGGCACGGCCGTCCGACCATAGCATGAGTTTCTCTTCTCGCCGCCCGTTGCTGGGGGTGTGGTTGTAGTCGAACAGGAAGCACAACATGGCTCGCGAAAAGACAAAAGCAGAAGGTCTCGCTGACTCCGTAAGATTTCAGGATTTGTTGTCTGGCTTACCGCTTCGCGTTCTTGGAGGTGCATGGGTAGTTCTCCGCGGGGTGATAAGTCGGGTAACTATACTTGTAACCCATTTTAGCGGACTTATATGTAACCCTATACATATAGCTACCTATGAACCTCCAGGTACTCAGGACGCACTATGAAAGCAGCATTGTGTAGAAAGGCAAACGGTATGCCGGTATACCAGGCCAATGGTGATGCCTCCCGATGCAGATACAGTAGAAGCCAAAAAGTTGGAAACCCCATAGCCTCAATCCTTAAGAGTAATGTATAGGGAATCCCAGCACTATTTGGCCTTAATCCGGTTTCCAACTTTATGGAGTTTACTGTAGACCTTCCACCTCTCAGCCTGAAATCCTTAATTAAAGCCACTGCAACCCCAAACCCTGTACCCCAAATCCTTGCAGCTCCCCAAACGCAACTTCAAAGATAGACACTTTAGATCTAGATCCACTGAAAACCGCTGATTCGATCCAACAGCATAACCCAGAATCGCTAAACTTACCTTTGCTTAGTATGGAATGGAGGAGTGGGGTACAATTACAACATTCTTCCATTCCCCACTAACCATAGGCAAGTAAAGCCACTGAAACCTCCACCATTCCTGAACCCTAAACTCTCAACCCTCAACCCTGATGGGAGGCGCAAGGGGGGGTTTAAGATTCTTAATGTAGGGATTCCTCAATATTAGCCCCATTATGGGAACCCTAAGCCGTACTAAACCCCCATAGGATCCCTGCTCAACCCTAAACCCTAAACCGTCCCCAGCTCCCAAGAAGTCCTCGGTGGTGCCGGTAGTGATGCCTCTAAGCAGGTCTCGCAGCACGGCGACCTGAAGCAACCCCGAAACCGAAGCCAGTGCGTTAGGGTTCAGGGGTCAGGGGGTTTAGGGGGTGGTTTCTTCTTATTGCTTTTTGTGTGCTCCTCTTTCCACAGTGCCACAACTCCGGGGGTGCCCAAACGCCAGGACACACTCAATCTTTGGGTAGTTCTCTAAATCAGGGTCCATTTGGGGGTTCTTTTTATAAGGGTGAAGGGCTATTTTGGGGACCTAGAAAGGGCCCCTAGTTTAGAGAACTACCCCTCTTAACAAACCAAAATAACAACAGAAGTGGCCCAGGACCTTCTGAACATCAGTACAGTTCAGATTTGATGGCTTCGGGTTTGGGTTAAAATTTGTGAGGCAAAACCCATGCATGCGGGCTGCAAGTTTCAACAGCTGGCCTTAACATGGGGCCTGGGGACATCGGCTCATGGCGACGGGGCTCCTCTTTGTTTCACCCTGAACCCCAAGACTGGCCCTGAACCCTAAAACTGGCCCTAAACCCTAAACCCCTGAAGCCCTAAACCCTAAACCCCGAAACCCTAAACCCCTGAAACCCTGAAACCATAAAAAAAAAAACCTGTACCCTAAACCCCTAAAAGTGCTAAACCCCAGTGAACCCGGAATATTCCCCAACCCCTCCCTGCTTGGATGATTCTTAGCGGGGTTGGAAAGTCCCGAAAGCCTTCAACCCCCAAAAATCCTAAACCCTATCAGAACCCTTAAGGAAGCCCACTTATTGCCCTACTACTACTACTACTACTACTACCACTACTACTACTACTACTACTACTACTACTACTACTACTACTACTACTACTACTACTACTAAACTACTACTACTACTACTACTACTACTACTACTACTACTGCTACTACTACTACTGCCACTACTACTACTACTACTACTACTACTACTACTACTACTACTACTACTACTACTACTACTACTACTACTACTACTACTACTACTACTACTACTACTACTACTACTACTACTACTACTACTACTACTACTACTACTACGTACTACTACTACTACTACTACTACTACTACTACTACTACTACTACTACTACTACTACTACTACTACTACTACTACTACTACTACTACTACTACTACTACTACTACTACTACTACTACTACTACTACTACTACTACTACTGTGTTACTACTACTACTACTACTACTACTACTACTACTACTACTACTACTACTACTACTACTACTACTACTACTACTACTTACACTACTACTACCACTACTACTGCTAATACGAACTACTACTACTACTACTACTACTACTACTACTACTACTACTACTACTACTACTACTACTACTACTACTACTACTACTACTACTACTACTAAAACTACTACTACTACTACTACTACTACTACTACTACTACTACTACTACTACTACTACTACTACTACTACTACTACTACTACTACTACTACTACTACTACTACTACTACTACTACTACTACTACTACTACTACTCTTATTGCTGCTACTACTACTCTTATTGCAACTACTACTACTACTACTACTACTACTACTGCTACTACTACTACTACTACTATACTACTACTATACTACTACTACTACTACTACTACTACTACTACTACTACTACTACTACTACTACTACCCTAAATCCTAAACCTTACCGACCTGTAGAAGCCTTGAAGGAACCCCACTTACAACCACCCATGAACCTCCAAGCACCACTTTCGCACCTGGGCCCCCAAAACCTGTTTGAAGCATCATAGGACGTGGTAACTGAGGTTATACGTACCTCCATTAAGTTTATGGTTTTGGGGTTAGAAGCATACTCACCTCCATTGCAACCCTGGCAGCTAAGTCCCATGATCCTTCAAGTAGGAAACCCTAAACCCTAAACCCTAAACCGACTCAAAATCCCCAAGAGTTTTGAGATCTGGCTGGTTGTCAAAATCAGGGCCCCTTTTTGGGCACCCTAAATACTGTTGATGATATAAATCCTGCATGACCTTAAGGACCCTAAACTATGGGAATTAAGGCATATTTCTTATTTCTGGGTAATGCAGGATTTATATCATCAAACGTATTAGGTGCCGGCTTTTATGATAAGGTCCAAAAAAGGTACCCTAATTTTGACAACCACCCATCTGAGTCCTCATAACGAACTGTTGGAGCTCTGGTTAGAGGGTCGGGGGACTTAGTGACTGGTTATTTTACGGACTTGTAAGTACCATAACCCCAATCAGGGTCCCTTTTAGGGTGCTTATATATAAGTCTACTTACTACCCACTTACTAAGTCCCCTGACCCTCCAAGTGGTTAGCTGCCAAACACGCCTGAGGTTCGCTACCCCGACTAGGGCCCCAAAAAAAGCACATAAGCAAAAAATAGGATAGGGATATCCCATACAAACCCCCTTATAATGAAGCCCGATAAGGTAGGGATATCCCCATGACATGCTTATGCTTATGTGCCTTTTTGGGTCCCTTACCGACAGCCCGGGAGGGTCAGCTCGTTGCTTGGGTACGGCGTTCAGGGTTTACGACTTAGAGTAAAAGCCCAAAAGTTGGAAACCCCATAGCCTCATCCTTAAGAGTCATGTATAGGGAATCCCAGCACTATTTGGCCTTAATCCGGTTTCCAACTCTATGGGGTTTACTGTAGAGCTTCCGCAAGCAAGTTGCGATGTTGGGTTTTGAGTTTAGGGTTTAGGGTTTAGAGTTTCGGGTTTGGGGCTTAGGGCTTTGGATTCAGAAACTTGTTCTTTGCGGAAAGCAACTGTGGCTGCCAGCAGTGCCTTTTTACTTAGGCCATAGGGCCGTTTTGTCTGTGCTAGCTGCAAGACCTAAGCAGCGACACCGATGACCTTTGCTGCGGCTGCCGTTCTTGCTTACCACTGCAGCTGCTCTCGAATACACGCACAACCAACGAGAGACGTCACTCCTAGTTGCTGAGTCCATAAGCCCCAAAACGTGTACACGTTCAGTGTTATAGTGGGTAATATTACCCTCGAAAAGTGTAAAACGTATCCACTCAGCTACTAAGTACTCGCTGCGGGCCTGCCTGCTTCCCTGTCGGATCGGGATGTACGAAGTCCAGCCATTGGTGCGAGACAAACATCCTCAGAGACGGTGGTCAGTGGTCGGGTGACCAAAAACCCACAAAATATTCCCTAAACCCGAAACCCTCACCCTAAACCCTTATATGGGAGTTTCCGAAAATGGGGGACCCTAATATAGCAGCCTCAATAGTAGGATCCTTATTGTAAAGACCCCCCAAAATCAGCTATTTTCGGAAACTCTAAACCCCAAAACTCTTATAGAGCCCTTTACAGGAACCCTTATAGTAACCCCTTAAAGGTACCCTTAGGTACCAAATATTTCCCTAACTTTCGGAAACTCCCAGAGAACCCATGTCATGGGCCCAGAGGGCCGGCAACGGGGTGCACGTGAACCCACGACCTCCCACAGCGCAACACCCTGGAGCGCAACACCATGCAGAAGAAAGGGCGCCTTTCTGAATTAAAATCCCCCCCCACCCCCACACACCCAGACCCCCGGGAGGATCCAAAAAGTAGATCCCTTAATGGGGATTCTGTAAAGCACCCTTACATAGTAGTATAGGGCCCCAAATTAGGGGATCTACTTTGTAGATCCTCCCGCGGGTCTGGGCACACATATACCCCTGCTGAAAGGTCAGCTCACCACAGCTTGGAGGTTCTTTCTGCAGCAAGATTATACTCGAAAAGGCACAGGGGCGGTGTTTGAAGTCTGCAGAAGGTCTACATGGTCTCGTGAATTTTTCGGTGCTGTACACGGCTTCTTTAACAAGGACGACCACAATAGGGGCCATAATATGATCACTACGCCCTAAACCCTAAACCGTCTAAGGATTGTCATCGGGGTGGTAAAGTTGAAGGCTTCAGTCGTCTCGGAGCCTGGTGGGTTCATTCCAAGGGTTGAGTGTCGATCGCACTCACCACGGCTTCAGGTCTAGGGGTTCACGTGTGCCCGGGATAGGGTCACCCCCACATGTCTCGTTCAAAAATTTAGGAACTGAGCTGGGTTTTGAAGTAAGCAGGAATAAAAAAATTCTAGCCTTTTATTTCATTATGGTTCCTTTGAGGAAAAGGTCTCAATAGAAAGCATTCAAGCATGACACTCCAGAACCCAGCAGAGGTACGATTCAAAGGTTTAGGCACTGCAGGCTATGGGGAACCCCTTACTCTAGGGGAATCAGACGGGCATTCAGTGGTTCGCGCGTTTGTTCAACCGATTTCCAGTCCAGTCCATTCCACCACATTCTGCTGTTCCCTTCCATTCAGTCATTCAGTCGTTCTAGCAATACATACCATCAACATCCTGATCGAATCCCTAAACCCCAAAAGAAGACCTTGGAGTACGAGCAAAGACTGGCTTGTTGGACAAAAGAGTCTTGTTGCAGACCCGTTCAATGACGAAGTAGAACTTCCGAACAACAACGCAACAACAAGCAACCACCAAACAGAAAACCACAACTTTGGTTTTGGCTTTGAGGATTGGGGAAACCTACTGTTGATGATATAAATCTTGCACTACCTTCAGGACCCTAAACTATGGGAATTGTGGTGTATTCCTTACTAAGGTTAAAGCAGAAAATCATCAATCCTACATCCCAAACCCCCGAAACAAAACACACCTTCTCGCCCAGCGGCGCGAACATGCCCGGCTGCCACTCATGCAAAAGACCCTCCAAATCACATTGGCTGCTTGGAGGGTCCAGGGACTTAGTAAGTAGGTAGTAAGTAGACTTACAAGTACACTAAAAGGGACCCTAATTGGGGTTATGGTACTTGTAAGTCCTTAAATTATATAACCAGTTACTAAGTCCCCCGACCCTCCAAGTACAGGTTCTTTAACTGTCTGGGCTTAGTCTTCACTTTCGGGTTTAGGGTTTAGACTTTAGGGGGTTCTTTAACTGCGTGGGGCTTAGTCTTATACTACCAAGGGTTGTTAAGGGCTCTGCCAGGGTCCGACGGGGGATTGGTCAGGGTTCAGACCCTCAGGATCTGAGGATTGAGGGAAGAAGGTCCTGCTGTTGATGATAAACATCCTGCATTCATTCCCTTAAGGACCCCAAACTATGGGAATGATGGTATATTCCTGACTATGGGTAATGCAGGATTTATATCATCAACCGTACCTGGAGGGTCGGGGGACTTAGTAACTGGTTATTTCTGGGACTTATAAGTACCATAACCCCAATTAGGGTCCTTTTTACAGTACTTATAAGTCTATACTACCTACTTAAGTCCCCGACCCTCCAAGTACTTGACCAGAACAGAGATTTTGGGGGCAAACCGTAATCAAATCAGACGCGGTTTAGGGTTTAGAGCCTCTTAGACAGGGCCCGAAATCTTAACGCTTAACATACAAAACAACTTCAAAGCCTAAAACCAAAGACCCGAAGCCCAGAAGCTTGGCCTGGAATGTCCGGGTAGCACCGTCAAGCAGGTACCCTAAACCCTACTTGGAGGGTCGGGGGACTTAGTAGTAAGTAGGTAGTACGTAGACCTATAAGTACCCTAAAAGGGACCCTAATTGGTATTATGGTACTTATAAGTCCTTAAAATAACCAGTTGCTAAGTCCCCCGACCCTCCAGGTAAGCCCCTTGATTGATCTGTCGATTCTTCCGTGCGGTACCCCTCAGAAGGACAAGCCCGATCAAGGCATCATTGCAGGGTTCACAGCATATAATTTACGTAGGGCCGTAGAGCTTACAAAACCATCCAACATGGCGAAAAACAATGGCACGACGCCTTGAAAGGGCTATTTGCATACTTTTTGCGTCCAGGTAGCATTTAAGGCTTAGGGTTTACTGTTTGAGTTCTGGCATTTCGGGCTGCCTTATGACACGAACCACCCTACACACACTCAACCCTGAAACCCAGCGAGTAAAGTTAAGTGTAGTGAAAACAGATCAAGCAACAAAAAATATGGGGGCACTAGTAGTTCGAATAGGGTTTCGGGCTATACGATAACATAGCTGCAGTAGGAAACCCAACGGAAGAGTATTTGTAATCATGTAGATTTCTATAGTAACTTCATCCGCTCGTTGGGTTCCCCTACTACAAGCGGTTGAAGTCTATAGAGCTTAGAATTTAGGGCAGCATCCTGAGCAACTTAAGCTGCACAAAAGGTTCCTGGCAATCTAAGAAGCCATCTGAATGTTCGGAGCCTCGTTTTTCTAAAACTTCCCTGCGCTTGCGTGTAGCAGTGCAACGTCCAAGCACCCAACACAAGCCCCACTAACGCCCCGAAACCCTGTACCCGGAAGCTCGAACCGCTTTGGGGTCATCCGCCTCTTACAGGAGCCCATGACGGAACCCTTAAAGGAACTCTTGAAGAAACCTTCGAAACCCTAAACCCTGAACTAACCCCTAACCCCTAAACCTGAAACCCTAAACCCCAAAACCCTAACCCCTAAAACCCTTAAAGGAGCCACCCCAAAGGAACCCCCGAAGGAGTCCCTTAAAGGAACCCTTAAGGGAACCCTAAAGGAGCCCCTTAAAGGAGTCCCTGAAAGGAACCGAAGAAGGAGCCGAAGGGGCCTCATCTTGCAGCTGTCCGTGGGATTTCGGGGGGCCCTCCATATTTAGGAAGTCCTCCACCTTCTCAGATTAGGGTTTGGGGTTTAGGGGTTGAGGGGTTTAGGGGTTTAGGGTTTAGGGTTTAGGGTTTAGGGCTTTAGGGCTTTAGGGCTTTAGGGCTTGGGGATTAAGGGGTTTAGGGCTTAGGAGTCTAGGGTTTAAAGAAGTCCTCCGCCTTCTCAGATTAGGGTTTGGGGTTTAGGGGTTTAGGGGTTTAGGAGGTTAGGGGGTCTAGGGGTTTAGGGTTCAGCGTGAGTTGCATTATAATTGAACCTCAACTATGAAGGGATACTACTGCGAACGCTTCGGACCTCTACATTACACCATTTAAGGATTAGGGTTTCTGGTGTAGGCTTACAGGATCCACGAAGTATCCGAAGGTTATATTGGTGGTTGTCAAAATTGGGGTCCCGTTTTGGGTCCTTAATATAATACGGCACCCACTATTTTGATATAATACGGCACCTATTATTTAGGGTACCCAAAACGGGACCATAATTGACAACTACCCATATGAGTCTTGGGGAGTGGTCGTTTAAGATGCTTTTGCGGTTCCATGCTGGAAAAAGCGCCTCACACTGATGGCTTGCCCTGCTGGATCTCTCTTGGCATAATTATCTCCTGGGTGCGCGAAACCTCACTGTGTCGGTTTGAACAGCCCTCAGAATTACTTGCAGTCATGGTTTTATGTTGAATGAACCAGGGGAATGAAGAATGATACAACATCCGTACCTGGTAAGCCGCGCGCCTGAAGTTAGAACAAAGGCCTGAATAGGTAGAGTTTCTGGAGTTTGAAGTACCCAGGGAGAAAAAGTATAGACTTTCATTTCATAATGGTTCCTTTAAGGAACGGGTACCAAAAAAGCATTCAAGTATGGTACTCCGACCAGGTATAGTAAGGAACCCTAAGGATTGGTATTGGTAACTCCTGTAAAGCAGAACTTGGCTGACATCTGAACCCTTTCTAAGAGTTAAACTTTTGGCCTCCTTATTAGTGTTCATGTAGAAACCCCAAAAGTTAAAGTCCTAAGAGTCAACCGGAAGAATGTCAAGAGAAAGTCGGAATTTCCGCATGAAGCTCCTGAAGACAGGTAGCGTGGGATCCAAGAAGCACTCAGTAAGCTCTAAGCCCCTCATCCATTTCCCCTAAGCCATCCTAAACAAACCCCAAACCTAAAACCCTAAACTAAAAGCAACCTTAACCTTGAACCCTAAACCTTAAACCCGAAACCCTAAACCATTAAACCCTAAGCCTTACACCCTAGAGCCTGAACCCGGAGCCCCAAATCCAAGGCCCTGCACCTTGACCACGTACATGGGGAAGAGAAGCTGATGGACCGACTGATAGTCCTGCAAGAGCATAAGGGAGTTTCCGAAAATGAGGGGTACCTTTATGTTGGGGTTCTAAGGATCCTACTATTTAGGGTATCCCCCATTTTCCAGGAGGCACAGTAACCTAGGAGAAAAAAAGGCTTCCTTTTTGGTATTGGGTAACTTTATGAGGAACCTAGGACTAAAAAAAGGTAATAAGGGTACTACTCGGCATACTAGATAAGAGGCTCTACTTGCAGGTTCATGCGTAGTTGCAAGTGGGGCTTTAAGTCTCCTAATATGGGTTCTAATTATAATTACCCTACTTATAACTTATACTACAACCCTACTTATAACTGCCCATGAACCTCCAGGTAGGGCGTAGATTTCAGGCTTTAGGTTGTAGGGTTTGGGAGTTGAAGATTTACAGCTGTGGGTTTAGGATTCAGAGTTCCGGGTTTGGGCTTACGTAAGGTGTAGATCTTCTGTGAAGTGGAGAGCGAAAGAATTATTGCAGTCATAGCGTGTACGGCTTAGAGTTTATCATAAGGGTTAGGCTTTATTGATATTAACTGCTGACTACATCATACCGTCATACCGTCACTAAAACGTCACGCCAGCAACTATAGTGATTAAGACACCTACTGCTCCGCTCATCATGGTTATTGCCCTTGCTTTTATCTGAACGTAGCAGCTTCAACCTGTCCGACAACACGACTCAAGCACCCAAACACTGCCAGCGAACAAATTATACAGTGCTTCCGGACCCAGGGGTAGGTACCTAAACCCTACTTGAATGGTCGGGGGACTTAGTAAGTAGGTAGTGAGTAGACGTATAAGTACCCTAAAAGGGACCCTAATTGGGGTTATGGTACTTATAAGTCCCTAAAATAACCAGTTACTAAATCCCCCGACCCTCCAAGTAAACCGTGGGATTTTGTTGATACTTCACGGAGTTACGCCGAAGTACGTGCAAGGGCTGTTAGGGGTACCTGTAAGTTGCAACTTTGCTCCTGATGTCCCCTGACCCGCTACTTGGAGGTTCATGGGTAGTTGTAAGAAGGGTTATAAGTCCCCTAATCTGGGTTATACGTAGAGTTACCCTACTCATAACCCCATTTATAACTACCCATGAACCTCCAAGTAGGTAGACCCCACGCATTTCGCAGAAGGCACCTCCACCTGCCCTACTGACTCCGTGCAGAGGTGGCAGCCCATGTTGTGGGGCTGCAGCTGAAAAACAACGATGCGCTTGGGCACGAACCCAAAGTCCACGCAAAACCCCAATTAAAACCCGAAACCCTAAAACCCCAACCTTGAGACCCTACCAGGGCACTCCCGAACCCATTGGCCTTAGGCCAGGCAACATCCGAAACCTTGTTTAAGGTTGAGGGTTGAGAGTTTAGGGTTTAAGGGTTCAGGTTTTAGGGGTTTAGGGTTTAGGGTTTAGAGTTTAGGGTTTATAGGGATAGATCTGAGGGTTTGGAGTTTCGGGTTTAGAGTTTAAGGTAAAAGCCATGAAAAGGCGGAAGGAAGTGCTCTCAAGGACCGGAGCCAAAACAGCCACGACAGGGCAGGGTCCAAAATTTCAGACTCTGGGGCTTAGGGCTTACCTTAACCCTGAAGAACCTTCCTGTTTAGGGTTCCATATTATGATTTCTTTATATAAGTCCTTAAAATGCAGGTTCTTCCGGGTTAAGGTAGGGCATAGGGGTGTAGGGATTTGGGTTTTTAGGCTTTAGTAGGGTTCCTTTCAGGGTCCTCTAGGGTTAGGGGTTAGGGATCAGGGGTTTAGGGCACAGGGGTGTACTTGGAGGTTGCTGGGTAGCTATAAGTGTAGTTATAATAAGTACAGTAGCGCAACTATAATTATAACTTAAGGGGGATGATTACCCCTTTTAACTACCGATGAACCTCCAAGTAGGGGTGTAGGCTGAAATGTTTAATATGGAGAGTCCAGGATTTAGGATTTGGGCTGGCAGTTCGGAGTCAGGGTGCAGAGTCCAGTGTATAGGGCTTAGGATAAGGGTTCGGAGTTTAGTTCTCAAAGCCTGAAACTAAACTCTAATCCCTCAACCTAAACCCTAAACTTCTACTCCCTAAACTCATACTCTAACAGTCTCCAAGATACAAACGGCAAGAGGGTAGTAGTGGGGAACCTGGCTGACAAGGTTTGGTGCAGATGCAGACCTTCATGAACCCATGCTCCTGTAAAAGCCAACCGGGACCGTCCTTGTGCTCTTAATGTATGTAATGGGAGCATCTGGCCCCTGCAAGAAATATTTAGGGTACTCTTAAAGGGTGGTTTAGAGCACCTAACAAGCGGTATTTGGGATAAAAACAACGTGGATTCCTATGCCCTAAACCTCTAAACCCGACACCCCTAAACCCTAAACCCTTTACGCCAAGCCCCCAAAGCCTAAACCCTGTACCCAAACCCAACTCTATGCCCCAAAACCCTGCACCCCTAGACAGCGCACGTGTTAAAGAGGCGACAGCGAGGCCCAGGTGATTGCGGACCCGACCAGGCCTGACGTGGCCGCACTTGAGTGATACTTGACCCCATCTTAGTTGCTTCTGTCTTTTCTAGGGTTCAGGAGCTAAGGGCATCAGGCTTGAGGATTTAGGGTGCAATTAGGGCTTTAGCGTTTTAGGGTCTGAAGGTTTTGCAAGGGCATCGGCTAATGTTCTAGGGTTCTCTTGCGCCGGATTACCAGTCACCTCTTCAAGAGACTGGGTAATGTAGGAACCTGATTAAGAAACCTTGGGTCCTTATTAGGGTTCTTGATATGAATCCTGATATATTTGGGGTTAACGGGCCAGGGTTTCTTATTCAGGTTCCTACACTACACGCTTTCATGCTATGCGGTAGGGAGCAGGAGGTTGAAACTCAAGAAAGGCACTGGGGTACCACTTGGCGACCTCGTCCCTAACACACCCTAAGCCCAAGTAAGCGGGAATAAGGACGGTTTAGGGTTTTGGGTTTTGGGTTTGGTTTTGCAAGGGTTTTTTTTTGATCTGTCCCGGCTCAGTCTTGTTTGCGCCCCCCTGCGACGCTCAACTCCAAACCACAACCCGCCCCAAACGACTCAATGCCTACACACCTTCAACCCTCCCTCATGCAAACCTAAACACACAACCCTGCCTTAGCCTGTATAATCTTGACGAGGCGTTGGTTCTTTAGCCCCAGAAGGGCAGCACAAGTTGTAAATTCTGCTCAAGCAGACAATGAAATGTTTGTCAAGACACCTGGACTTTGAAGTAACCAGGGGGAAAAAATATAGACATTTATTTCATAATGGTTCCTTTAAGGATCAGGTACCCAAAAAAGTACTCAAGTATGGTACATCAAACCCAGGTAGTAGCACTACCCTAAACCCTAAACCCCTACATCCCTAACCCTTACTAAAACCCTAAACCCCTAAACCCTAAACCCCTAAATCCCTAACCCTAAAACCCTAAACCCTTAAACCCTAAACTCTACAGATTCCTTTAAGGAACCCTCCAGATCCCTTTAAGGAGCCCTTTTGAGGAACTCTGCAGGGTACTCCAAACCCAGGACACTGGTGCATGAGGCCGGTCACTCGGTGTCCGGGCCTGCATGGACCGCAGGGCCGTCAAATGAGATTCAGGTTCATTGCATAGCCTAAGGCTCCAAGGACTCATATTTTATGGCTTTTGGGCCTGAAGACTCATATTATATAAGGCTTTTGGGCCATTTTGAGCCTTAGGGATTATGTCCTATTGTGGTATTCTGCTGTAGTCCCAGAACCCCAGGAGGATCCAAAACGTAGATCCCTTAATGGGGGTTCCTATAAAGTGCCCTTAATAGTATAAAGCCCCAAAATTAGGGGATCTACTTTCTAGATCCTCCCGGGGGTCTGGGTTCTGATCTAAACTCATTCCCGTTTCCGCATGCATAGCATCGCGCTTACTATTCCAGGATCGGATTCAGAAACCGTGCCTGACCATAGCCCCGCTCTCGATCTCGCACCGCCTGATTTCCCTTGCCGCCCCTGCTCGGCTGTTGCCACGCGCTTCGCCAGTTTTCCATGGCGTCCAAGACCATGAGGAGCGGCAGCTTCGGGGGCCCCGGAGCTTATAAGGGAGTTTCCGAAAATAGAGGTACCTTGTTTTGGGGTCCTTATAATAATGATCCTACGGTTTAGGGTACTATATTAGGGCCCGCTATTTTCGGAAACTCCCATAATGGCTCAACGCTTTGGCAATCCCGGTGTGGACTTCGCCGCTGAAGCTCGAGTTTAACGATGCACAAGCCAAAGCGTTCTTACTTTGGGGCATCTTAGGCGGATGTCAGTGATTTCATGAAACTGGGCAAACCCCATACCCTAAACGCTTAAACCCTGAAGCCAAACAGCCCTAAACCCTAAAACCCTGAAACCCTGAACCCTACAATCCGAAACCCCTAAATCTCTAAAGCCTAAGCCCTAACACCCTAAACCCTCACACCCAAAAAGAAAATCCTCAAACACTAAAACTCGAAAGTCCCAAACCCTAAATCAAACAAACCTCTACAACCCTGAAAGCCCTAAAACCTTGAAGCCCCAAGCCCTACAACCCTGAAGCCCTAAAGCCCCAAGCCCTATGAATCCCAAGAGCCCGACATCACTTGGAGGTTCATGGGTAGGTACAGGTCTGGTTAGAAGTAGGGTAACTATAGTTATGACCTACATTAGGGGACTGAAACCCTCATGTATAAGTACCCATGAACCTCCAAGTAGACCCTAAATCCTATACCGTTTACAGAATCCTTATAGATCCCTTTAGCACCGCGAGGCCTCAATGAGCTTTGGGGGTGCTGCTTCTCCGCCCAGAGCTAGGGCTTCCAGTGAAGGCATCGCCTACTTGTAGGGGCCTTAAGAACTATGGAATACGGTTCGTTTGAAGGGATCCGTAAAGGGCTCTATAAGGAATCTATACGTAGAGGTCTTAATCATTAGAATAGGATTCCTTCAAAGGGTTCCTTTTAAAGGGGTCTATAAGAGATCTATAAGGGGACTACAAGGGTACTAGTCCGGTCGGGGGACTCCGTATGTAGGTAGTAAGTAGACTCATAAGTAAGTAGGAAAGTTTAGGGAGTAGAGTTTAGGGTTTAGGGGTTTAGGTTCATGGTTTAGGATTTAGGGTTATAGGGCTTAGGGTTTAGGGTTCACAGGGTTTATAGGGTTATTGAACTTGAAGTTCTCGAATTTGGGTTCCAATGTTGAAGTCAAAGAGGTCTTATGCTCACAGACAGCAAGCGCCAAAGGCCATCAACAAAGGATCGATCGCACTCTTTTTACGGCATAGAGGAATGCTGCTCGGGACGGCATGTGCTGTTGGTCTTTACTATACACTGTGCAATTGCCGACAGCTGGCTATATCCCCTTTTGATCACCGAAGAGCTTAAGCCATACAGCAATCGTATAAAAAGCGTTCTCCTTGCACAAGCGGAGTCATCGGAGGAAGCATGTATTTCAACACTCCTCCTTGATGTTGCCGTTGGCTTTACATCACACACACTTCGTTGCTTCGGAGGTGACGAGGTTCTCTTTTTTCGACCTCATCTATCATACAAGCTTCTACCACCATTCTCAACGCAGCATCTGCATAGTCGAAGTGGCTGTGCCCGTCCTGTGTTCCTCAGCCCCCAACAGTTCTGATGAACATGTAGGATATCTGTTCCCGGCACGTGGTGATATGGGCCAGCGAACGTTTCAACCCGCACAGGTGGCTGAGGCATCACCCTTTGAAAGACTGGTTCATAATCCTTCTGTGTTGCTTGATCTTTCATAATGGGTTTCGTTGTCCTTGACGTTGTTGAGGATGATACGGCTGGCCCTTGAACTTGTTGTTCACTTGATGAGGAAGACTGCATTGTCGTTGTTGGTATTGTTGGCACTGGAGACGTACCTGCCGGCATAGTTTGCTCGAACAAATCCTTGAGGTACAACAACCTTGTTCCTTGTTCATCGGTCAAGCTCGAAGGTTCCACAGCTAAAAGTCGTTGCAATTCCTTCAGCTCTGTCCTTGTAAGGCGGCCGTAACTTGCTCTGGATCTCAAGGCTTGTAGTCGGATCTCTCTTCCACGCCAACAGCTCTTTCCTCCTTCCCATATACCAATCACAGCGACAGCCAGGATCAGCACAAGGAAGTACAAGTCCCACGGTATTTCTGCTGCTATCTGTTCTTTTTGAGCGGTTGAACCACACACTTGACAAAACATCAGCAGCTTTGAAAGCCATGTACTCATCGTCCCACTGGAGGTCGCCTTCACATTGATCTTTTCCTCCTTTCTTCTGTCATGGATGTTCCATAACAAAATAAGTTGTTGCAGCCTCTCCCTTGTGAACGGCTTTGTTCCCAAGTCAGCCCTTTGTGTCAATCCCGGTTCGAAACGAACACATAATTCATCTCTTTGCATTCGTTCTCGGATATAATTTGCCCGTAATCGAAGATGCCTTGTTCTCCACGAACCCGTAGAACCTTGTAGTAGCTGAAGAGCCGACTGGTTGTCAATATGGAGGGTTGTCATGATAACTCTTCCACATAGTTCTTCCAAGAGAGCTTTTGTAGCATTTGCTAGCACAACACCTTCAACTCCTTCAAGTAGCTCTGATTCAGCCGTGCTCAGTGTGACCAACTGCTGGCGCGCTGATCGCCACATTACGGGGTTGTTGTTCCAGAAAACACATGCTGCACCATGGCTTCTCCCCGAACTTGGAGCAAAGCTTGAGTCCGTGTACACATGCAAATGGTGTTCCGGGTCTTCTGTCTTGGAAAACCTCAACCTATAGTTGATGGTCTCGTTGAGGTAGCTCAGCATACGATCTCCCACTTGGTTCACAATCTCTGGGCACCTGGTAATCCTCGATGAAAGGAGGGCTGTGACATACTGTATATCTGGTCGTGTCCTTCCCGATAACCACAGAAGTTCTCCCACACATCGTTGAGCCTTTTTGATCTCAGCTTCCTTTCCTGTGGTTTCAGCTGGTTTCGCCAGGATTATTGCCTCCTCCTCCTCAAGAGATAACACCAAAGTGTCTTTTGGTCCCTGAGTCTTTGCCTTAGAACCATCATGTTGGTGTGCCCGCAAAAGTTCTCGTACAAAGCCTTCTTGAGCCAACTCCACGCCTTCATCATGTAGGTGCATTTCCATTCCCAAGAACCTTATAGGATGCCCTTCTCGTAGAACATCAAGTCCGTCGCATTCCCATCGAGCCGCCACCCATTGATAAAAGGCATCCATCGCTTCCGGGAGAGCCTTCACCAAGAGGTCATCTATATACACCATCACAAAGCCAAGAGGTTCTTGATCACCATTGCACCGCACGATTTTCCAGATCTGGTTGTCAGCGACCATTTGAACAACTCTAAGTTCTTCTTCACGGCCATCAATCTTAGCGGTGAACCTGGCCATTGATAACTGCTCATCCCTGAACTGCGACCACAGTGCTGGGCTTTGTCTCAGCCCATACAGGGCCATCTCGACCAGCCAGTAGTCGCCGACTTCTGCCAATCCCAGCTCGTAGGCTATTTGGGGTGGTTGTAGTGCAACACGTTGACCTCTCCAGGGAGCTAGAACAAAAGCCTGACGTATGTCCGTGGTCCCAAACTGCCAAGGTTTGTCAATCGAAAACGCTATCATCGTCCGCAAGGAAGTAGCATCAATGCCCGTTGCAAAGAGGTCCATGTCTTCTTGTCCATCCGGGATATGATTGCCACATCCAACAAACCTTGTTTTCCGTCTGAAAAATTCATTCTTGTCGGGCTTTGTTGTGAAAACACCCTTGCACGGTATGATTTGGCACCCTGGTGGTAGTTCATGACGTTTTTTCACGACGAACGCGCGCTTGTTGTTCTTCAAGTTCTCGTACTCTTTAACAGCCGAAGCCTTCCATGCCTCCAAGTTGCGCTTCACATCCTGAAGGCTGACTGTGTGAGTGACATCAAGAGGTTGCTTCTTTTTCACGCACTCCTTCAGGATCTCTTCGATGTTGGACGTGTACTGAACCTCTGCCTTCTTCAACACAGCACCTGCTTCCCTTTTCAAGGAGATTTCTTGCATTCTTGTCGTCGCTGTTGAAGGAAGAACTTGTTCGATGCTTGCATCCTCGAAGTCGTTGAACTCGAAAAAGGCCGTTGTAGTATGAAGATCATTAACCCGCAAAGCAGAGAGCCTTGCGTTATCTTCTGGTTGAACATCATGATCTTCTTCTTCTTTGTGAAGGGCTCCAGGATCAACTTCAAACCCATGTTCCCGTAGAAGATTCAGTTCACCTTCTTTGAGCTTCGTTGCCCTCGGAGTGTACATCAAAAGCATCACCCTTTCTCCTTCCCAAGGTTGAACTTCATGCCATGTTGACGGGGAAAACAGAATGGGTTCTCCTCTTTTTGCTTCCTGAATTTTTCCTTTGAGCAACTGCCCATTTGGTAGATACTTCGGGATGCCGAGCTCCTCCTCAATCTCGGGATCATGTTGCCAAAGTCCGCCTCCTTTAAAGGTTGTCAACGGAACCGCTATATTCATGGATTTTTTGTAGTTGTGGATGTCTCGGTGCATTCCCAACATCGAGTTCCTCACCACTCCAACCGCCGTGAACTTTTCCTTCCCTGCAAACTGCTTGGCGACCTGGACAAGGTACTTTGTTGTACTGGGGTAGGATTGAAGGTTTTTTCTCACTCCAGCACAACCTCCATGTACATATGCCCCTGTATACCAGGAAGTCATAGGAGCCTTCTTGCCGACGCGAAAGTCAGTGTCCCCCAACTCCTCGAGCTTGTAGAATAAGTTCACAACTTCATTCAAGTCGTAATTCTTTTCGCTCAGAAGCTTTCGTGAAGTGAACTCGATTTCCTCGGCAAGTTGCTGCTTGGTCGGCTTGGTCCTATCGTCATCCACAGGCATACTCATTGCCCTTTTGCACCGAACCAGAACCACAAGGTTTAGATCCACAGGGCTTTTTCGACAGAGTTGGCTTTTAAAGACTTTTACAGACTTTTAAAAACTTTAAAATGCAAGAAAAAACATTCTAAAAACTTTTAGAAGACTTTAAAAGACTTTTAGAAACTTTTAGAAGACTTTTGCAAACTTTAAAAGACTTTTCAAAACTTTAAAAGGCTTTTAAAATATTTAAAATACTTTTAAAAACATTAAAATACATTTAAAAGCTTTAAAAAGACTTTAAAAGACTTTTAAAAGCTTTTAAAAGCATTTACAAACTTTAAAAAGACTTTGAAAGACTTTTAAAGACTTTAAACAACTTTTAAAATTTTTTAAAAATTTTAAAACACAAAAAAAGTATTTTTTCTACATTTTTAAGGTGTTTTCCAAGAAGACGAGGATGAAGAAGACCTGGCACAGGGTTTACAGTTTCAGGGTCTTTAGGGTTTGGGGTTAGAAGGCAGAGTGCCATAGTATTAGGGGTTTGAGGGTAATGAAAGGGTTAGGGTTAGAGTTTCAGGGTTTTAGGGTGTAGGGGTAGAAGGCAGAGTGCCATGGTATATGGTTGAAGGCTAATGGCTGAAAGGCAAAGTCCCAAAGTCTTCAACATGAATGGGCTTCAGTTTTGGTAGTTATCTTGGAATGATCGTGGCTTGGCTTCGGGCTTTTGGTCGTGCCCAAACCCCCGCGCAACAGCTCCAGGTACTCCCACACCCTCGTACTGTACCACTACTGTACAACTACTTTAATACTACTGTACTACCACTTTACTACTACCCTCTTACAAGTATACTTCTGTACTGCTATCGCACCGCTACTGTACTACGACGGTACTACTTTTGTACTACTGTACTACTACTGTGCTAGTACTTGTACTACTACTGCACGACACACCACTGCACCGCACCAGGCCTCAGACGTGGTCGATTGTGGAGGGGAGTGTAGGTTGGAGGCAAAAGTCTTCAGAGTGAAAGGTTTGCAGTTTTGGTAGTTCTCGTTGAGTGACCGTGTCTTGGCTTCGACTTTTGGTCGTCCCCAAACCTCGCTAGACAGCTCCAAGTACCCCTAAACACTGCACTGTATCTACTACTGTACGACTGTCGTACTACAGTACTACTATTGTACTACTCTACCCTGTTGTACTACTACTGTACCGTACCAGGCCTCAGACATAGTCGATTGTGAAAGGGAGTGTAGGTTGGAGGCACAAGTCTTCAAAATGAAAGGTTTTCAGTGTTGGTAGTATCTTGGAGTGATCGGGGCTTTTGGTTTCCAGCCTTTGGTGATCCCCCCAAACCGTTAAACAGCTCCAAGTACACTTAAAAACCTCGTACCGTGTTACTACTGTACTACTACTGCATTACTACTGTACCATTACATGCATTACTACTGGACGATTACATGTACTCACCTGTGCATCATCGAGCTTCTTCTTGTATCTCTGCTACCTGTGATGTGGCGGCCGTTTAATAGCCACCCCCCCTCGACCAAAGGTTCTTGGTTTGAATAGTCTGGTGTCCGTGACCCCCTGGACCGGGGTTCGGCTGGCTGAGGGTCTGAATGGCTTTGGATAAGTTAGAAGGGAAATGGGGGGTCGCATGGTCGGTTTGAAACCTGCGCGAACGCCGCAATCGGGGGGCTTGGGGATCACCAAAAACTTGAAAACAAGCCCCGATAACACTGCACACCTTTCATGTTGAAGACTTTTGCCTCCAACCTAACCACCCCCACGATCGACCAAGTTTGAGGCCTGGTACGGTACAGTGGCGTGTAGTACAGAGTACAGTAGTACAGTAGCATAGTAGTACATTGGTGCAATGGTAGTACAGTAGTAGCACAGTACAAGCACAGTAGTGTGTTTCATCGACTCAAGCAGGGAGCGCCCCTGTAAACTTTGCTTTGTGTGGGTGCTTTGACTTTGCTCTTTAAAGGTTTTGCTGTTTGCTGTCATATCTGGTATCTATATGTGCTTATAGGGTCATGGCTTTGAGTTTGGCGCGGGGGCGAGGCTGGCCTGGGGGGTGGGCTGATAAGGCGCAAGGGCGAGGGCTGGGGACCGGGCTCGGGACTTCATAATTTTTGAAGACGAATTAAGATTTAATGAGATTTATAGTTAGATGTAGTAATATTTTATTTGGGTTGTTTTCCTTTCTAACACTGACAAGATTTTATGTAATCTCCTTGCAAAGGGAATCTCGATCTATCTATCCAAGAAATATGCTTCCACGGGGGGTTCAAGGGGGGGTATCCCCCCCTTTCCCCCGGTGGGGGGCTTGGGGGGAAGGGGGGAGCTCGAGGGGGGCAAGCCCTCGATCCAGGGGGTGCGGGGGGCGGGAGCCCCCCGCGAAACGGTGGCGAATATTTGAGATTTTCCAAGGAAAAAGTTATAAATTCGCAACAAGCCAAAACCACAAAGTTTGGATCAACAGGGCTGAGCAATAAGATTCAATAAGATTCAATAAGATTTTTTCGGGGTAGGCCACAATTGTACAAATGTCTTCTAAGATTCAATAAGATTCAATAAGATTTAATAAGATTCAATAAGATTCAATAAGATTCAATAAGATTCAATAAGATTTAATAAGATTTAATAAGATTTTTCCGGGGTAGGCCACAATTGTACAAATGTCTTCTAAGATTCAATAAGATTCAATAAGATTTTTTGGGGCGATCTGGAGTCGTGTCCCTTTTAAAAATGATGGACCAATAAGATTCAATAAGATTCAATAAGATTTAATAAGATTCAATAAGATTCAATAAGATTCAATAAGATTTAATAAGATTTAATAAGATTTTTCCGGGGCGTGCCACAAGTGCCACAAATGTCTTCTAAGATTTTGCCGGGCCGATCTTCCGGAAAAGGCTTCATGATAAAATGCTGCTGGGGCTGGGGCTGCTGGGCCTGCTGGGCCTGTTGGGGCCTGTTGGGCCTGTTGGGCGGGGGCTGGGTGAAGGCAGGGAGAAAAGGGGTTGGGGGAGGGTGTAGTGAAGGGCCCCACCCGCCAGTCCCCCAGCCCACGCTCAGCCTTCCCTGCGAGCCGCGACCGAGCAGAAAGCCTGTAAATACCGCGTTAAAACAACGGCCAGGGATCCCACACATCTGCGGGCAAAATCTGGCGGAAGTGATCCGCCACCGAGCAAAAAGCCTGTAAATACCGCATTAAACAAAGGGCCAGGGATTTCACACATCTGTTGGCAAAATCTGGCGGAAGTGAGCAGTCACTTCCGCCAGATTTTGCCAACAGATGTGTGAAATCCCTGGCCCTTTGTTTAATGCGGTATTTACAGGCTTTTTGCTCGGTGGCGGATCACTTCCGCCAGATTTTGCCCGCAGATGTGTGGGATCCCTGGCCGTTGTTTTAACGCGGTATTTACAGGCTTTCTGCTCGGTGGCGGCTCACTTCCGCCAGATTTTGCCAACAGATGCGGTGGTGGGCTGGGGTTGGGGGCTGGGGCCCGCAAGGGGTGTCCGATTAGGTTTTGAAGAATCGCGGATCCCAAAATCACGGATCGCAAAGAGTGTCTCCCTGCAGGTTGTATTAAAAAATAGGTTCCCAAATCATGAACCGCAAGGGCTCCCCCTACGGCTGTCCAAAAACTCGCAGCTCGCAAGGGGTGTCCGGTGCCTGTCCCCAAACCAAAATCATCAAATCGCAATGGGTGTCCCCCGAAAGTAGGGGGTGGGTCGGGTGGGGGGGGGTCGGCTGGGGGGGGGGTGGGCTGGCTGGGCTGACGATGCGGCATCTTGGAATTGGGCTGGGCTGGGGGCGGATGGCCGGTCCCCGGCTCAATCACCCCAGTGTGGATTGCTTTTCCCTTTTCCTAAATTTGGGCTCTCCTTTTTTGAAAAAAACATTACCGAAACAAACTTGACCAGACTGAGCCAGGTTTTCTATATCTTGTTTTGCTTCCAAGCAGGAGGCGACGTTGTGATTCGCTTTTTTGTGAAGAAGTTTTGAGCCAAGACACACAACAACAGACTTGCACAAAACAGTCACCAAGCAAACACAAACAAGTAGCAACATGCCAAACGCATGCGAATACTGAAATTGACTAATAGCATCACACCACTAATACAGGTTAATGTGGGGGTCCTTCTGGTCCGGTGTGCCTAGTTGATGCGTGTTTCCCGTGCTTATTCGGGCTGTATCAAAAAAATGGTGGCCTAATTAATGATTAGTGCGTTCTTTGTTGGGCCGACTGATTTTATGTATTTCTCTTCTACGACTGTCCTACTACTGTACTATTGCAATACTAATGCACTGCTGTACAGGAGTGTAGGCCGGACGAAAAAGTTCTCAACATAAAAGGTTTTAGTGTTGGTATCTTGGAGTGATCGTGGTTTGGACTTTGGTCGTGCCCACACCCTGCTAAACAGCTCCAGGTACTCCCACACCCTTGTAATGTACCCCTACTGTACTACCACTTTACTACTACCCTCTTACTACTGTACTTCTGTATTGCTATTGCACTGCTACTGTACTACTAAATATGGTACTACTCTTGTACTACTGCATTACTACTGTGCTATTACTTGTACTACTACTGTACGACACACCACTGCACCGCTCGAATCCATGTGGGGAAGGTCGGCATTTCAAGGAAACCCTAAACCCTTAGACTCGATCACAACCCCCAACTTAAATTGATAAACTACTTTAAAAACAAATACAAACAAATTTGTAGACGTAGAACAGCAGGAAGCCAGGTTGAACAGCAGGATGCCATTTATCATTTGACTCAATCACAACCAAAAATATTTATATTGATGAAATAAGCACTTCAAAAACAAATAAAAAATTGTAGACGTACAGCTGCAGGAAACCAGGTAGAACAACAGGAAGCCATTTGACTCAATCAGAAACAAAAACTCATAATTCACAAACATGTATTTTTTTACACCAAAAATAAAATTAAAAAAATTTAACAACTGTAAAACACAAAAAACATATTTAAAAAACTTTTAAATACAAAACACCACTTTTAAATGCAAGAAAACACTTTTAAACACAAATAAAGCCAACCACATACAAAAATAAGATTTTGGGTTCCTTTCATATAAGCCTTGTTGATCTAAACCCTGTGGTTCTGGTTCGGCGCAAAGGGTTAAGGACATACCTTCGACGGTCATTGGTGGTAGTAAATCACGTAGCTCGGGGTTGTCATCTAACACGTTGAACTTCACCCCTTTGGCAATCACCAATCCACCATCTTCCCTTTGAATCAAGTGGCCCCTACTCACGTCGGTAGACGGTCCTCGGTACCATCCCTTTTTCCACCTCACACCATCAGCTTCATGCATCTTCTCTTTGGTACCCTTGTAGTTCTTCGCTCTGAACCAAACTTCACTCCCAAACGGTGCCACTGGAGGTAGGGACCATGGACTGTGGGGGAAGGCTTTTGACCACTCCAGCGAGGTTGCATGATGCATCGCCATTGGCCATTCTTTCGGTTCTGCACCTCCTCCTCGAAGTAGCGCCCTCACCCTGGATTTTATCCACTTTACTCCCAGCTCTGCTGTACTGTTCCCAGATGGGTCGCCACCAGCAGACTTGGTATGACGTAGATCACTTGATGCAACCCATTCTTTGTAAGCCCTGGAACCGAACTCCCGGGCCCTATCCGTATGGACAGCTTCCACGTGTAGTCCGCTCTGTCGTAGTTGAAGAAGTATTTCCCTTGACGCAGTTAACACTTCCGAAGTGGTTCTCCTCCTCAGGGGTCTAGCCACGTAGATGGTTTTAGTGTCAATCTTCTTGGTCAGGTTTTCCACCTCCTCATCAAGAGTTATCGGTCCCATCGGTTTATCCTCTTCTTCACTTGTGGGTTCAACACTTTCCTTCTCTAAGGAGTCCTCCTCCTCAAGCACGAATGGGTCCTCTGGGCCACCTTCACCAGCTTCATCTTCATCAGGAACATAAAGCTCTCTTTCTTCTTCTGATAGCGCCTTCATGCTCATGTAGTCCCGAGGGCATCGATACGCAGCAATCAGCATGTACTTGTAATCTTCATTCTCCATATCTCTGCCCTTTGTAGCATAAGGACCCGCAACATCCAGCGCAACCGTATACAAGTGTGGGTGGCGTCGTCGCCGATGTTGATAGCCATTCGCCTGGGCATTGATGCACACAGCACAGTCTGCCCTGTAAGGCTGATGGTCGTTCAACAAATGGTTCCTCCATCCTTCCCTCTGTTCCTTCGTCAGTTTGGTCAACTTCACTCCAAGGTCCGCTAAGGCTTCCTCTTCTGCAATCAAGCCCTCGTGAAAATCAGACAACGATTCCATGACAATCTTCTTGAACCCATCTGACCATTGCCTCGTCGTAGACCTCGTTAGAAGAGAGGGTGGAACGCATTGATCATTGAAGTCGTAGTTCCCCTCCATCTGGATTATAGCAGGATAGTTCGTTCCCACCTTGGTTGGTCTTTTTGTTCTGTGTCCATAGGCCCCCATATTGAAGGACGCTGTGCACATACCTGAGACCGACTTGAAGCTTTTCCATAGCTCCGTCCTCCAAAAGGTAGAGTAGGGGTACTCCGTCTCCATGTGCCATTCTGGATCGGCAGGTAGCTCCATAAGGAATCCAATGTTGCCTTGACCCTTCATTGTGGCCATTGTCCAAACCAACATCTGCTTTACAGCATAAGCGGTTTCTTGATGCGCTCGTTGTTGTTGAAGTGGAGATAGACCTTCCTTTCCAAAGGGTTCTTCCATGGTTCGCTGTTGCTCTACCACATGTCCCCTATGGGGTGATTGACTGGTAGTCCATGATCTGTCCGGCAGGGACGAAACCAAATCCGAAATTCTTCCGGAAGCCGCCGCCCATAACAGAAGTTGATACACACCGGCACCCTTGTTGAAATCCCACAACTTTGAATACTTCATGTCAACTTCCAAGAGGATCTTTCCTGCCATTGGCACCATCTTGAACGGATCCTTTGCATCCTTCTCTCCCATGAACAGCGACACCACCCAATTGGATGACGTCAACAAAGCTCGCCTCTTTCTTCTGGTCAATGGAAGATTACGCAAATACTTCTCTCCATCTTTCAGGTTGAAGTCCTCCAGGAGCATAGACTGGACCTCTGATGGAAGCCCCTTTGTAAAGGGACACTTCATCAACGCTTTGAGAAGGGTGCTCCTCTGTCCATCAGACATGTACTCCTTCAACAGCTCGGTCCAATCTCTTTTCTCCTCTAGTTTCAAGACTTCCAGCCTCGCGCGCAACGTATTCACCGAAGACGTCAACTCCTTCACCTGCTTCATCTCCAGCTCACGTATCAAAGCCAAAGCATCACATGCTGCAACTTCAGGACAGTTGTTGTTGACCTTCACCCGGATGGGACCTTTTTCGGGATGAGCGAGCTTGAGGTGCTTCGGACCCCAGTGCAACGTGTACCCCAACTCCTGGATGATTGCACCCAAGGGCACGATAGACTGCACCGGTCCCTGTTCTTCTTCAACCAATATTGTCCCTTGTCTGTTCTGTCGAAGAACCTTAACATCTTCTCCGGCTAGGGTCACAGAAACTGGGCTGCCACTTTCGTACTCCGACGTCGGAGCTGACCTCATAGGGTGACTCGCGCCACTGTCCAAAAGACCATCTGGTGACCCTTCATTGTCCTTAGCGAGGATGCCCTTGAGCACTGATTCCAAGCCTTTGTCGGAAGTACCAGACTTCTTGAGCATCCTCACCTGGATTTCCTCCGCTATCCTTTGCAACTCACTAATGACCAGACCAGACTTCTTGGGCATCTCGACATGGATTTCCTCCACAATCTTCTGCTTATTGCTAGGTTCCAGACCAGACTTCTTGGGCATCTCTACCTGGATTTCCTTCACAATCTTCTGCTTGTCGTGGGGGCTCTGTCCATTCGTTACCTTCATGGTCTTTATCGTTGTAGCTTGCATTGCTTTCAAGACTTTGCCAACATCCGCCAACACATCCTTGATGTCAACAGAGCTTGCAGAGGTCTCCGTCGCAGACGCAGTCACATTGGTTACCTCAGGCTTGTCGTCGATGCGAACAGTTCGAGTCGAGGGTGTTGAGGTCGAGGATCCATTGTTCTTATCCGCTGCGTTCTTAGGGGTATTGCCGCTCGAAGTAGGTGGGGTCCTTTTGGTTGCACATTCCTTCGTAGTGTGGCCTTTGCCTCCACAAGTCAAGCAACGGTCCTTTTTGTCCAAACCTTCCCAACTATGTAGAAAAGGGCATTTCCCTGCACGATTGCATCCCTTCGCCGTCTTGCCAAAGAACCTGCATGGAACTTCCCCTTTTGAAGTGCCCTTCCCCTGCTCCTCTGGCTTTGTAGTTGTAGGAGCCGGTGAGGTCGTTCTCTGAGATGGCGTAGGCGTCGGGGTTTGCTGTTGTCCTTTTGGATCCGCCCTAGCTGGCTTCAACCGAGCATCAGGGCGCTGCAGCACCACAGTCGTAGTGGTTGAAGTGGCTGCCACTGCAAGGGCCTCGCATTCTGCCATCAAGTGCTTAAAGTAGCTGTCCACTTTGTCATAGCTCGGGTTTGTGTCTATTTGCAACGTAGACTTCACCAAAGAGGTTCTGAAAGTGGCATCTTGGCTTTTGTCTAACACAGACCTCACCATATTCGTCAGCCCTCTGGCCAAGAGACTAGGGTCTGGAGCCTGCACATGAAGTTCTCGGCAACGTCTCAACCATCTGTGCCATGCCCTCAACGAAGACACAGCCTTGGCAGCCTCGCTCTCAGCCGTGGGCGATTGCAAATTCTGCAATATCTTGAACTTTTCCTCCTCGCCCCCTGGTTGGTACATTGTCAAAAGCCTGAACATAAGCCCCACCGTTGAACCCGTCAGTCTCCGAGCAACAACTTCTTGACGGACTGAATCATGAAGCGATGTCACAATCATCGCCGCTGCTCTGCTGTTGACTCTCGAAAACCTGCCAGCCTCCAAGTCGCCGATCTCGGGTGACACCGCCAACCTTTCCAACGGGCTTGAAAGCGACCACACTCCATAGGCCCTGTTAGCTTCCGACATCACCTTTTTCCACCATCCTGCGCTGCTGTCCGACAAGTCCGACATAGGACCATTGATCATTTCAACCCAATCGATGATGTCCACACAGCTCGTATCTGCCGAAACTTCACGAAGTGCTGGAAGAGCTAAGGTACCTGGTTTCACAGCTTCTGGGGAACGGTCTTCACTGCTTCCTTTGTCCAGTTGCTTAAGCATCGCGGCCTGGAGCTGTGCCATTCCATTAGTCAGCACGGTGATCGGATTCTGTGATACACCTGGGTTCTGCGACATCGAAGCTGACACCCGCTTGGTACAACTCTGAGGTAGTGGAGCTGAACACCCGCTTGGTACGCCTGAACTCTGAGGTAGTGGAGCTGAACACCCGCTTGGTACGCCTGAACTCTGAGGTAGTGGAGCTGAACACCCGCTTGGTACGCCTGAACTCTGAGGTAGTGGAGCTGAACACCCGCTTGGTACGCCTGAACTCTGAGGTAGTGGAGCTGAACACCCGCTTGGTACGCCTGAACTCTGAGGTAGTGGAGCTGAACACCCGCTTGGTACGCCTGAACTCTGAGGTAGTGTAGGTGGACACCCGCTTGGTACGCTTGAACTCTGAGGTAGTGGAGGTGGACACCCGCTTGGTACATTAGCACTCAACACATGAAGCCCATTAGCCCCAGTTGGCACATTAGCACTCTGTGGTAGCGGAGCTATATCCCCTCTCAATGCGCTCAAGCTTTGTGGCTGTTGAAGCCCTGGTGGTGGTCCTTGGCGTAGACGAAGGTCTGGATATTGAGCTGCCTGACCTCCTTCTCTAAACCGCCTTTCACGCTCCCTCTCTTCTCTCAAAGCCGCAACTTCCTGCTGTAGGCGCTCCACTTGTTGCTGCTGCCTTGCCTTGTACTCTTCAAGCTGCCTCTGGACTTCCGCTTGCAAACGCGACGAGGGTTCAGACCCTCCATCCGATAACTGCGAAGGTCCATATAGCTGCGGATATTCCAGTTGCGATCTCCTCATTCTCATCAAATCTGCTTGGCCAAACAAAGGTGTTGCTTCCATACCAGCTGGCTGATTTGTCCACGAACCTGGAACTGGTGGCACTGATGCAACCGGAGGTGGTAGATTCTCCGGTGGTGAGAATCCTTGTTGTTGCCACGTTGTCGATGATATAGTCCTTGACTCCCTCGGTGGGATGGGAGGAATACCCAGGTTGTCCAAAACCCGGTCCACTCCCTGTGCTCCCCTCGAGGCCGTAGATCTCAAGAACTCCGTAAACCTTGCCATCCATCTCACTCCCTGCACCTCTGTTCCAGAAGCCCCTGATTGCGCGGTGAAGAACTCCTGAACATGCATCGCACTTGCCGGTGTAGGTGGAGATGGGAAACTCTGCTGTGCTGCCGCCACGTCTGCCATTTGTGGCATTATAACGTTCGCGCCCACATGCGGTTCCCTTCCATAGGGAGGATCGGCCGGTTGCGGTTGAGAAAACGCTCCGCTCTCTTCTGCAGTCATTGTTCCAGTTCTATCCACAGGTAGCATCACGTCTCCCGTATTGGGATTCTCCGTCTGGATAGTAGTTGCTTCCCGAGGGGCCGAAACCAACTGCTCTTGCGTCACGCCATTCTGCAACCCAGAACTCTCATTCTGAGCTCCACAAGCCATCCTTCCAGTCACTGCGGAGTCGCCCTGGCTTTGGGCACTCATACCCGATTGAACTTGAAGTTCTCGAATTTGGGTTCCAATGTTGAAGTCAAAGAGGTCTTATGCTCACAGACAGCAAGCGCCAAAGGCCATCAACAAAGGATCGATCGCACTCTTTTTACGGCATAGAGGAATGCTGCTCGGGACGGCATGTGCTGTTGGTCTTTACTATACACTGTGCAATTGCCGACAGCTGGCTATATCCCCTTTTGATCACCGAAGAGCTTAAGCCATACAGCAATCGTATAAAAAGCGTTCTCCTTGCACAAGCGGAGTCATCGGAGGAAGCATGTATTTCAACAAGGGTTTAGGGTTTCGGGTTTGCAGGGTTTAGGGTTCAGGGTTTTGGGATTTAGGGTTTGTAGGGTTCAGGGTTTAGGGGTTTAGGCTTTAGGGCTTAGGAGGGTTGGGGGACTTAGGTTTAGGGTTTAGCGTGCACACGAAACCTGTTCAACTAAGCACGGCAGCCCCATGTCAAGCATTGCATAACCCAGGTAGAACCTACTAACTGAGTGGCCATTGTACTCCAAACATAAAATCGTTGCGTCTGCTGCGAGCTGCAACGAAACCGAACCCGGAGACTCTAATACTGGGGGTTCACAAGCCCTAAACGCTAATTAAGGAATATCCCTTAAATCACATTGGGGACCCTATCATAGCTTAAGGGATATTGCTCAACTAAACGATTCTTTTGGGGTCTCTGGGAATGTAACGGCCTGTATGACTAGACCAGGGATTTCGGGCATGTTGGGTTTAGGATGTAGGAGGTTCAGGGTTCTTTATACTCTACTGTAAACTGCATAGAATAGAGTTTAGGGGTTAGGTTTTTTTGCTTAGGGTGTAGGGTTTGAGGATTATCTAAAGAACAAGACCTTTATGCCAAATCCCTCACTTCCACTGAACCCCTTCTCGATTTTGCGTTCCGACATGTATGCTACAAGTAACTCTCTTCTTCAATATCCGGATGTCAAAAAACTCAAACTTTCAACGATAGACCACATGCCAAAAATCTTAAAGTTCTGCCACTGGCCTCTACTGAACTTAGACCCCTAGCAAACATTATAATTTTCGCTGTTTCTTAGGGATCAAAGGAACCAAAGATTAAAAATTATTTCCAAGTACCCCTAAGTGGCTACCTATGATGGGAGGCCAAAAAGGGGGGTTCAAGATTCTTGGGGTAGGGATTCCTCAATATGAACCCGATTATGGGAACCCTAATCCCTACTAAACCCCCATAGGCTAAAACCCCTTTTGGCCTCCTATACTGAACTTAAATGCCTAGCAAAAATTAAATTTTAGCTGTTTCTTAGGGATTATACTAATATTAACCAAAAATTACAAAATTATTTCTAGGTACCCCGAAGCCTCCTATGAACCCAAGAGAAGCTCCAATGGTCCAATGAACTCTGCCGAAACCCTTCGCTGCGACTCGGCGCCTGCGGCTGCGCGAAGCCTCGGTTCCCGGCTTTCCCCCTTTAAAGGGGTCCCTTTAAGGGCTCCTCCTTTAAGGGGGTCCCTTGAAGGGTTCCTGTGAAACCAAGTCCTGCACGAGCCCAGGAGTGCGAAACACGCACAAATCGAGAAGTGTACACGTCAGGCTTTTGGCTTGGTGGAAAAGAGGCTGTCGCCTCTCCTGTAGGTGGGGCCCCGGGGGTGTCTTCTGCGTTCAGGGGTGCTTCAGGGTCCTGGGAACTTGTCTCGTTGTGCTACTTGTCTCCGTTGTGGTTTTTCATTGGTAGCGGAGCCCAGGCCGCGCCGGGGATCGTGACTTCCTGTGTTTTGCTTGTGGTCTGTGCTGTACTGAGTTTCTTGTCTGTGTCTGTGGGGTTTAAGGAACGTAGGCCTTAGGACCCCCCCGTGTAGCCACATGGTGGCTCCGACGACCGAGCCTTCGGGTTCTCCTCCTGACGACGACCCGCCCGGTGTGGCATCTCATGACGACGGAGGTTGGGCCCGACAACCAAGCGACAGTTCTCCGTGGGGCAGCTGGCAGCGGGATTACTACGATCAATATAGCTCTGGTTGGGATTCTTGGGAGGATCAGCACTGGAGTTCGGGTGATCGTTGGTCTTGGCAGCCTTGGGGTTACTACAACAACTACCGTAGTGCCTGGCGACATCCTGGATCATGGGGTGATTATGATTCCTGGAACCAACATAGCAGCTCTGGCGACCCAGAGCAGTCGGCACAGCGCGAGCAAGATGAGAATTCCGAAGACCCGCCTGCTTCGAGCGACCCCTCAAACCCTGATGAGAGCTCACAGGATGTGCGGAGACCTTCGACCGCCACCCAGGAGAGCACCGATGCGACGAGGACTCCTTTGCGGCAGAGCCGTGACAGCGGCTCGGTGACCTCAGAGACTTCTGGGAAGGCTGATTCGAAGGGCTCTTTCAGTGAGAAGATGGCGGTTCCTACTTTCGGGGCGACTGGAAGTGGGGATGAACTGGGTGTTTCAGCTAGGTCGTATTTGCGACAGATCGAAGCCTGGAGCAAAGTCACACGCACCGCGCCAGCCCAGCAAGCTCTTCTCCTTTATCAACATCTTAGCGGCCGAGCGTGGGTTGAATCAGAGGAATTGAGTGTCGAGGACCTAGCAAGTGAACGTGGGTTGCAGATCTTCAAGTCATGGATTCGTGAGAGATACCAAGAAGTTGAAGTGAGCCGCATTGCTGAAGCATTGACTCTTTTCTTCAAGAAGATGAAGCGACAGAATGGACAATCGATCAGAGAATTCAACTCGGTCTTTGATCGGAGCCATTCACGACTCCTAGAAATCGATTGCAAGCTTCCAGAAGTCGCCCGTGCCTGGGCCTATCTCAACGCCCTGGGCCTCAGCAACACAGAAGAGTTGTCTCTTTTGGCTTCTGTCGGAAATGACTACAGTACTGCTAAGCTTCAGAAAGCAGCCATCCTCCATGAGAAATCGCTTCGCGGGCCCTGGGTTCCTAAGCCGCAGGGTGAAGGGAAGGGTACGAGAAGTGCATTCTACACGGGAGTTGATGACGAAGAGGGTCTGAAGGGCATTGAAGAGGAGGACAGTTCGGAGACCTACATTTCTGAAGAAGTTGCTGTGGAACTTCACGAAGCATTCGTTGCACAGGAGTCCGCCAAAGCTCGTTACAGAGATGTCGTAAAGGCCCGGGGGATTGACCCTGAGACTCTCAAGAAGAAAAGCGGTGATGAGGTGACTCGCCAACAGATCGACGATCGCCTCGCTCAGGCAGAGCTTCGCAGCTATTGCGCAGGCTGCGGTAGACGCGGCCATTGGCACAAAGATCCGGAACGCCCTTTGAACAAGAATGGAAACCCAGCTTCGAAACCAAAGACCGCCCAGGACCACCAAGTGCATGCGACCTCGGTCTCTCCAGATGTCCCGGCTAGCATCGTTGAGGTCGCTTACATGGTTGGGGATCTCGGTGGTGATCGCCTTCCTGCGATTACGGACACAGCATGTTCGAAATCGGTGATGGGACAGGGTTGGTTGGAGTCCTATGTGCGCCTGGCTAAAGAAGTTGGCGTCGAAGTTCAATTCCTGGATTGCCATGACGACTTCAGGTTCGGAGCTTCGAAGCTGTTCCACGCTAGCTTTTCAGCCACAATCATGATCCAGATTCGCAACCGGGTGTTCATGCTGAAGGCTTCTGTGGCCCAGGGAGAAGTGCCACTCCTCATGAGCCGTAGCGCGCTGAGCAAGCTTGGGATGGTTTATGATTTGGAAGATCATTCGGCTCAGTTTAAGAAGCTCGGAATCGACAAGTACATGTTGCTCACGACGGACAGCGGCCATCCGGCGATCCCAGTGTCACCGAAACGTGTTCCGGGATTGAAGTGGCCTACGCCCCAACAGTGGGCCGGCTCTGAGGTGATCATCGTTCCCCCAGCTGAGTCGCAATACATGTCATACATGGTCAGTGCTGTCGAAGGGGATGCAAGCGTTCCTGTTGATCCGATTCCCAGATGTGAACCATTGAGCAAGAACCCTGACCCGACTCCAGGACTGAATTTATTCCACCCGAAGAAGATCAACGACTGTGTGCGCAATCTACTTTGTGCAGAACCTCTCAATGTGCAATCGTTCGCCACCTGGTGGAGTCAAACTCCAATCTCCAAAGATTTCTGGATTGAGACCCCCAATTTCTTCATTGGGATTCATGTGATCCCCCGTCGAGGATTCTTCGATCCGACCAAGTGGATTACCTCACAATCGACTACGAAGGACAGGCTCCTCGGCCTCTTAGGGGGCATTGGAAGTACTTCGGGAATCTCTTGCAGTACGCTTGATGGATTGGGTACCACACATGATTTCTGGCATGATCATCTTGATGCACTTCATCCAGTTCTTTGGGTCGGCAGGTCCGTCTTCTCTCGAGCCACTGCTAGGCCCCCGCTTTTCGGTAGTCCCGCGGTTGTCCCAGCTCCAGAAGTTCCAGATGTCCTCATCCAGCGCTCCGGTGAATGTCTGGAAGATGACAAAGACGGAATTGATGGCAGAGGCAATGCGCTTGAATCTCACGATTCACGCGACTTGGTCTGTGGGAGAAATCAGACAGGTGATCACGGACCACAAGCGGGAATCCGAGGGGTCGTCAGTCCCGAAAGGGCTAGCATCGATGACGCTCGACCAATTGAAGGCCCAGGCCGTGGAGTATCAGATCGAAATGCCGACCAAACCGACGAAGGGCCAGCTTCAGATGCTCATCCGGGACGCGGCCACGCGCAACAAAGCAGAGGCACTCGTCACATTTGGACGACACCGAGGAAAGCTCTTCAAAGAAGTGCCGTCCCAGTACCTGGATTGGGCGATGAAGGAGGTCAAGGCTCGGGGAGTCGAGAACTCGGGGCCAGACCTTGTGAGCTTGGCGAATTACGCCAGGAGTCTCCTGGAGCCCGAGGAAACGATCACCTACAATCCGGAGATCGATGCGAGGGTTCCCCTTCCCTCGGAGGACGGATCCAGCTGGGAGACCCATTGGTCGGAGTTGACAGAGACGGCCAAGACGATGAATGCAGGAATGGGCTACGGGACGAAGGTGATGGCTGGACCTACGGAGCAGCCCCCGAAGGCCGCCCCGATGAAGAGGACAACGGACGAGACAGCGAAGGGACAAAAGCCTATGGAACAGGAGATCCCGTCGGAGGTCCGAGAGGAGATGCATTGATGAGCCGTCTGGCAGCCCTGAAGGACAAGCACGGTTTGTGATTGAGGACGAGCTCGAGGAGGAGGTCCCCTTAGATCAATTTGAAGAGCCGGGCGAAACCTTCACTGCCAACTTTTCTCCTCGGGAAACACGTGTGGAGGCGGACTCCCTTGAGATTTTCTATGAGGCTCGTGAAGACATACCCGGTGCAGATACCATTGGGAACTCCGTTGAACATTTTGCAAAAGACCGTCTTGCACAGAAGGACTTCACCTTCTCCACATGTGAGAAAATCGTCCGAGCGGTTTGTCAAAGAGCTCAGAGTCTACGAAGGAGGAAAATCAACCAGGGCACCGACAGTATTGCACTAGGGGGCTACTCGCATGGGAACCACTATGGCATTATCCAGAAGACTTACGCTTTCCATCAGACCACAAAGTACATCAATGCACTTATGAAGACCCACGGGGCGCACGGTCATTGGAGCACTTTTCAGCTTCGTCATAATTGTCATGTCGGCCCCGACAAGGATGCCCATAACCTTTCGGGTACTCGTTGCTGGACGATTGCTTTCGGTGACTACAACGGTGGACGTTTGTGGCTTCAAAGTGATCCCAATGCTAAGGTTGATGGAGCCTCCGACTTCCAGAACGTCAAGCTCTCGGACGGGACCGAGGCAATCGGTGAGGTCGTGAACACGTGTGAACACATGACAGACTTTTCTCCTAAGACCAGACATGCGGTAGAAGAATGGGAAGGTGACCGATGCTCAATCGTCGCCTACACGACCCGCGGTGTGCACCACCTCTCAAGGACAGAACGGGATGTGTTGCGAACCTTTGGTTTTCCTCTTGGGAGACATGAAGGTTCCAGTCCATGCGATCGAGAATCTTTCAAGCGGCCCAAGAAGAGCATCAGGAAATCTTTGTGGAAAGGTGCACAGAGAGCTAGTGCTTTCCCCACTCTCGGGTTGGCGGCAGCTTCTTCGTTTCTGAGCGAATACATGCCCTCAGGAAAGGCGGTTGAACAAGCATGCGTTTTCGAGATCGGTGGCACCAACATCACCTATCAGATGACCGAGGCAGGAGCGCACGTTGTGGAGCCTATCTCTTGGGAAGAGTATCTCGATAGTGATCTCAAGTTCGATGTACATCACACCATCCAGACGTTGAAGCCCAATGTAGTTTGGTTCCAAGGTGAGAGTGAGTTCATCCAACGTGGAGAACGGGTGTTGCAAACCATTGACTACCAGCTTGGATGTGGTGGTTCCGTGGTACTACAAGGACTCTTTTACGACCCCATCTGGAATTCCCGAGCCCTCAGTGATCTCCTAGGACAGCATCCCCACTCTTGCGAGGAACATGGCGAACTTCGGACTCTACGACTTGGGCGTCTTCCAGCACAACCTGACCAAGGAGACGATTCAGTACATGAAGGGGTCCGGGAGGGATTCGTGGCTTCACACAACAGACGCAATAACATCGATCATGAAGGTGCTTCAGCGATTCACTTTGACGGCGACGTGCCTAAGCATGTACAGTCAGCTCTTACACGACTTCACCAAAATTTGGGGCACCCCAGAATTGTCGATATGCTAAGGCATCTCAGATATGCTGGAGCTGATGAAGGAGTGCTTAAGGCTTGCAAGAAAATGCGCTGCGAAGCTTGTGCTAGGAACCAAGCGACACAAGTTGCTCGGCCAGCTACTCTTCCTTCACTACTTGATATGAACCAGTTGGTCAGTGTGGACGTGTTTCATGCTTTCGATGCTAACCGAGTTCGACATGAATTCCTGTCCGTCATCGATCATGCTACCACCTTCCACTTGGTCTGCGAACTCGAGGGGCATTCCACCGAGGCTTTTTGTCGAAGTTTTACTCAGCTGTGGGGAAACACTTTTGGAGCACCAGGAACGATTTCAGCTGATCTTGAAACAGGTCTCCAAGGGGGAATCACAAAGTCCGCTGAGTTCTTCGGGAGCAACCTGCGCAGTTCGGCCGGCCAGGCACATTGGCAGCAGGGTGTTGTAGAGCGACACGGACTCTGGTATCAGGAAATACTACGGCGCGTCATCGATGAGAAATCAATCACCAGTGAAGATATGTACCTCGCCGTCCAAGCAGTCAATTCTGCAAAGAATGAATTGAGGAGAAGACACGGATTTTCCCCAACTCAGGCCGTGTTTGGACGAGACCCAAGATCACCAGAAGAAATCTGTGGTGCCAATGACGAGGACCGGTACATCGAGGTCTTGTCTGCTGATCGGAGAAGACAGAGAGAAGTTAGTATCAGGACAGCAGCGAAGATGGCTTTCTTCCGTACTCAAGCGGATTCCAAGTTCCGGAAGGCACTTGTTCAGAGGAGTAGGATCAAGAGAGGGGGATATGCTGTTGGAGAGCTCGTCAGCTTCTACCGTATAGAGAAGGTTGCCACCAAGCGGGGATCCTGGCGTGGACCGGGAACAATCATCGGATCTGAAGGCGGGAACTGGTGGGTGTCATTCGGGGGTCGTTGTCACCTTGTTGCGGAGGAGCACTTGAGACCGTCGACACCGGAGGAGGTCGGTGACATCTTCCGAGGATTATGAACCCTCTGAGATGTGTTGAACATGATGGCGATGATCCCGGACAAGAACTTCGCCCAGCTCCTGATGAAGAAATGGTGGAGGATATGGACTTTGCCCTAGAGCTTGAGGGTGGTGAGCTGTTCCCAGAGCTGTTTGGTGATGAAGGACAGACAGAACCCAGTATGCCAGGGCCAGTTCGGAGAAGGGTACGTAACAAAGCCCCTGAACCCTACGTTCACACTGCACACATGATGAAGCGTTGTCAGACTGATCGTGCTCTCGAGAAGGCCCTTGAGAAAGAAATCCCGTGGAAGCTCATACCTGAAAGCGAGCACGAAGCATTCAGGCAAGCAGAAGACAAACAATTTCAGGAGCACCTTGATCACAGTGCCTTGAAACCAATTGGGGTTGAAGAGTCTGAAGAGATCATTGCCAAGATTGATCCATCTCGCATCCTCAACTCCCGTTTTTTGCTAATCGGTAGAAACGCTGGTCTAGAAGGAAGCTCGACGCCTCCATTCCGTGGAAGCACAAAGCAAGATTAGTGGTTTCCGGGCACCACGATCCAGATGTGAAGCACCTCGAAACCGATGCCCCCACCATCAACCGTTTGACAATCCTTACGTTGCTCCAGGTCCTTGCATGTCGAAGGAAATCAGACGATTGGGAGGCATCAGCTGGCGACATCACAGCCGCCTGCTTGAATGGGGACGATATGGACCGCGAGCTTTACCTACGTCAACCAAGGACCGGACTTAGGGGGCTTGATCCAAGACAACTTCTTAAGATCACCAAAGGAGTGTTCGGATTGCCCGATAGTCCACGCAAGTGGTGGAAGCGACTCCGCAGGGACATGCTGAACATTCGTATTCAAGTTGATGGTGAGGAATGCTTTTTTGAACAGAGTCCCCTTGATCCGTGTTTGTTCCAACTTGTTTCTGCTTTGGACAAGAAGCCGAAGGTCTACGTCGGAGTACATGTAGATGATCTACTGGTCGTCGGACCCCGCAATCTCTCGAAGCTTGTGAGGGATAATCTGTCAGGTGCTTCCAGTCGACGATTGGGAAATTGATTCATTCGATTACATCGGATCACACATCCGAGTTTCCGCCGACGGTGTACATGTTGATCAAGAGGCCTATGCTAGCTCCAGGCTGTTCGAAATCAAGATTGAAAAGGGGCAGGCCGACCTCGACCCGGCGACGGAGGAACAACGAATCGACAACCAATCTTTGATCGGCGCTCTGTCATGGCTTAGTAGTCAATCACGAACAGATCTGCAGTGCTCAGTCTCGCTAGCACAACAATGCCAGAAGTATCCCACTGTTGAGGACATCAAATTTACGAACAAGATCGCCAAGCGTGCATGGGAACACCGTCAAAAGGGGATTTGGTTGCGCCCTTTGGATCTAGAATCGCTTGAATTCCTCGTGTACCATGATTCAGCCTGGGCCAATGCCCTCTTGGAAGGAGAGGACGGTTTCATCTTGTCTCCCGAGGACCATTCTGCTGGAATTATGACTCATGGACCGTTCCAACACAAGGACCGCAAAGCTAAGAGGGCTAATTCCAGGGTTGCCAGTCAGATGGGTATATTGATTGTGCTCACCGACAAATCTCAAGTCGATCAAGGCGGAGGGGTAGCGAGCGTGTTGGACTGGAAGTCTTCAGCTAATCCCAGAGTATGTAGATCCACTTTCGGTGCCGAGACTACAGCATGCTCCGAAGCAGTCGAATTGGGCCAATATGTACGATCTTTCATGATGACGATCCTGAGCGGCGAGCTCAAGAGGGTAGAACAATTGGACGGTGCACAACTCCGTTGCATCACTGATTGCAAGTCACTCTTTGACCATCTCCATAGAGAAGGAATCCCAAGGATCCCTTCGGATAAACGGCTTGCAATAGACTTAGCCGCGCTTCGACAAACTTTCTCCCTCGAACGAATTGGAGAGCGAATTCCCCTGTTTTGGGTGCCCACGGGGTACCAACTTGCCGATGTGTTGACTAAGCCCATGAGCTCCGATGATTGGTAGGGAACGCTCTTCAATCGCCTTAGGCTGCCGTTTGTGAAGAGTGCGCCAGGGCAATCTTGAGAGGAGAGAAAACTTTTTAATCAGTGTGAAACCAAGTCCTGCACGAGCCCAGGAGTGCGAAACACGCACAAATCGAGAAGTGTACACGTCAGGCTTTTGGCTTGGTGGAAAAGAGGCTGTCGCCTCTCCTGTAGGTGGGGCCCCGGGGGTGTCTTCTGCGTTCAGGGGTGCTTCAGGGTCCTGGGAACTTGTCTCGTTGTGCTACTTGTCTCCGTTGTGGTTTTTCAGTTCCCCCTTTAAGGGTTCCTTTCAGGGTCCTTTTAAGGGCTCTATACGGATTTAAAGTCTAAGGTGCCCTTGGGATTTGGGGTGCAGTAGAGTTCCTTTCAGGGTTCTATAGAGTTTAGGGCTCAGGGATCAGGGGGTTTAGGGCAAAGGGGTGTACTTGGAGGCTTTGGAGGTTCATGGGTAGTTATCAGTGTAGCCTTCAGTAGGGTAGCTACTGTTATAACCTATGAACTCGGGGACTTATAACCCCATTTACTGCAAATGAACCTCCAAGTAGTAGCTCTTTAATAATAAGGGCACCACTTTTCCGAGTATTCGGGTTTAACCAGGAGACCCCAAAAGGACAATGGCAAAAGGGTACTACTAAGGAACCTAGTTGGGAGTTTCCCAAAATAGGGGACCCCAATATAGTACCCTAAATGGTAGGATCCTTATTATAAGCATCCCTAAATGAGGTACGGAAACTCCCAGTTCATGTGGGACAGGGGGATGGTTGGGTTTCGGGCTTAAGGCTTTTAGGGTTTACGGCGCAGAGGTTAAGTAAGGGTTTGGGGTTTCGGGTGTAGTTCCGCCTGTCCCTTTAATAGTGGGCATACTGGGTTTTGTGATGGTTTAAATAAAGATTCTACAGATGCTTAGATTGCTCTAACAATCCTTTAACGGTCTTTCGCAAAAAGATATCTAGTCTTATATGGCTTCTAAAGTCTCAGAAAACGATCTGGGCGCGGTCAGGGGATACTGGAGAGCCAACCATACCAAGGTAATTTATCTACTACTTCTACTACTTCTACTACTACTACTACTACTACTACTACTACTACTACTACTACTACTACTTCTACTACTACTACTACTACTACTACTACTACTACTACTACTACTACTACTACTACTATTACTACCACTCCGGTTTAGGCTTTTCGGTTCATGGTCAACTTTGAGTTTCAGGTCTTTCTCCGCATCTTCCGGCATGGCGAGGAAGACTCTGCAACTCCCTAAGCCTCTCGTCTTCAATAACCGGGCCCCAAGAAGTTCAAACTTTCAAGTGCTTCGGATTAAGGGTTAAGGTTTGGGAGCCCCGGGTAGCTGCACAGGGTTGTCGGATGATGAGTTGTCCTTTAAGCCCTTTGAAAAGTAATTACTTACTATTATGGTTCCCTACGAAATAGTAGGGGTAATTAAAGAAGATCCCAAAGGACAACCCAGGATGAGGAAGGGCAGACTGCTTTCGAAATGACACGCAGCATGTGAGCACCTAAAGCCTTCACCATGGCAAGGAATGTCGGGGTTATGCAAGGGGCTCATATGGTTTAGGGCTTACCTGTGGCGGACAAGACCTACTGTTATGGGGTTGCTTATTATGGTCTCTATATATACGGTTCCTTAAAAGGTAGGTCTTTTGGGCCACAAGAATACTGGATGGGTATACGTAAAAGAAACGAAGCTACAAGTCATCACACCAGCATCTGCCGACCCGCCTCCCCATCCCCCTTTCTAAAGGGCTTCAGGGTTTGGGGTTCAGGATATAGGGGTTAGGGCTAGAGGTTGAGCATTTCTCGAATCCCTACAGTTTAAGATCAAATAGATCCGGAACCCAACTTTTGTCGAGCAGTAGGGGGCCGTGTTGCTCCCAATAAGCCTTTGAGCTAGATTTTAGCAAGAGAACAACTTAGAATGGCAAAAAAAAGCATTGTTTCAGACTAAGTATTGAGACCCCCATCTTAACCTACCCGCGCCCTGAACCCTAAATTCGAAAACCTACATTGACTGTGAGGCGACCCTGCCAAGTGCAGGGTTTAGGGTTTAGGGTATACTTCATGCTGCGAAGAAGCGAGTTCCTTCAAGGGTGGCCAGCAGCGAGGGCGTGCAGACGAGATGGGTGGCCTGCAAGGTACCGTCTTTTCGGCCCAGGTCCCCCAAACCCGGGATTGAGGGTCCAGGGTTTAGGGGATTTAGGGTTTAGGGTTGTTGGGGGTTTAGGGCTCGGGGTTTGAAGCTTGCCTTAAGAAGAATTTGGCACATGTGCCAACGTGACACAGGGGTTTGACTACTGGTACCCTCATAATAATAACACCCAACGCATATACCCAGCAACCACCGCCACCACCACCACCATTACCAACATCACCAACCGTCATCATCATCATCATCATCACCATCGTCATCATCATCGCCATACCAAGGTTTCGACATTGCACACTCCGAACTGGCCCTGAACGCAACAGTACCCCTCGGAACGAAAAGGTTCTTGTTCAGGGCCTTGATTCAAACTACCATGAAGAGGAAACCATATCATTTACTATGGATGCCTACTCTGGCAACTTAGATTGAGTTCCTTAACAAGAACCTAGCCTTAATGTAGACCCTAAAATAGAACCTACTATAGATCCCTTCTAGTACCCCTTAAAGACCCCTTCTTAAGAGCCCACAAAGTGACAATTACACCCTCAAACCTCAAACCCTAGAGCTTAATGTAAGAGTGGTTTTATTAAACCGGGTGACAATTAAAATATTCCCCGGGCCAGACTTTCCGGGCGTAAGAGGAGTTTAAAGGGCAGGGCATATTTGGCCAAACAACTGATCATAATTTTCCAGTCGCAATAATAAACGGGGTGACAATTAAAATATTCGGGCTCAGAAATCCCCCAAATTCTACAGACGAGGCTACGTATTTACCAGAGACTGAAACAAAGAGGACCCTAAACCCAGCCAGCAGAGTGCAGATCGGCACAGACGACACTGAACTACTAGCTCGCAGAGTGCAGTTCCAGACTATTTCACTCCACCCCTCGGCAGATCCAATGGCATCCAGAGAGCTGCAGGCTTTGGCAAAAGCCAGGGACTCCGGATTCCAGGAACTGCAGCCACTAAACTTGAGGTCGGTTCCTTATTCCAATTCTATATAAACGGAGCCATTTCACAAACCCGGCAAGGGTAACCCTTTGCAGCCCTTCTTCTGGCAATTATAAACGGGGTGGCAATAATAAACTCCTCCGGGGGAGGGGCTCCCCATGGGAAGCCTTGCTTTTGGGAAAGCTATGAAGCCAGTGGCTTTGGACAAGAAGCCAGAGGCTTTGGTATTCGAGAGCTGCAGGCTTTGGCAAGAAGCCAGGGACTCCGGATTCCAGGAACTGCAGCAGCTAAACTTGAGGTCGGTTCCTTATTCCAATTCTATATAAACGGAGCCATTTCACAAACCCGGCAAGGGTAACCCTTTGCAGCCCTTCTTCTGGCAATTATAAACGGGGTGGCAATAATAAACTCCTCCGGGGGAGGGGCTCCCCATGGGAAGCCTTGCTTTTGGGAAAGCTATGAAGCCAGTGGCTTTGGACAAGAAGCCAGAGGCTTTGGTATTCGAGAGCTGCAGGCTTTGGCAAGAAGCCAGGGACTCCGGATTCCAGGAACTGCAGCAGCTAAACTTGAGGTCGGTTCCTTATTCCAATTCTATATAAACGGAGCCATTTCACAAACCCGGCAAGGGTAACCCTTTGCAGCCCTTCTTCTGGCAATTATAAACGGGGTGGCAATAATAAACTCCTCCGGGGGAGGGGCTCCCCATGGGAAGCCTTGCTTTTGGGAAAGCTATGAAGCCAGTGGCTTTGGACAAGAAGCCAGAGGCTTTGGTATTCGAAAGCTGCAGGTTTTGGCAAGAAGCCACGGACTCCGGACTCCAGGAACTGCAGCAGCTAAACTTGAGGTCGGTTCCTTATTCCAATTCTATTTAAACGGAGCCATTTCACAAAGCCGGCAAGGGTAACCCTTTGCAGCCCTTCTATTACTACTATTACTACTATTACTACCATTACTACTATTACTACTATTACTACTATCACTACTATTACTACTATTAATCACTACTATTACTACTACTACTATTAGTACTATTACTACTATTACAACTATGACTACTATTAATTACTACTACTATTACTACTAGTATACTAGGCCCGGAGCAGGCCAGAGGTTTACTATTGCGACCCTGACCCCAGACCCTGCCCCAAGAGACGCCCGCGCAAAACAACCTCCAGGGGGGGGGGGTTTATTAAAACCACTCCAACATTAAGCCCTAAAAATCCTAAGCCCTAGCCTAAACCTTAAAAATCCTAAAGACATCTAAAGACTCTAAACCCTACACCCTACACGTTTTGTTTCGCACCGCGGCAGATGCTGCTCGAGCATTGCTGGCTGAGTGCACACCGACGACACGGCGAGGGTCTACGAAGAGAAGGGGTTCAATAAAGGGACTTTAAGTTAGGTGCTCCAAGAAGCCCGGTGCTAAACCCCCCCAAAGTTCCACCTCGTACATTGTTTGGGATGCTGCAAACATTGTTTAATTGTTTCAAACATTGTTTAAATGTTTCGAAAATTGTTTGAAATATTCTTCAAATGCTTCGAAAATTGTTGGAAATATTCTTTAAATTGTTTGAAATATTCTTTAAATTGTTTGAAACATTCTTTACAGTTTTCCACAGTTGGTTGAACAGCTCATAATGGTCATAATGGCCTTAAAATGAAAATGTCTCCGATTACCCGCATTGTCAAAGCAGGAACAGGGTGCCATGCAATCGTCATCATCATCATCATCATCATCATCATCGTCATGATGGTCTGGCAATTGATGTCTGAAGCAGACTGATTATGTGTGGCACTGGAGCAGTATTTGTTCTGGCTTTCGGTTTACTTTCTTGTGACACTTGTGCATCATGAAAGCCACAATGACGACGACAACACTTCCAATCCATGCCAATAGGCACACTACGAGTGACCATAAGTCGCCATGAGTCCATGGTAACAATGACGATAATGAAGACAATCACGGGCCCCAGGACAGTAACATTTTCAGTAAGATGAGCTTCAGGCCTTTAGCGCTAGGCTAACTTCCTAAACTAAACTCCCACTCCTACGTCTCCTCCTGCACCGAAAGCCTTGACTTCTCGACTATGGCCACACGACCACGACGCGACGCTGTTGACTTTTCTCACGCTGCCACATCGAGTGAAATCTCAGGCACGATCAAAAATGGCAAAATGCCCGAATCCTATGAAGACCAAGCGGCAGCAAAACCAATCCAGCACCCGGCCTCAGGCCTTGTTCAGGAGTCCTCGTCTTCGTCCTCGTCAGCATTCTCATTTCCCGGCCTCGGGCCTTGTGTCAGCACTGACATGGCGGCCATCGCCGTCGCGACAGACGAGGCGCTGGTCTTCAACCCTTCAACCCGACGGGACGCCAGTGCACCGCGGCAAGGCATGCCTGAACCACGGCCATGACGACGGGAAGCGCCATGCCGTTTCCAGCTAAGTCTTGGAGAAAAGAGTCTGTTGGGAACTTTTTCTTCTTCGACGTCACCTGGTCTGTGCTCACAACGTAGACTTCCTGGGAAAGCATGTTCAAACAAGGTCCGATAGGATACCCTTGCATGAGAAGGGCCTCGTATCCACTCGTCAAGCGTGGACCTCCCGGAGCTAGAGGAGTCCACAACAACTGCCCCGGCAACATGGTTGGAGCCACATGCCGACCATCTGCTTGCAAGGTGCTGCTATTGGCACGGCCGAGACTTTGCGACAGGTTGCGGAAACCGCATCCGGGAGCTTCAATCTCTGAGAGCTTCAGGCAGTCCGCCTCACGTTCGGTGAGGATGGAGTACCATGGATTCTGGCTCAGCTCTTTCCGTGCAGGAGTGCCCCATCGAACGCCAAGGCTGTCGGCAAACTTCATGTGCTGATTCACCCAGTTGTTCTGAGTCTGGGACTTCTTGGACTTCTTGAGTTTTGCTTGCCGCTCTTCCATACACTCTTTCACCGCCAAGTCGCCTTGTCCAACAAGCACTTCCGATGCACACGGTGGTGTGCGTATGCAACTGCTAACCAAGTGGCGAAACTTGTTCATGACAACCTGGAAGGGCCGATCACGGAGATTAAGTCTGGGGCTACGGGAGTCAATGAAGAGGATGTAGACTCTACGACGATGGCATGGAAGCCCGAACTCCAATGCGTCTGTCATCATCGGCTGGCTGTGGTACCCCAGGCTAGCGAACTCGTTCAAGCAAACCTTTAGGTTGGAGTCGTCGGTGGAGCTGAGCTGATCGCCCATCGCGTCCACGTTTTCGTAGATCACGAAGAGAGGTCGGTGATTCCGAACGTAGCCCAAAAGGCCTTGGAAAGTCTGTGCTGAAGCACCGCGGCTCGAGTTCTGCTCGAGGACTGGCTTGTTGCTGTCGTGAGTGGGAGACGTGTGGTTCAGCTTGCTGAGGTCTTTGCAGGAGGTCCCGGCGACGAGAAGGTCGACTGAAGGAATGTCGCACCCAGCGCCATGTCGGCAGCATTTGGCCTCCTTGCAGTGCAACTGCGTGATGTCCTCGAAAATGCATTTCCCACTTGAAAAGCAGTCGCCAATATCACCACCCGCCCCAAGGGCATCAACCCGAGGAGGCCACAAGAGGCAGGTACTCTCGCGCAAGGGGCCAACGGAGAGCACCGCCTGGATCCACTGCTGCTTGTCAGCGTTACCTGGGCACATATGGCATTGGCAGAGGGCATAAGGCATAAGGCATGAGACTGGCATCAGACTTAGGACTCTCAAGACTTAAGACTTCAGACATATGTCACATATATATATATATATGTACAGGATAAATATGTCATTCGACCTATGTCATTCGACCAGTATAGAACCGAGATTTCAAACGTTGATCTCGATACCCGAGCCCGAAACCTTCTTGCAAAAACAGCTCATGCCATCTGTCACATGGTTTGCCAACCATATACCACCATATACACCACGTATGCCATCTGCTATCCATAATATGCCACGGATATTTCTCAAATTCTGAACTCAACTTCTCAACTGTCTCAGCTGAACTAACGACTGGAAAACTTGACCTCAGAATTCCGGATAGCATACCTGATATAACCTGCATGTGATGTCTTAAGTCTTATGTCGCAAAGTTCAGCTCACCTCTAGCAAGGATTATTGACGCAAGGGGACTGAATGATCCGAATGCATGTGTGCAAAAAAAACATCCAATAGACTCAATAGACCACTCGAAAATGAAATCAAGATGCTCTCGCAACTGTGCTAACGATGCAAATGTGAGGGCGAGTTCGGTGGGATGCGGCCGTCAAGGAGGCGCTCCTCATCGCCTTCCCACCCGTCCAAAGGACTTGTGTCTGTACTCTTTGCGTTGCAAAGGCAGCACGTACAAGCCTTCGTCAAGTTGTACACTACTCGGAACTTCCCCAGAGAGCCAGCCGAGGAGCTGGGCCTTCCACACGACTCAGAGGCAGCAGGCTCAGGCGCAGGTGCTTCTGCCCCCTCCTCCTCCTGCGCGTCCAAGAGCTCCTCAAGGTCCTCGTTGTTCATACAGGTCATGACAGGCGGCAAATCAGAGAGAGATGCCACCACACATCTATCAGAATTTGAACCTCAAAGCTTCGGGAGCGCCGGGCCGAATACTTCGCTCACCGCCCACACTCTGCACCCTGGACAGACTGGGACTGTTGGCAATATTTGTGTGTGTGTGTCCGTTTCTGTTCAATGGCTTGCTCCTAATCTTTATTTGTACATTAGTTATAATACACCATGTTTGTAAGAATGTTTCTACGGACTTTCTACGAAATGTTTCTAAGAATGTTTCTATGTTTGTAAGAATGTTTGCACGAAATGTTTAAAGTAGAGAAACAACTTTTAAAGTAGAGAAACAACTTTTAAAGTAGAGAAACAACATTTTAAAGTAGAGAAACAACTTTTAAAGTAGAGAATATACTTTCGTAAGTTGATACAAACATTCTTTTAAACTTAGAAACATTAATTGAAATATTTGAAATATTCTTTGGTTTTATGTAAATATTTATTTGTTTGTTGTGAATATTTATTTATTTATGGCTTGTTTGATTTAGTTTATTTAAAAGTTTGTCTATGAATCTAAAACTTTGCTAAAGCAGCACAGGATTCAGAAAGTTAGGTTCCTCACTTGGCTGCTCCTGGCAGTTTGGCGGCTGCTAAACATAGGCCGGGACTCGACTGGACTGCACAAAGACGCACCTCACATCAGGCCAACAGAAGCTTAGACACGCAGTCCGGCACTAACGAAGAGCAGACATCACGCGCTTTTGCCGGGTGAGAAGCTGCTCTCCGGCTGCGTCCCAAGGCCCTGGCAGTGTTTGCCCTGGGGCCTTAGGCCTCGCGTCCTAGGACTTCGCCGTCGCCGCAGCCACTCCGGTATTCGAAGCTGGCCGGACTCAAGGCCCATGGCCCAAGCCTTGGCAGCTCGGACGCAACGATGGCCAAAGGCCCTTTCACATTCATCCTGCTGCACTGTGTTGCACCAGGGCGTCCAACTCCTGCTCCGACAACCCAGCACGGTACGCTCCCAGCTGCCAGCCACCCTGCGACAGGTGGAACGACCTCTTGTTGGCGCCCCAATCCTCATCGTTGAACCCGGCTACAAGCCATCGCTTCAGTCGCAAAATGCACTCGTTGTCCGAAAGGTCCGAACCTTTGTTCACTGTCTTTCGGCAAGGCAGCGCCAAGGCAGCGCTCTGCCACTGGCGTCCGCGTGTCGACCGCACAGTGCGCGCCACCCGATGTGCACACCTTCTGAGTAGATCGGTGCGATCTGAAAGGCTGGCGTCCGTCCCCAAATCGCGGCACGATGCGGCACGCTTCACATTGAGCCGCCCTGTCGTGACAGAGTCTGCACGGATTGCAGGAACCTCAGTAGAAACAACTGGCCTGAGCGGTGCTGGGCCCTGCGACGAAGACGACGGCTCCGGGCCCCGCGACGAAGACGACGGCTCGGGTGCATCAGCAGCCTTAGACTCCACATCAACCGTCGAGTTTCATCAAGACTGCGACTACTCAATGTAATATGAATATGCTCCCTACACATAACTACACCCAGCAACCATGCGCAACAGACCAAAACCAAACTCTTGCTCCGGAGCTGAAACCCTGCATCCTATTGTACTCTTTCGAAGTCTCCTTTTGTGTGCTTTGCCCCTGTAATGAACACCGGCCCTTACTTCAAAGTAGAGAACCCCAAACATTGCGTTGAAATCTGAATGCAACGCTACCGGACACCTGCTAGACTCCTAGACTCCTAGACCCCTGGACCTAGACTCTCTTGGACCCGCGCCGCAAACTACGCGAACTGTCGCAGACCTTATATAGACCTGTGCGCTGTCAACTACGAAACGCTACAAATTGATCTTTACACTCTAGACTCTAATCTAATCAAAAAGCCTTTGTGCCTTGTGCCTCCACAAACCCCTACCAAGAAATCGTGAAGCTAAGTTCATACTCAACTACGTCCAACAAGCCTTGTGTCCGACTAACCATGCGTCCGCTCATTCATAGACACTCGCCGAATGGCTTGGCCTAAGCCTGGACTGCTAAGTTAAGCCAACTCAGTTAGGCTCCAAGTGGAAAGAAACGAAAGGCTCAAGGCTTGAGGCTTTTCATAAGGGTAAGAACAAGGCTTGGCTTATGAATGCCCAAGACTGATATTCAGAGATACAGCCACTGACAACCCCTGAGCCACGGAGCTTCCAGCTCCTCTCCGATGGCCAAAGCTGAGAACACCTGTTGTAGTACGTTTCCCTGCAGCGATGATGGGGTCGACGTATACCTCTTTGAGCTGTCGCTGCAACCTTTCTCGGATCGATGCTCCATCTCCGACGTCGCTCAATGGGAATGAAATGTTCTCAATGAGGATGGCCTGGAGCGAGAGGTGGTAGTGCATAGTGACGGTTGCGATCTGCTCCTCAGACATGCCGTTCAACGTCTCGTTCACGGATTCCAGGGCACTCTTGGTCGTCTGGAAGTTGTAATTGGCGCCACCGGACACCGACGCAGACACGATGTAGATCTCCCCCCATCCATGCATGCCACACCTGGAGGAAGCTGCGCGCACAAGTGCCTCAGCAACTTCAGGTTAGCAGGGCCTGCATCGCATGTCACCAGTACAGCACGAAATTTTGCATTGACCGATGTCACACCCGGCCAAAGACCAGCCGGGCCTGCAGATAAGACCGGCCACATGGCAACAGCTTTCTTGGTTGGCAAAACACAAGGTGCACGGACAGCATCGGTATCAACAACTTCACCATGACCACAATATGTAATCTGACCGTGGGATGCTAGCACTGACCAGGCTGCTTCTCCATGAACCCCCATATTTAGGTCAAGCTCTGTCTCGTCGAACATAAGGTTGATCAACGCGAAATCGAGAGGGTCATCTTTACACAGATGCTGCAGCCGTTGAAGGTTCCGAGAAATATATTGGTTTTGCCCCTCTTCGATGCTCTCTGCGACGAACAACCTGGCAGACAAAGTAGATCCAGAACCTGCTCCGTCCACCTGACTTGCCGCATCACGTAAACTCATACTACCCGGTGTGAAACCTGCTCTCAAAATGGCATCTGGGGTCCATTTCCTCCAACCACCTTTGCCTTTGGCCTCCGAACGGCTGTCACGGCTGCTCACTGGCATGATATGATCCTCTGTTCGTCCTCTCCCAGATCTGTTAGCAGACTGAGCTTGCAAACGAAACGAGTCTTCAACCGTGCTGCTTCGTCGCTGTGCACCTTCTGCGCGGCGCAAACGCACGCGGCCTGCGTTCGGGGCAGCATGACCTTGGTGGCCTTGGTGCCGCCGGGCGATCCCTGCTAATTGCTGCAGGTTCATTACAGCAACACAATGATGCGCTGATCATGTTTGAGCCACATGCACAAGTTGTCACACAAGAGAACACGGGCGGTGAGAGTCCAGAACAAACAGCAAATGCAGTCAGCAGCCCCGATAGCGTAAGCTCAATGCTCTCATAAGCAGTTCCTTGTTACTAAATCATTATACATTATTTAAGTTAATCAACATTTCGAGCAGCCGTTGAAACCCCAACAGAAGTGGTTCAAATCGGTGCAAACCATTCGTGCAACATTTGAAGAATATTTCAAACAATTGTCGAAACATTTAAAGAATATTTCAAACAATTGCCGAAACATTTAAGAATATTTCAAACAATTGCCGAAACATTAAAAGAATGTTTGTAACAATGTTTTCCAAAACCGAAACTTTGTAACAATGTTTGTTCGGAAACCGAAACTTTGTAACAATGTTTGTACGCGATTTTGGGGGTTAGTCGCGACCGGGCTTTCTTGGAGCACCTAAACTTTAAGGGTCTAGGGTTTAGGTTTCCAAAAAATAATTCAAGGGTTTAGGGTTTAGGCATCAAAAACATACTTTAAAGGATCCAGAAGGCACTGCAATGACTTAAAAACAAAGTACTGAACATTTTCTTCAAGAAGCAATAACGGGTATCTCTAGGGTTCAGGGTCAAGGAACATCCAACCTGGTGATGAAGCTAAGGTATAGTTCTATCTGCACATACTGAAACCTGGTTTCAGGGAATCAGCTGTAGCACTACCAGACTCCATGCATAAACCTGGCGTTTGGGGCGTTTGGGCCCTTAAAGTCTCTTTGTTGAATCCTAAACCCTTAACCCTAGACCCTTAAAGTCACTTTATTGAGCCCCTTTTGGCTTTTGGGCTTGTATCTGCGACCAGGTTTGGCTTAGGGCTCGGTGCAGTGCGAGTCCCCTGAGGTTCCTCAGGCCTACTTGTCGGGTATCATGGGGAACTAAAGGTTAACATTTTTTGGTTATATAGGGACTATATAGGGACTATGCTACCCAAAAAAGGTTAAAGGTTACCTACTCTACTACTAGGAAGGAGTTCTGTAGCGTCGGAGCCCTTCAATCGTCTTGGGTTTACGACTTAAGGTCTAGGATGCCCAGTAACCTAGGAATAGAAAGGGCTCCCTTTTTGGTATTGGGTAACTTTATTACAAAGAACCTGGGACTACAAACAGGGAATAAGGGTACTACTGGGCATCCTAGAGGTCTGTTGCCTTTGGGGTTCAGGGGGTTATGTTAAAAGCCTCCCCCAGAGAGCCCAATACCCCTTAGTTGAGGAATAGATCTTGAATTATAAGGGCCTTGACATTATGGTTTAAGATATATTCCCCAATTAGGGGGTATTGGGCTTTCTGCATCTAAACCAAACCTTAAGCCCTGAACCTCGAACCCGTGCCGAAACCCCGAACCGAGTGAGCAGGTTCTGTAGTGTGAGGTTTAGAGTTTAGGGGTTGTAATGTGCAGGTAGGGTTTTTTGTTGGGTTCTTGACTTAGGCCGGTCCTGATACTGGAGCTGTAAAGACTAGTATGCCTTTTGTTTGGAGGGAGGGGGGGTCACGTTAAACCCTAACCCCTAAACCCTTTAAAAAATATTTATGAATAGGTTCCCTTTATAAGGACATAAGGGAAGTTAAAACTTATCCCAAAGCGCAACATTGAGAGGTCTGGGAGTCCCGTGGTATGGTAAGTAGAAAGCAGATGTACATAGGTGGCTGTCAAGACTAGGTTCCCTTTTTGCAGGTACCCTAAATTATAGGTGCCGTAGGACCCAAAAAGGGACCCTAATTTTGACAACCACCCACATAGGAGCTATAAGGCGTTTGAGGAGTACTTACTAATCATTCTGGCCGCTATGTTAGACCACTTGATGCAAGACGAGCAAAGCTTGGAGTTGATGCGTAAAGGCCTGTAAGATAGGGGCGTTAATAATTACAACAGGGTTTTGGGTTATACTATACTATGATTGCAATAAGGAGCCCCCAAATTAATGTTGGTGTTTCTTAAGGCCCCTATACTATGGGTTTCAGGGGTTGGGGTTATCTTGGTTAAGGGTGCTTTTGAAGCGTTATCCTAGCTAGGGTTTGTAGTTGTTAGGGCTTAGGTTTCGAGCGCAGGGTTGAGGACAGGGCTTGGCATCAAGAATCTAGAGTGGAGTCACTTCTGCAACGGAGATTGCTCGGGCAGAAGGAACGGACAGTCTGATGGTTCGGCTTCACTCCTTGAAGTCACACGGCATCACGGCATTTAGAGCCCCTTCTGAAACTTTATGGCTTTCACACTATCGCAAGAAGCCTAAACTGGCCTTTGAAGTAACCAGGGAGAAAAAAGTATAGACTGCTATTTCATAATGGTTCCTTTAAGGAACAGGCACCAAAAAAAGTATCCAAGTATGGTACTCCAAACCCAGGTAGTAGCACTACCCTAAACCCTGAACCCCTAAACCCCTAAACCCTAAACCCCTAAACCCTAAACCCCTAAACCCCTAAACCCCAGTATGGTACTCCAATCCCAAGTAAACGAAACCCGAAACGAGAGGCCCAGGTCCTAAGACCCAAGCACACACATGACCTCTTTTTCAAAACACCTCACTCACAGGGACCCTTAGGGGAGTAGGGGGAAGGGGGGTACTTCCTTAAACAGGCCTTATTAAGCCCCCTCTTCCCTACCCCCATAACGGTCCGTATGGCTCACCAAAGTAGCCGTCAGCTATGTTCCCCTTCGTTTGGGGCTGCACGAAAAATAGTGCCAATGGCCCGTAAACCCTGAACTCCAAGCCCTAAACCCTCTTGTTTGACGAAGCCCCTAGAAAAACTCCAATAAGTCCCTGAATTAAGGAACATACCTGACATCTAAAACATATTCGGGATCCTACTTTGATTTAAGCTACATTCAGAGATAATGCAGGATTTCCGAAGACCCCAAAAGCCCACCCCTAAATCCTAAACTCAAAGCCCTAGGCCGCAATCTCTAAACCCCCTGAAGCCCTCAGCCCTAAACTCTGAACCCGAGAGCCATACCCCCCTTAGAACCATAATAAACATAATAGTGTCTAATATTCTCTGAGGGTTTATATGAACAAAAATGAAAAATAATTCCTAAGGAGACTATAGAGAAGGTTTCAGGTCGGTGTACAGTAGAAGCCCACAAGTTGAAAACTCATTAGCCTCCACTCTACCCTAAACCCCAAACCCTGAACCCTAAGAGTGATATATCGGGAATCCCAGCACTAATTGCCCTTCATCCAGTTTCCAACTTTGTGGGGTTTACCATAGGTTGGAGACTTACTAGGCGTCGGGTGCCAAGATGGGCCTGAATGACTAGAGTAGGATTCCTCCAAGGATCTCCCAGGGGTGTCTTGAGAAGGGATTCCATATGGGAGTTTCCGAAAATATGGGATCCTAATATAGTACCCTAAATCGTAGGATCCTTATTGTAAGGACCCCCAACACCTTAGTTTTCGGAAACGCCCATATGGGTTCTATGGGGGCTTTTGGGGCCTGTGTAATAGTTAGAATAGGTAGTATACTGTAGAAGGCTGATTAAGAAACCCTGGGCCTATTACCCCAAAATAGTAGGATTCATATAAGGAGCCCTAATAAAGGCTCAAGGTTTCTTAATCAGGCTCCTACATTATTATAGTGCCCTTGTAGATCCCTTATCGTAAAGGAACCCTAATAAAGGCCCAAGGTTTCCTAATCAGTTTCCTACATTAACTGTCATCCATAGTCGAGCCATATCGAGTCGGGAGGGTTCGAGTATCTTTAGAGATCCGGGTTTTTCAGCGGGCAGGGCACTTGGAGGGCGGTGTTTTATGATGGGTGGATGTGAGCCGTAGTAGAAGTTGCAGCAGCAATCGGCAGTAGCAGCGGCCACCAGAGCAGTAAACCTTTTCCTCTAAACCCTAAGGTAGCAAGGGCAGTGGTAGTTGCCCGTAGTAGCAGCAGCACCAACAGTAGCAGAGGTGGCAGTGGTAGCGTGAGTGGCAGTGGCCCTGGAATTGTAATGGTAGAATAAACAGCAGTACGGCAGGCGCTGTCGCCTTGCAACAGTTTCCAGGGAGAGGGAGGTTATCGCATTCGTTGTCGGGGCAAAAAGGGGAGCCACATAATGACACATAAAAGAACTGAACAGACACGGCAGAATCGAATGTCATAGAGGCCGTCGCTGCAAACCCCAAAGCCCATAAACCATATTCTGAGCACTGGTCTAGGAGGTGCTTTTGACAAATATTAGTAGGCAAGATCCTCTTCAGCCCAATAAGAGCAAATACAAAATGTCCCAAAGCCCTACATAGTTGTAACTCACCAGAAAGTAGATCACCGAATTTGGGGCCCTCTGCTACTAAGGGTACGTTATAGGAACCCCCATTAAGGGATCGACTTTTTGGATCCTCCCGGGGATATGGGAGAACAAGGACATCTTAATCATCTCTGTAGACCACCCTCCTTCCTTAATGCGTTCCCACTAGAAGTAAACTGCCCATCTCCCTCAAAAAGCCATACAAAAACACTCTTAATACCCTAAGCCTTCGCCTATCCGAAACCAGCTCATGGTCGTGAGATGCCTTCAGTATGGTGACTTCAAGTCTAGGATGCCCAGTAGCCTAGGAATAAAAAGGGGCTCCCTATTTGGTTTTGGGTAACTGTATAAGGAACCTAGGACTACAAAAAGGGAATAAGGGTACTACTGGGCATCCTAGGAGTGAGCTCCTCAAGCAGATGGCCACACGGAAGCCCGATCGTCGGAAGTCGAGGGTTTCATCTCCGGCAGCTTCAGGTTTCAGAGTTCAGCGTGTGCTCGTAGCGTCTTAGGGCATTGGTTAGGCTTACGTAGCATTTCGGGTCAGGTGCGTGAGGCTTAAGAGTAGATCACATTACTAAGCCTAAGGCTCAGGGTCAGGGTGGCGGGTTTCGGGCTTTCAAAGCAGAAGCATTCCTCAACCTGAAACGAACGCTAACTTCCTCACAACTATTTTTCTTGCAACCCTACTTGTGATCCAAGAACCTACCAGTCACCTGGACTCAACTGAACTACGCTTTAAGGTACTTAAAACGCCGTGTGGATTTCTTGTAGGGCTTAGGGTTCAGGGTGCTGATTAGGTCTTAGGTTTAATTTATTGTAAACGTTGGAAAAGCTGAACCTTCCATCCTATACACCCAAAAACCATCCTCTTCAAACTCTAAACCCAAACGCAGCATCATCTCGCAGACCGACTCTCGAATGTAACTAGAAACTAAAGCAAGGCCCTAAACCCTAAATAAAGCCTGTCTTTCTCATTAAGGCCCCTTTGCCTCATTGCCGAGGACCTCGACTCCTCCGCTGTCTCGCCCTCCGTTTGGGGAGCGCAGCAGGCGTCATCTGTTCCTTGTCCTCCTCCGCGAGAGCCCTGGCGTCACGAGCACGGGTTCCGGGTTCAGGGTCTACTTGGAAGTGGGGTTATAAGCAAGGTGAATTTTGATGATGACCCGTATTTAGGGCCTGTATTAGGGGACTTTTAGCCCTAGTTCAAACTACCCATGAACCTCCAAGTTGGGTTCCAGGGCTTTAGGCAGGGGCTTTGGGACTTGGGGGGTTGAGGGCTTCTTGCTCTAGGATTTGGGCCGATGTGGGGGATAAGGCTCGCCCTAAAGCTACACTAACTTAGACCCCTAGCAGCAACTACAATTTCAGCCGTGTCTTAGGGATTATAGTAATCAAATACTACAACTTGAACTTGTTTCTCTTTTCGACTCTGAGGCTCAACCCAGAGACTCCAACATTCCTTAATTAAGAAATATACCTTAAATCAAATTTAAGGGATCCCTCATATGATTTAGGGTATATTCCTTGATTAGTGATTAAGGGATATTGGAGTCTCTGGGAATGCCATCGAGGCCCACGACCCCAAAGCCTTTTTTTGCACCTGAAGCTTGGAACCTCCAAGCTGGCGGCAAGCGTAATGACTGCTGGTTCAGGGTGTAGGGGTTTAGGGGTTTAGGGTTTAATAGGGCTTTGGGGTTGAAGGTTTAGGGTTTAGGGGTTTACTTGTTGCTTCAGGGTGGGGGGGGGAATGGGTCCTAGGGACTACTATAAGGCATTACATAGGGGCTACTACTGTTGATGATATAAATCCTGCATCACCTTAAGGACCCTAAACTATGGGAACTACGGTATATTCCTTATTCAGGGTAATGCAGGATTTTTACCATCAGCCGTAGGGACTACTATAAGGCATTATATAGGGACTACGATAAGGATCCATTGCCCCATTCCCTACTAAGAAGCAGACAGTCAATGCACTTCCGGCCCATGAGCTCGCTGCTTTTACCGTATGCTTGGGAAGGCTTAAATCCTGAAGGTTCCGCTGCTTAGGATTAAGGGCTTTTAGGGTCTAGGTTTCCTGGTTTTGAAGGCTCATTTCTAGCTGTTGTGCAGCTAGAATTCCTCTACCAGGAGGGTCTAGGGTTTCAGGTTGAGGATTTAGGGTGGGTGTTCAAGGTCCAGGGCACAGGCTTCTGGCACTGTTGCAGTCGTTAGGGTTTTAGAACTATGCACACAGCCTCGTTCCACATTCTTTTTCGCAGGTCTTCAAGCAAAACAGCCTTCCGAACATGCTCCGTGATATGACTGCTTCTAGCTGCGTTGAGGCTTGGTCACGCTTGAAAGCCCGCAAATCCTTTACACCACCCCAATCATACAGCCTAAGTCCCGAAGAACCTAAACCGCAAACGAACAAAGTATAGAAGCATAGAATCTCAAACCCTAAACCCTAAACCCTACACCCCCCCCCCCCGCACTCCTTATCCAAACTCCAAGACACCTAAGCCAAAACAGTCTCGGGTTTAGGGTTAATGTAGAGGCCTTAATAAATAAAATAGGGTTTGGGGGTAAATTATACTATACATGAAAAAATGGGCCCTAAAACCCATTTTCAAATTATGAAGGCCCACCATACTACAGTACCCTTATAGATCCCTTTGTGGTAGCCCCTATAGACCCCTTTGAAAGGGAACCCTATTCTAATTATTAAGGCCATTACGACATTGCAGTAGAAACCCACAAGTAGGAAAACCCAATAGCCTCAATCCTTAAGAACAGTTTTTAATGTATAGGGAATCCCAGCACTATTTGGCCTTAATCCGGTTTCCAACTTTACGGGGTTGACTGTACGCCTCGGCGTCACCAGCGGCGGAGGGATCGGCAGCGATGACAAGGCATCCTGGGGAGGCTCTTGGGATTTCGGGCGTTGTGCCTTAACTGTTGAACCCAGAGAACCAAAACCCCTCACTTAAGGAATATACCTTAAACGACAATCGGAACCCTCATATGATTTAAGGTATATTCCTTAATTAAGGGGTATTGGAGTCTCAGGGAGGGCTTGGGCTTTGGGCTTTGGGTTTAAAAGTGTAGGATTTCGAGCGTAGCGTTCATGGTTTAGGGCTTAGGAGTTTGTGGGTTTGCGGGTTTGGGGATTTGGGATGTCGGTTTTGAGGCTTCTGGTTCGGGTTTTTTTTTTAAAGTGCATCGGACTTTTGATTACTCGCCAGCCCACCAGGTTCGGGTGTGCACTTGGTTTAAAGCTCAGAGTCGAGACTGTAGGGACTCTAGGGTTCAGGGGTTGGATTTGAGCTTCATGACTTCGGGTTTAAGGCTCAGGTGCTGACCCAAACTACCCACCTTTTCAGGACTTATTTACAGAAATTGAAATAAGAAGCCCCACAAAGGAAGGTCCTTGTGGACCCTGCTTGCCTACCTACCCACAGGCACACATGCGTTGAATGCCTGTAGTATGATGCACCCCCTTGGCCGTATCTTAGACAAAAACTCGAAACCAGACATGGGCAGTTCTTTAAATTAGAGGTCCCTCTATAGATCCCGAGCTTAGTAAAGCATCCTTATAAAAAGAACCCGAATTTAGAGAACTACCCACATGAACATTAACCGAAGTCTAAACCCTAAACCCCTAAACCTTAACCCTTAAACCCTAAACACTCAACCCTAAATCCTTAAACCTAAACCCTTAAACCCTTAAACCCTTAACCCCTAAACCCTAAACCCTGAACCCTGAAACCCTTAAACCCTTAAACCCTGAACCCTTAACCCTTAAACCTTAAACCCTAAACCCTGAAACCTCAAGTTGCCTCATTGCGACATCCCATATTAAGCACCCTCAATGAAGCATTTTAAGGTAGGGATCCTAACAAGTTGCCTCATCGCGACATCCCATATAAAGCCACTTATAATGAAGCCCATCAAGGCAATGATACCCCTATGAAATGCTCATGCGTATGTCGTTTTTTGGGTCCCTAACTACTTGTTAGGCCAAACCGTAAACCCTTATAGAGCCCTTATACTAACCCTTAGTTAAAGGAACCCTCATGGTACCCTGAAAGGAACCCTTAGGGGTACCATAAGCCCTTGTTGGGGAACCCTAAACCCTAAACCCGAAAAACCCTAAAACCCTACACCCTAAACCCTGAAACCCTTAAACCTTGAATCCTAAACCGTGGTACCATAAGCCATTTTTGGGTCCCTAACAAGTTGCCTCATCGAGACCCTCCAGCCGCGGCGGAGGGCGCTGGCCTGGATCCTCAAACAGCGCGGGTTCCACGCGCAGGGGTGGAGCGTTAGGGCTTTAGGGGCTTCGGGGCTTAGGGCTTTCGGGGCTTAGGGGTTTAGGGGTTTGGGGGCTTCGGGGTTTAAGGCTTTGGGGGTTTGGGGGTTTAGGGCTTTGGGGGGTTTGGGGGCTTAGGGGTTTAGGGGGTTTAAGGGTTTAGGGGCTGTTTAAGGCTCGGTTTGAGATGTTTTTGGCTTCGTGCTGTTTGCTTGGGGTTTCTTGTTTGGGGGGGCCCGACTCAGGGTGTTTAGGGCTTTGGTCTGGGACAACCTCAGGTCCTAAATCGCACATCGCAAAACTTCTGGAAGCTAGATATCCTTGGGAGTGTGCAAAACGCAAAAGCTTTCATACAATGAACACTGCGAATGGCGTCCCCCAACAAAAAAAACGCTTCACCCTAAAACTCAAACCTAAACCATAATCTAAAACCTAAACCCTACCACCAACTCCTAAACACTCCGGCGCTTGACTAACCCGCTCAATTCATGTGGTTCCCAGGGGAATACCAGCTGGGGCTTTAATGTTTAGGGTTTGGGGCTTAGGTTTTAAGTTATCGGGTTTAAGGTTTAGGTTTTGGGCTTAGGGTTTAGGGCCTTAGTTTGGGCTTTGGGTTTACAGCTCTAGGCTCATCTGGATTGGGGTTGGGGTTTCGCAGCTTAGGGCTCAGGGCCCAGCCTTCAAGGTGCCGCCACAGAGAACACAAGCAAAACTGACAAGCGTAAGTTCTGGGGCCGGGAATCAACGCCTGGGCTTTGAAGTAACCAGGGAGAAAAAGTATAGATTTGTTGTTCATAAGCGGTTCCCTTTTAGTAAGAGGTCCCAATTTAAAGTATGGTACTCCAAAGACCAGACACTGCTCCCCATGCTGCTACTAAGAGGCAATAAGAAGACACAAGCTTGCACGAACAGAAGGCTCAATGTTTGGCGTTCACAATGTGGGTTTTCGGGTTTGGGATTGAATTAAGATTCAGGATTTAGGGTGCTGAGCACGATCTTGACATGATGCCAATACGGCGTGCATACGCATGAGGAAGAATGTGTGAGCCTCTGGATAATGCCCTATATCTTCCTGCTGATCATCAAAGGGCCGTTAGGGTTTCAGGTTTTAAGGCCGTTGGGGCTTTGGGCATTTCATGGTTTAGGGTTTGGGTCTTAGGATTGGGGTTTTTGGGGTTTGAAGTACAGGGTTTGTGCGATATAGTACAGTCTCACACCCCGAGCGGCCAAACACCAAAGCCTCTCAGAACACTTGGAGGTTCATGGGCAGATATAAGTAAGTAGGGTTATAAGTCGCCTAATATGGGTTATAAGTACAGTTACCCTAATTAAAACCCTATTTATAGCCACCCATGAACCTCCAAGTACTGCCAGAAATCCAAGCAACCTCAAACCCCAAGTTCTAAATCCTAAGCTATCGGTAGCCCTGCCATGCTTTGTCTCGCCTTGTCCAGGCTTTCCCCATCGTGTCTTGAGCTGGGGTATCTGCCTTCACCCAGGCTCTGCAGGGACCATGCAATCACTTGCTGCACTGCTTCTATGGTCTCGCGACCTGCCACAAAACGGCTCTCCACACATGTGATAGGGACCCGCTTCGCTTGAAAAGCATTGTTCCTGAGCCAAGCGTTTCTGCTCACTCGGTTCTGGTCGTGGCTGCGACCTTGTAAGTACAGCTGGTAAGCTGCTTCCAGGAGGGGTCCAACCGCACCGCGGACGGTGCGGAAGGACCCCCCCTGGAGCCCCTCTGCCTTGTGCACGGCCCTTGTCCTTGCCGGCACTCTTGGCCTTGCCCTGGCCTTCGTTTTCTAAGTTCCCCTGTAGCCCCTTAGTAGTGGGGGTACCCTTTTTCCTACTGCTTGGTTTTAATCAGGGAACCCGAAACAGAAAAAGGGCAAAAGGGTGCTACTGGGAAACCGAGTTTTGCAACCCCTGTCGCAAGCCTCAAAGAACCGTGTTAAACCCGTAGAGGAACTTTGAAACCCGAAAATCCGGACACATCCTTAACCCCAAACCCGGAGTCCTTACGGGAATCCTTTCAAGGAGCCCTTAAACCCCAAAACTCTTGCAGGAAGCCTTGAACAGGAACCCCTTGAAGGAGCCCTTAGAGGAGCCTTTAAAGGAAGGCTCTTAAAAGGAAACTCTAAACCCTAAACCCTAAACCCCTAAACCCTAAACCCTAAACCCCTAAACCCTAAACCCTAAACCCCTAAACCCTAAACCCCTAAACCCTAAACCCTAAACCCCTAAACCCTAAACCCCCTCAAAGCCCAAAAGCCTTAAAGGCTCCCTTGAGTTGTGAGCCTGGAAGTTCTCCATGTGGAGATAGAGGTAGACCTCGGTTGCCCAGTCCCTTTTGGCGTTTAGGGCTTAGGGGTTTGGGGTTTAGAGTTTAGGGTTTAGGGCTTTGGGGTTTGGGGTTTGGGGTTTAGGGTTTGGGGTTCGGGGTTTAGGGTTTAGGGTTTAGGGTTTGAGGGTTGCAGGGTTTAGGGTTTTGGGTTCGGGGTGTTAGGGTTTAGGGTTCAGAGCTGCCCAGAAGACAGCAGGAAAAACAAGCTGGAAATGGGGACAAATTACTGGGTCATGACTCACCCCACTTGGAGGTTCATGGGTAGTTAGAGGTGAAGTTGTAAACAGGGTAACTAGCCCTGAACCTCCAAGTAAGTGATGGATGTGACCGTGTAACCATTGAGACTGTAGCGTTTCGGATCCACAGGTAAGCCTTGGGTACGGCCCCCATACAGTAAGAGTCTATAACAGGGCTACTATTAAGGTCCGAATATATCTATATTATGAGTATGTATTATTCAACTGTTACTGAGTGGGGCCGTACCTAAGGTAAGCCCCAAGGTTTCAGGAAGGCTCAACACGCTGGACCCTAAGCACAAAAACAGCTCAGGCTCAGACCCTACACCCGAAAACCGAGCTGTGCCAAATTCGGTTAAGGAAACCTTAGCTTAACACTATACCACGCCTTTTCGGAAAAAATCCTAAACCCTGAGCCCTAAACCTTAAACCCTAAGCCCTAGACCCTGAGCCCTAAACCCCAAAAGCCCTAACCATCTCGAACCCTAAATCCTCAAAGCCCGCCTTTTGGAAACCCCTAAACCTCAAAGCCCTCACCTCAAACCTCAAAGCCCTCGCCGAAAACCCCCAAAATCCCTGACCCTAAACCCCGAAAGCCCTGACCCTAAACCCTCAAAAGCCCAAACCCTAGTCCACCAAAAGACCTAACCCTAAACCCTCAGAGCCCTCACTTTAAACCCTCAAAGCCCTCGCTCTAAACCCTCAAAACCCTCACAAAACTACCGAGTTTCTCCGTTTCATCTGAGTGGCGGGATCGTCGGGGCCCTTCCGATCGAAGGGCGAACTAACCGTGGCGGACCTGGCTGGATCGGGCCTTTAGGGCTTTAAGAGTTTAGGGGTTTAAGGGTGTATGGGGTTTAAGGTTTAAGGGTCTTAAGGCTGTAGGGGTTTCAGGGTTGGTGCTTAGCGGTTTAAGGGTTTAGAGATCGGGTCGATGGGTTGTTTTAAGGGACCACGGGACTTGGTAACTAGGATTGTAGATACTGTGAATCCCAGAAAGTTGGAACATGCGTTTGGGATGAATAGTGCTGGGGTCCCCTATACCTTGCCTTAAGGGCATGAGGATAATGATGTTCCAACTTTCTGGCTTCTACTGTATACCCTAAGGCTCCATGTACCCATATAGTAGGTACTTAGGCCTTAAATGGGTCCCTATATGGGTACTTTAAGGCCTAAGTACCTACTATATGGGTACATGGAGCCTTTGGGATAGTAACCATACTTACTAATTCCGTCCCATGGTCCTCCAAGCAGGGATTTGTCTGAGAGCTCGAAGGCCCGCTTAGTTGAGGAATATACTTCTAGGATGCCCAGTAACCTAGGAATAAAAAGGGCTCCCTTTTTGGTATTGGGTACCTTAATAAGGAACCTAGGACCACAAAAAGGGAATAAGGGTACTACTGGACATCCTAGACTGTAAATCAAAGGTACTATCACGTTACATGTTACTCTTTGTCATCGTGTGAATCCAATATTGGGGCCTGAATGATTATAAGAGGCTTTGGGGGTATGTATATATATATATATGTATCTATATATATATGTATATATATATATATATACAACTACTATGTTATGATCGAAATAAGGAACCCTTTAAGGAATGATACTATGTACCCATGAACTACTCCCAATCCTTTAAAAACCTTTATAGAACCGCATAAACCTTGATAGAACCCGTCTAGATCCTGTATCGTACCCTCGCAAAGCCTCACAAAAAAACTCATAAAGATCAATAGAGATCTTACAGAAGCCGTATAGTACCCAATAACCTTCATGGAACTTTTAATTTATGATAGACCCCGACAAAGCCCAGCCTCGCACGGACGTGCCGCCGGGATTCCCCGGGAACCCGGATCATCACGGGAGGCAGGGCCTCTAAGCAAAGGGCTCCAAAATGGCAGGCGAGGGTAATCCCAAATAGGCGTCCCTATATCAGAGATCGTTGATTCTACCTACCTGCATCTCACCTTTTGAACCAGGGCCTAGTTGTTACCCTACGAAATCCTTTAAGGGCTCTTTACTCGGTTGAGGATGTGGGGTTTGAGATGCAGGGTTTAGGGTTTAGGGCTTCAGTGCAGGGAATTCTAAATCAAACTGCGAACATTACAATCGCTTCTGTTATAATGGCTTCCGTTACTGTGGAGAAAGAGGAATGTTGCAGGTAATATTAGCCCCATGAATTTGCAAAACTGTGCAAACCAGAAAGCAAAAACCGGTATTTGGAAGCTGACGCTAGAAGTGTGGGACCTCGTCACCCTATACCCTAACTCTACGGTTGAGAGTCCCATCTGTAGAAGTATTTCACCCAAATGCTCAGTTGTTTACGTTATCTCTCTGAGATGAGAACTTCTCTGCGGTTTTGGTGTTTTGGAATTAGGTTTTTTGTTAAGGGCTTAGTGTGTAGTTCAGCGGCTAGGGGTTAGAGTTTGGGATTGATTAGGGTGTCTTCACAGCACGGGCTGGGGCAAGTCAGTTCGTTCGTGAGTATTCACATGGCTGCGAACCACAGGTGAACCGTCAATGAACAGAATGTTGTGAACTCGCACACTGCCATGCCCTAGCCGGCTGTACTCTGCACAAGTGCAGCGCACGGCGCAGAAGGTCTCTTGGACGGCCCGCCCCCGCAATAAGAAGAATGCGGCCAGAAAGGACGTCAACAATATGCTCTCAAAAGCTCTTCCGCTTGAAGCGCGGGCTGAACCTGCGCAGGAAGAAGAGTGCCCGCTTCCGGCCTCCGGCCAGCACAAACCTCAAGTACACGGAGGCACCTTCAATCAGTCTCTTGGACTTTGGGTAGCAATGATAGGGCTTTCATAATTTCAACGGCATCTTGGGGTAGATTAAACAAAAAGGGACGACAAGAGGGCACTATTAGTAAACCGAATCATTCGACCCCGGTATTAGTTCAGAGGGTTTAGGGGTTCCTAGACCCTGAACTTTACACCCTAAACCTCTCAACCACTACACCCCTGAACCCAAAACCTCAAACCCTAACAGTCCGAAAGCCGGTGACTTGAGCTTAAGACTGAGGGTTTCATAGTATATCTCTATAAACCTTCTAGAAACCCCTTAACCCTAAAGCCCTTCAGAAGCCGTCAACCCTAAACCCTATAGAAGCCCCAAGCCCTTAACCCCATATAAACCCTATTAGCCCTGCGCCTGTTGAGGCATGGCTTGGTCCGTTGCAACAAGCTGGCCGTAACGGCGCAGCACGGCCTGAAAAAGAACAGAAAGCTTAAGAAGAGGAGGGTTTAAAGGGTTTAGGGGCTAAGGGGTGTAGAGCTGAAGGGGGTTTGAGTTTAGGGTTTAGGGTATACCCTAAACCCTAAACCCTAAACCTATAAACCCTAAATACGAAGACCTTGCTTGTGGGAGGTCGGAAGGCATCTTCATACGGTTGATGATATAAATCCTGCATTACCCATAATAAGGAACATACCGTAATCCCCATAGTTTCGGGTCCTTAAAGTCATGCAGGATTTATATCATCAACAGTAACACCTATAAGTGTTTTACGAGAAGACTGGAGCAAAACGAAAATCTCTACCTGCAACAAGAGACAATTTTTTGGGCAGACACGCCATTCAAACCCGAAATTTTAGAGAGCTTACGGCTTACAACCCTGAACCCTACGCAGTCCCCGCATCTTTAGAGAGATTAGGGTTGAAGGGTTTTGGCGCATTTGGTGCTTTCTGCCTGCCCTAAAGCCCCGAGAACACCCCTTAATTGAGGAATATACCTTAAATTGCAGGGGCCTTAATGTTATGGTTTAAGGCATATTCCTTAAACCAAACCCCACCAAAAAGTACTATAAGACTATCAAAGGAACCCTAGATCCTAGTTGAAGGTATATCCGTAATCAAAGTATATTGGGCTCTCTGGGAGCCTCCTAGAAATGCTCAGGGTGGCGTGAACCTTTGGGCAAGGTTTATACCTGAATACAAAATTATCGAATTAGTTTTTGGGTTTAGGGTTAATTACCCGAAACCCTAAACCCTAAACCCTAATTTTAGGCGATTGGGGTTTGGGAGTACCACTACGGTTTTAGGGTTTCGGCTTGAGGGCTTACGGTGAACCCAGGGTGGCCTGTGGATTTGGCTTCTTCATACTAGTTGAGCTCGGCCAGGGTCTTCTTCAGCTTTTCCCCTAAACCTTAAACCCCAACCCCTAAACCTGAATTCCTTAATCCCTTAAACCTTGAATCCTAAACCCTAAGCCTTGAACCCTAAACCCTAAACTTGCGTCACCCCACCAAGCCAGCTCTTGCGCAACCTGTGCGGCCTGCTCGGCTGTCTCTCGCCAGCGTTTGCCAGAGAGCCCAATACCCCCTAGTTAAGGCATGCAGCTTAAGCCAGGATTTAGGGCTCCTGTTTTTTGATAGGTTTGTTGTGAAGTTTGCAGAAGGAAGATAGTCTAAACCATATAAAGTTAAGGAATACTTTAAAGCACATACAGCAAATCCCACAAAGTCGGCACATTGGTTTAGGAGGATTTGTTCTTGGATCCCTTATACTTTAATCGTAAGGGCAAAAGGAGAAGGATGTGCCAAATGTCTGGCTTCTGCTGTAATATTCATTAAGGTCCAAGTACCTGAAGGTATACTCGTTTATTATTAAAAGGTATTCGGCTCTCTGCCGTGCAGGTGGTCGTTCCGCGCCTTCATATTCAGCGGTGCTCGTCCTTGTAAACTTGCAGCGCATGATCACGTCCCCTTATCGCTGGTACTTCGACTCTTAAAGCTGCACCTGAGGGCATGCCTCAGAAATTTTCGAGTCCACCTCCTTCTTGTGCTGGCCCGAAATCCTCCACCCTAATTACAAGCCGTCCCTGTAAATGCTAGACCCTACGTCCTAACGCCAAACACTAAACCACACCGGTGCCCCGAAGAAGCTACCCAAAAGGTCATTTTGCCCCTGCTTTGATGGGTGGTAGACAGAGACCATAGACTAAAAAAAACACCCGTTTCGCAGCCTCCAAGCAGACGCTAGACTGACCCGCGACTTCCAAACCCTAAATCCACATGATGCCCTCTACCAGCCTACAGATTTACAAAGAAACTATAAACCCTCACCCCATGTACAACCCAACCCCTTGGGCGATCGAAGAACTCCTAAACCCTAAGCACTAACCCCTAAATCCTGAACCCTAAATCCAAAACCCTAAACCCTAAACCCAACGCCCTAACGCCTGAACCTTGGACCCTAAATCCGAAACCCTAAACCCTAAACCCCCAAGCCCCTTAGCCCTAAGCCCTGAGCCTGAAACCCGAAGCCCGATCCAGAGGCTCCGAAGTAGTTCCTTTTTGGGGTTACCTTATAGGATTCGAAATATGAACCCCAAAAAAGAACTACTATGGAGCCTATGGGTAACCCCTAAACTCTAGAACCAGAAGCGTCGCCTCAATCTGCGTCCAGTCCAGAGGCCGCGCAAAGCGCTGCAGGGGGAGGGGGGGTGACACATGAAGCTTCGGAGTAGAATGGGTGCTTTCAAACCTTTGGAGTTTAGGGTTTAGGGTTTAGGGGTTTAGGGTTCAGGCTTCAGAGTAGACTGGGCGCTTTAACGGGTTTAGGGTTTAGGGATCGTAAACGGTTTATAGAAATTGTTAAGGGTTTGGGTGCCAAAAACTTTTTGAGCGAACGTTTTGACCGAAAGTTTTGACAGAGTTTTTTTGACTGGAACCTGATTTTGGGATGAGCGGCTAGGGCTGGGGCTCGGGCTGGGGTTGGGGGCGCTGGGGTCTTGGGGGCTGGGGCTGGGGCTGGGCACGATGATGGCTCAACCCTCTGTGTCAGCCTGGATTCCCACCTTCATCTTCGGCAAGTCCCGCATAGCCTCACACTGCTGGACAAGCAAGAATGACCGAACAAGATTAATACCTCCCATGCCGTAGCGGTCTCCGACCGCCGGTCACGAAAGCTACACAGGCTCCGGGATCACGATGCATGAGTCGGGCTTACTCGTACACACTAGACAATTGATTGTCAACAGTCTCGACCTTCTTCCTCGTCTTGCTGCGGAAGACCTTACGGGCGAACCAACATCAGCTTTCACGGGCTCAGCAGAGAGCCAATGCGGAATCGGCTGGGTGGCCGAACAGACTGCGACTGTCGTCGCTTGCGCCCAGAGGTGGCCTGGAGGACACAAGAGGGCAGTGATCATGCCTTGCGACTTGATGCGTGCGCGACAGATGAAGACTAGCTCGAGGAAGCAACCAGTCATCACCATCATCATCACCAGCACCCCAACCACTGTCACCAGCACCAGCATCATGCTCCACCGCCACCATCATCATCTTCTTCTTCCTCCTCCTCATTTTCATCAACCCGCTTGATCACTCAGTGAGCGGCTCCGAGACAACTCCCTGTGCAGCAGTGACCACAGAAGTTTCCGACAGCGGCAGTGCCAGACTTTATTTCGGCCGTCACTGTCTTCGCGCTGGCGTCTTGTATTCTTGAAGAACCACCAACACCCAGCAGCAGACTAGCCAGAGAAGGCCGGAAGAGCCGAAAGCACGTTGAACTTTATGCCCGCAAGGAACCGAGACTCCTCGTTCAGCAGTCAGTCAAACAGTCAAACCATCACCATCAACATCATCATCACCATCACGATCACCATGATAATCGTCATCACCATCATCATCATCAGCCGCAGCAAGATCGTCAACACCATGCCCTCAGCTTGAAGCATCCCTCGAGAAAGACCGCTCCCGTAGCAACTTGGCACCCAGGCGGGGTTTCTTCTGTGCCGTCGCGGAATCTTGCGTGAGCTCAGACAGCCCTGCCAAACAGCGAAGCTTGCACAGTGCCAGGGCATTTGAAACTCACCTTGGGGGCTCTTCGGGCGGAGGGTCGGCTGGGACTTGTGTGGCCTTCTTCTGGCTTGTGACGACTTAGGTCAAAACCAGTTTGGGGTTCGAAGGGGCTTTGGATACGGGGTGCTTGCTTGGGAAAAGGGCAGGTTTAGTACAGCCTATTCCTATTCAAGGCCTGGGGAGAAACAAAATTTCTCTCTGCTGAAGAAGTGCCTTTTTGGCGGGCGGCGGGCTGGCACAGGTGTTGCTGGCGTTTGAGGGGACGTCGCCTAAGCCTTGACCCAGAAGCACCAAACCCACGCTTTCACACAACACAACGCGTACGTCTTACACCGTCCTACACGCCAGCCAGGCCTTCACCTGTGACGCTAGCCCGACAAACCGAGCCGAGTGTTTTGGGGCTCTGATCAGGGGCATCCCCCTGCAGCAAGGCCTTGCCCAAGAGAAGGTATAGCGTTGCAACCGACACCTCGGCTTCAACGGTTCGTGCCTTGCTTCATGGGCGTTCTCGGCTTTTCTCCCGCACCTGCCAGGCATCTTCACTAGAAAGTATAGAAACCTCGAGGCCTCGACTGAAATCTCAGCTCCTTTCATGCGGCATGCCCTGGCCTGCTGCGGGACGATGCAGTGCCGAATTTGCTTCAATCTTCTGATTCTATCGAAACCTCCACACCTCAGACCCGGGCGGCAGAGCCAGCATCCGGACGGTCTGAGGTCGCCACCTCCACAAAAGCCCTGCGGGAAAAGACAGGCAAAGGCTTACGGGGAGCACAAGATGTAACTGGGTTCAGGACTTGGTGAGGCCACCGTGTATGCGTGCTTCAGTAGTTCGGACTAGTTCAATCTTGAGTAAAACCTTCCACAAAGCCGGAAACTGCCATGGAAGCATTCAATCCGTGCTTCCAGTAAGTGGGTCGTTGTTCTTCCGTGTCCACCGCTTGTTCAGTTTCACAGTTTGGTGTCATGGAACGTGTTCGGACGTGCATGCCGGAGTGTCCGTGTCATGGCGCTGCTACCATCTCAGATCGCTGCATCGGTTCATCTCATAGACAAACGTAATAAGCACAGTTATCTCATATACTTATATAAGTACTGGAAGTGTATCATACGGCTAAGATACTATGAAGATGTACCACCATCATGCAAATGCTCCCAGGGGATAGCGACCAGCATCGCTTTTGGAGCTGTTGCAGAGGGATGCTTAAGGCAAGGAGGGGTGCTTAATCAGTGGAATCGAGTTTAGGTGCCGCTCCTTTCAGGCTTCAATGGGGGTTGGCTGCTTGCGCTTGGTATATTTCAAAGTTGAAGAACCTCGGTGCCAACGGGAGGGGTCAGCAGCACATGTTTCCGGCTCGCCTTGGTGCTGGCGAAATGCCCCTGAAGCCCAGCCATTCACTGGCTGAGGTCGGAAGTGCTGCATTGACTGAGGATCGATTGACTATACTGACTCCGACCACAATAGCCCAATAGCTGGCTATGCGATCGTGAATCATGATCCTGGATGCAAAGTGTCAACAAATTTGCTGTCTGAAGATGAGACATCTTTTCACGATGTCACAGCTTCTTGTGTTGATACTTATCATCGTCATGATGCTCACTGAGATTGTTGCAAGGCTTTTTGTCGTTCCGTCCAAATCTGGCTCATACATTCCAAGTGACTGACGACACTAGTGTAGCTGATAACAACTCTGACTACTGCGATGACAGACTGCAATGCTACAAAAACGACTGTCGGCGCTGCCTCAACCTCAAACCCTCTCCAAAACCCGGAACTATAAACCCTAAATACGCAACAGTCACATCTTCAACTGCCGGCCCCTTCAACTTCCGCCTCTACTTCGCCTTCCCCCTCGTGCTGCACCGACAACCAAAACAATAAACCAGGGAGGCCAATACCCCTTAGTCAAGGAATATGCCTTGAATCATAATATTCAGGCCTCTATAATGTAAGGTATAGTTACGGGGTACTTGGCTCTACAGAGATTCCTTTCCATTCAAAAGGCTCAGCTTGCTCTAGCCTGGGACTCAGCAGTAAACCACATGCGGCCAAGCTTCGTAAAGTTCTTGAGCAGACGCTTCCCAGGCTTCGAACCACCAGCTTCAAGGCAACGATGAACAATTAGTTCAGAATGAATGCGAGCTTGCGAAGTGCTTAGCTACTGATTGTTCTGTTCGCAATCCTGAGAAGCTGATTCCTGGTTAGCCGTGCTGCTAGTGCTTCGACGATCTTTCGTGTATGTAGGCTTCAAGAGCTTCAGGTTTTGCGTGTCGCAGAGCTAGAGGATGAGGGCATCAGCATGTCGACGACGGGGCGTTCGTTATCGGTTCGGAGCTTTGGGCAAACGTGGCGTGCCCCAGCTTCGAAAACACTACTGCTAGCTGCTAGCTTCAACAACGGAAAGCTCGTGCGCACTGTTCTTGCTCACACTGTCAGCTTGGTAAGTTCCGCTTGAGCCACAAGCAGTGGAAAGGGCTCACTTCACCTCCCCATTGTGCTGCACCTACCCCACCACAACCAAAGCAATAGACCACCAGCAGATCCTGCAGCGTGATGCGCATCTAAGAAGGTTTCAGGGTTCCAGCTGTTTGTTGATCAGAGTCGCGAACGAAAATATCCTGAATCTCACCATAAACCTTAAAGCCGACCTAAAACTCCACAAGGACAGATAATGTGTTGGGATCGACGGGCTGCAGTCGTGACACACGAGTCTAGTCGAGAGAACCCTCAAGTTCTGTGTCGCCCAGCCACTTCTGTTAGGATTGCTGTGCACGTTCAGGGGTTGAGGGCCCGGCCTAAACGATGTGGGGTCTTTTGGGGAACCTCGAGTGCATCAATGCAAACTCGCGTTCTTGGGGTCACTCTCTGCAGAGTGACGAGGGGTCGTCTCCTGGTGTCGACAAGTAGGTTCAGTTCTTTCCGCGTTTGCGGGACACTTTCAAGATTCCGGTTCACGATGGGCATAATTGCGAACATACTTCGCGCACAGCTCGCCAGTTACGACCCTGAGTCCCAAAACGAACACACTCTCCGTCGTAACAGAATTCCATCCAGGCGCAGCCCGGGTGACTTTCCAATTGTTTGCCTCGCATCAGTACCGACACTCCACCTACCAGTACGCCCGAGTCACTGACCCGTTGGATGAGGCCCTCACGGAGCGACGGAACTTCACCTGTCACGACGTCCGGAACAGGGCAACATTCACATGCAGCACTCGGCCAACTGCACCTTAGGTCGCCTTTGGTGCCGAAGCACCTGGCCAGGCAAGCCGGAAACCCGACGCAAGATACGAGACAGCCGACAACTCAGCCTCCTTGACTGCGAGGAGCAGCAGTAGCACGAGGAACATCGCGTCGACAGAAACAAACAATACACTCGATATAAACAGAAGTCACAGGCAGCAGTAGTCGTAGTCGGCGGTAGGGGTGGTCTTCGACGGGTGCACTGACTTCTCGCATTTTGCTGCACTGGCATGCTTGCCGCTTGCCTCCTCCCTAGAGCTTGCCTTGGGCTGGGGCTGGAGCTGGGGCTGGGGCTGGGGCTGGGGCTGGGGGCTCGGTGGGGCTGGGGGCTGGAACCTGAGGCTGAATTGGGGTGGTCGGCTCAAAGCTGGGGTAGGCTTGAAATTGACGGTTTAAGGGGTTCAACTCAAGCAATGACAAGCAATTTCTATTTATTTCTGTCTTAGGAGGTTAAGGTTTTAGGGTTTAGGGTGCTTTCAGGGGTTAGGGGTTATTAAGGGGTTTAGGGTTTGGGGTTATTGAGGTATTACTCAAAGGATTACTTCTCGTGTTGGGGTTGAAGGGTTTGGGACTTCGCATCTGACTGCTGAGTGTTGGGGTCTGGAGGCTTCCGGGTTCAATTGTTCCTCGATTAAAGGGGTTTGGAGTCTCTGGGACATTTGTTCAAGTGTCTCATTGTGACAAGGCTCGAAGGTTTTGGACTTCGGGGTTCGAGGTCTCGTTGCACTGTTTCGGGATCTCTTTGTATAGCAGGGCATGGAGGGAACCAACAAGGACAACGCCAACATCCACCCAAGCGAGTGAATATGTTAATTTTCCTTTCTGGCCGGGATACCAAACCCTATATATGTGCCCGCGCTCCGCGTTCTCGACCCCCCCCCCCCCCCCCCCAATGGTATCCCCCCCCCCCCGACCCGGGCGACCACACAACAAGAACAAGAACAAGAACAAGAAGAAGAACAGCAGCAACAACAAAGCAGCAGCAACCACGCGGAGGAACCACAGGAACCACAGGGGGGGAGGGGGGAGACAGGAACCAGAAGAACCACAAAAGGGAGGGGGAAAACCAAGAGGAACCACAGGGGGGGGGGGGAACCACAGGAACCACAGGGGGGGGGAGGGGGATTACCATGGGGGGGGGAGGGGGGGGGGGGTGCGCGGATGCTGGCACATATAAGCGCCTTAGCCCTAAACCTAAACTATCCAACAACAACTCAACCCTAAACCCCTGAACCCTCAACCTAAGCCCCAAACCCTAACCAGCTAAGCCTACCCGAGGCTGTGGGTGCAGATCAGTTCGAGCTGAAGACTTGCGGATGTTGTAGTATAGCGACTCCCAGAATTCAAGTAGGGCTTTGGGGTATTTCCCACTACTTGGAGGGTCGAGGGACTTAGTAAGTAGGTAGCAAGTAGATCTAGAAGTAGCCTAAAAGGGACCCTACTTACAGTTATGGTACTTATAAGTCCCCAAAATACCCAGTTACTAAGTCCCCCCGACCCTCCATTGCACTAGGTACTTTGAATCCTTCAGGCTTCTGTGTTAGTTCATCTTCTCTTCAAGACCTGAACTTCCCTAAACTTCTGGCTTAGGATTACGATATCTCTATTTTTAGGGTCTGGAGTTTAGGCCTTATTGTTTTGGGTTTAAGCTGTGTGTGTGTGTGTGCACACACATATGTCTATATACTTACGTTCAAGCTTCCATTGGTCTTATCTCGAATCTTGCCGATGAGCAAAATCACGGTGACGGTAGCACTAAGGCTTTAGTATTTAGGCTAGTAGGCTTTAGGGTTTAGGAGGGTTTAGGGTTTCGGGCTGCGGGGTTTTTAGGGTCTAAGGTGTAGGATTGCGCATCCAGGATTGCGGCGGTTGGAGTTTGGAAAAGTAAGAACCTTCCACATGCATGCAGTGCACTCGGAAGTGCATGTCGACGATAGTTCAAGCTCCAAGCCCTGACATGGCTTCACCCAGAACCCTAAACCCCTAAACCTAAACTCTGAACGCCAAACCTAAGCCCCGGCACCTTGAGGGTTGGCATACCCATCCGAAACTCTGGCTTGTCGGTCCTTGGCCGGTACGATGGCTTGGGCTGTTGTCGGGTTCAGGATTTAGGTTTAGGCATGCATGCATTGCGGACCGCCCCGAGGCAACGGAGACGCTAAACCCCAAGCCCTAACCCAGGGGAGCAGGAAACGGTTGCAGCACGGATCCCTTTCCGATCCCGACGACCGGTGAACTGTCGAAATGTTGTATCACCGGTTGCTGTGACGGTAGGTGACTGGCTTAAAAGGTTAGTTATTGAACTAGCCCTTGAATGTGCTGCGCTGGATTGAAAGGTGTGTGAAAAGTTGAAAACTAGAACAAAGTTGCTGATTGAGTGGAAGCAGTCCACTAGCCTTATCTTCTGTATCTAGAGTTCAGGACATTGCTATTTGCAGCTTGGTCCCAATGTAAGCTGCTTAACAACAGCGTGATAGGCTGCAAAGTAGGGCCATTCTTCCCCCTAAACCCTAAACCCTGAACCCTGAACCCTAAACCCTAAACCTTGAACTCTAAGCCTCTAATTCCAGTTAACGAACGGCCGCTGCTTGGTCCACACAAGCCCCAGGTAGGGTTTACAGGCCCCAAATAAAGCACATAAGCAAAAATAAGGATAGGGATATCCCATATACACCCCCTTATAATGAAGCCAATAAGGTTGGGATATCTCTGAAAAATGCTTATGCTTATGTCCTTTTTGGGTCCCTAAGGCTTACCGAAGGTGTTACGGCATACATCTTGACCAAAGGACCCTGAATGGAGGGATCCCCACAAGCCAAAACCCTTCAAACCTAAACCCATAACTATTAAACCTACAAGCCTCCTAAACCCGAAACCCTTAACCCTAAACCACAAAGCCCAACACCCTTCAACCTCAACACCCTAAACTCGTAGAGGTCGCTATACACCTCAACCCAAAGCGTTTCAAACCCTCAAACCGGTAAAACCTTAAAGCTCTTCAAGCCCTACTAAACAAAGACCCCTTACGGCTAGAAACGTAATCTCTAAACTGAAAACCTTAAAACCTTAAACGCTTTTCCCGTAACCTTTACATCTGCAAACCCCAAAACGTGAAACCTTTGCGCACCATATCTGTAAGCCTTGGAACTTGGAAAGGTCTAAGCCCTTAAGACTCTTCACGCCTGAAAACTCGTAGACCCCTACATCCTTAAAGCTCATTTTTTTCTTAACTCACTTAAAACCCCTCAAACCCCTAAACTTGTGCAGCCCTAAAGCCCCCGCAGCTTTAAATTTTTAAACCTTTCACAAACCTTTAAACCCCTACACCCTAAACCCTAGAACCCCAAACCTTAAACCCCTACACCTGCAAGACCCCCTAACAACCCTCAAAGCCCTCCTGCACCTCTAAACGGCCCTAAACCTGTTAAACAACTAATACCCTCAAGATCCTGAACCCCTAAACTAAACCATTTAGAACCTTAAACACACCTGTAGCAAAACCCTAATCCTCAAAACTCCGGAAAGCATCTATTCAAAAAAGCCGTAACCCATAAACAAAATGCCCTAACCCATAAAGAAAAAGGCACTAGAAGATCGAAGCTCATCACCCTCCGAGCCGAGGCGCTGCCGCACAAAGCGGAGGTGGGCTTCTTCAATGTCAAGGAGCTCCTCAGCCCCGGTTCAGGGAGTTCGGCTTAGGGTTTAGGGATTAGGGATTAGGCTTCAGGGTTTGGGGTTTGGGGTTTAGGGATTAGGGTTCAGGGTTTAGGGTTTCAGGATTTAGAGTTTATGGGTTGGGGATCAGGGGTTCAGGGTTCAACTTAGGGTTCATGGATTGGGGTCAGGTTTCAGGCTTTGGGGAGTACGGTTTGGGGAGTGGAACTTAGGGTTCATGGATTGGGGATATCCTATAGTATAGCCCAAAAAGTTGGAAACCGGATTAAGGGCAAATAGTGCTGCGATTCTCTATACATGGCTCCTAAAGATTGAGGCTATTGGGTTTCCAACTTTTAGGCTTCTATTGCAGGGTGGGATATCCTAATTCTGCCAGTGGTTTCGGGTTCGGGGTCTGGGGGTCTGGAGGTTTAGGGGTTTAGGGTTTCGGGTGTAGGTACAAGCCAGACACTTCAAACATTGATACCCTCATACCCTTAAGGTAAGGTATAAGGGATCCTGGCACCAAGCATCCTGCACCAATGTTCCAACTTTCTGGGGTTCATTGAACAGTTTGGGGTTTAGGGTTCATGGATTGGGGATTAGGGTCCGGTGTTTAGGGTTCAGTTTAGTCAGGGATTGGGGTTTAAGGTTTAAGGCTTCGGTTATTTGCAAACCCAGACAGCCCAACACGCATTAGCTGAGAAATAGACCTTGTCCCCACTTGGAGGTTCATGGGCAGCTATACGTGAAATTTCAAATATAGGGCTCCTGGTATCAATTTCATGGGTATCTATAAGTGGGGACACAAGTGAAGGAACTATAAACTATAATTTTCTAACTCTTAATGAAGGAATATACCTTGAATTATGGGGGCCTTAAAGCCTTAATATTTACGGTTGAGGCTTCTTCAGAGGTACTGGGCTCGCTGCGGTTTGTATAGAAAGAGAGTTTAGGGTTTTGGGCTTTATCAAGAGTTTCGAGGAATCTTTTAAGGGCTCAATACGGGCTTTATCTGGTTTCATAAGAACTTTATAAACCCTAGAACCCTAAACCCTAACCCTAAACCCCAAGCTCTGAAAAGGGGTTTAACCCTAAACCCTAAAATCCTAAACCCTAAACCTCAAGCTCTCATAAAAGGGGTTTTCAGAGCTACTGGGATCTGGAGACTCCCACTTCCCCCCTTTAATTAAGCAACACAGGTTAAAGATTCTCTGAGGTTTAGGGTTTAGGATTTCTTCTCTAGGGTGTTACAGAGGTCTCGAGAGTTTAGGTTTGTTGCTTTTCTGGTTTAGAGGCTTAGGGCTTCTTACAGGATTGACAAGGGTTAACCCTTAAACCTAAACCCTAAACCCTAACACCCTAAACCCTTAAACCTTTAAACCCTAAACCCTAAACCCTATACCCTAAAACCCTAAATCCAAAACCTTTTTCTACAGGGCATGTAAGTTCAATGAAACCCCGTACTTGGAGGGTCGGGGGACTTAGTAAGTAGGTAGTAAGTAGACTTATAAGTACCCTAAAAAGGGACCCTAGTTGGGGTTATGGTACTTATAAGCCCCTAAAATAACCAGTTACTAAGTCCCCCTAGAAACCCCATAGATCCCTTAAAAGAACCCTTAAAGGAACCCCTAAAGGAACCCCTTATAGAAACCCCTAACTAGTTACTAAGTCCCCCGACCCTCCAAGTAACCTGACTGAAGGTATATTCGAGCATTTTCAGTGGCTCTGGAGTCTCCGGGATGACATACTTCCTTTCAGAGGTTTAGGGTTTAGGGTTTAAAGATTTAGGGTTTTAAGGTTTAGGGCTCAGGGTTTTAGGGTCTAGGAGTCTAGGGTTTTAAGGTTAAGGTTTTAGGGTTTAGGGTTTAAGGGTTTAGGGTTTAAGGGTTTCGGGTTTTAGGGTTTAGGGTTTCAGGGTTTAAGGGTTTAGGGTTTAGGGTTTAGGGCTTTCGGAGATCTATCTAAACCATCTGTCTGGGGAAGCACTCAAAGGCTGCCTGCAGCCCAGACACGACTTGCTTGGCTATAAGTGTCAGGCCATAGTTCGTCATGGTTCGTTGTTTCTGCACACTCAGGTTCTGGCTCATGAAGTCTTCCCATGCCATCAGAGCGACTTGCCAGAGGGTGCAACGGTCGTCTATCGTCTGCAGACGGCCGCCCCCCCTCAGCTCACTTTCTGCAGCTTCACCGGCTGCTCGGGTTTGCTGCATGCATCGAGCTCGACCTGTTGCCGGCCGCGCCGCTGGAGTTGGTGCACAGTCAGTTAAGGGATCTCCAAGGATTCCTGCTCCCTTCCCGTCATCCGACAAAGAGGTCTGGTCTGGATATGACCAATGTTCCAGACGATCAAGGTGGCTCGTAAACGTCATAATAACCCTACTAAACCCCTCAACCCCTACACCTCTACACCCTAAACCCCTACAGTAGCAGCCAGAAAGTTGGAACATCATTGTTCTCATGCCCTTAAGGTAAAGTAGAGGGAATCCTGGCACAAATCGTCCTGAATTCATGTTCCAACTTTCGGGGGTTCACTTAGACCCTGAACCCGAAACCACTAATAGGGTTAGGACTAGGATATCCCACCCCTCCTCACTGGTCCAGGCAGGGATCCCCGTCTTGGATTTAGGATGAACCTTCTTCAATTGCATTCGTGCCCTAAGGCTCAAGGTTGCACTGTCTAGGGTTTAGGGTTTAGTGTCTGCGGGCAGCAAAAACCTCAAAAAGTAAGCCGATGCAGGTTTGGGGCTGTTGAGGAGGTGATTTCAAGTTGCAACGAATGGGATATGCAGTGGCCGTTACTTCATAATCATCTGGTGGTCCTCTTTATAGTAATTAACTCCAAGTGAGTTCCTTGGCACGAACCCTGAACGACTACTCGGAGGATACCGCTAAAGGCTCTGTGGGTCTCGGGCGAGTCTTGGGCAGTTTAGGATGGTCGGAGTACTTTGGTTCTGGGGTTTAAGGTCTTAGTTGCTGAATTCATAAGCCCCAAAAACATGCACACTTTCAGTTTTATAGTGGCGTTTAAGGTCTTAGTTGCTGAATTCATAGGCCCCCAAAAAAGTGCACACTTTCAGTTTTATAGTGGGTAATCTTATCCCAAAAAGTGTAAAGTGTATCCACTCAGCTACTAAGAGCTTGTTAGAGGCTGTCTGCCTTGCAGACCGGAGCCCTGCAAACCGCTACAGCCCTAGAGCCCGATCAACCTTCACCCCCCCAGACCCCCGGGAGTCGTAAGTAGGTAGTAAGTAGAGTTATAAGTACCCTAAAAGGGATCCTAATTGGGGTTAGGGTACTTATAAGTCCCTAAAACAACCAGTTCCCAGACCCCCGGGAGCATCCAAAACGTAGATCCCTTGATGGAGGTTCCTATAAAGTACCCTTAGTAGTATAGGGCCCCAAGTTAGGGGATCTACTTTCTAGAGCCTCCCGGGGGTCTGGGCCAGAATGCTAAAACCTTTGAAGACACCCAAATCCTATAATAGCTCCAAAGCCCCAGAAACCTTTTCAAAAACACACACACACACATACAGACCCGAACCGCTCCAGCCCTGGAAAACACTCGCACCCTAAACCCCAAACCCGAAGCACTTGAAAAATGATAAAGCCCCGGAGCCGTTCAAAGGCACCCGTTCCTGCTGCCCTTATCGAGACAAAGACCCTGAACCCATAGCCCTGAACCCCAGCCCTAAACCCTGAACCCTTGAACCCCTGAACCACTAAACCGCAAAACAACCCTAAACCCTGAAACCTGAATACACTCAGACCCGAAGACCCTGAAATGAACCTCCGACAAGGCCCTAAACCCTATACCCTAATAAAACCCTATAGATCCATTTTAAAGGGACCCACAAAGGAACCCTTATACTAAGTTATAACCACCCATGAACCTCCAAGTAGAGACGTTTAGAGGCGAGGCTCTGTGCTCGTATTGAGCAGCAGAGTCATCTCGGCGAGTTCGTCGTAAAACTCCACCTGAAGGGTGCAGAGTTTTAGGGTTCGAGGTTTAGGGTTTAGGGTTTAGGGTTCAGGGTTAGGGGTTTCGGGTTTATTGTGCTCAGGGCCTTCAGGGTTACGGGATTCTTTAGTGGGCTCCTTAGAGGCTTTTGGCTTTGAGAGGGTGTTTCTTACCGCGTTCCTTAAAGGGTGCCTTAAACGGTGCCATTTAGGCGTTATTGTACTTGGAGGATCATGTGACCTAGTAAGTAAGGTTACAAGTAGCCTAATCGGGGTTCTAAGTACTTATAAGTATAGTCACCTTATTTCAACCCTTAGCCCTAAACCCTCAACCCTATTAGGGTACTTATAACAACGCGCCAACGCCGCGTTCGCGCGCACAAAGCTCGCCACCGCCTCGCCACGCACATGCGAAAGAGCTAAACGGAAGCTTGTTAACAACGAAAGTACTGCGGCACTCGGCACTGTCTGCTCGTCTGCAAAGCGACATTAGACCAAAACGTCATCATGGTTGGGCCACGGATGCTCTGTTCTCAGAACGGACAAGACCATGCACGTCATCATGGTTGGGCCATGGATTTTCTTTTCTGACAACGCACAGAAACATTGCTGGCGCCGAAGATTTCAACATGTCTTGACCGTGGAGTTGCAGGAACTGCTGCGTGTGCCTCTGTTTTTGCGGTGGCAGAAAGAACGCATCTTTCGCGCGAAAGTGGCTTTGGTGGGTATAACCTTACCTGTGGATGCGAACCCTACAAAATAGTAGGTTATGACCCATCATTTAGAGGGTCTGACCCTTAAACCGGTAGGTTTTTGGATCCACGGGTACTTGCTAAGTCCCATGATCCTCCAAGTAGGGTCTGTTACGGGTTCCTGGAAGTTCATGCATTAAGGGTCCCTTTAAAGGGTTCTATAGGGGTTCTCTAAGGGTAATTATGGGGTTTAGGGAATACTTGGAGGTTCATGGGTAGTTACAAGTAGGGCTATAAGGAGGGTACTTAAAATAACAACCCATAGTAGTGCACTTATAACTACCCGTGAACCTCCAAGCAGGGATTTGAGGTTTTAGGGTGCAAGGTTTAGCTTTCGGCGTTTAGGGTTTCAGGGTTCACGATTTTACGTTGTTAGGCTTTGGGGCTTCGAGTTTGCGGGCTTTAAGGCTGTAGGGTTTTTGGGTTTGGGGTTTCAGGCCCATAGGGATTTGGGAGTCTCAGGCTCTGGAGGCATTGGGGTCTTTGGGGTTTTGTGTTCTGAAGCTCGAAAACTCAGGAGTCACCATCAGCCTTCCATACAGTTTGGGGTTAGGCTACAAAAAGAAAAAGAACAAGGTTCGAGGTTGGATTAAAAGCCACAATGTTTGGGGTGATTTTTAAGTTAAGTTTGGGCCTGTGTGTGTGTGTGTGCTAGATAGATTTGAATGTTGCGGTGCGTTTGTTACCGTCTCGTTTCCTCCTGAGCAGAGACTCAGAAGTTGCGTCACTGCAAAAGTGAAAAGCCTAAACCCCAATCCCTAAACCGAAACCTGAGGATCATGGGACGTAGTTACAAAGTCGCAAGAGCCTCCCAGGAGAACAGAGCTGGTCTCTCAGGCCGTCGAAGTATGAGATTCGGAAGAAACCCTGAAACAAGAGACGGAAACATGGCCTGATTTTCAAGTTTAGGGTTTAGTTTAGGCTTCAGGGTATAGGTTTAGGATTTAGGGGTTTCGGTGTCGGATCGGCCGCAGCATTGCAATGAAGAGCAGGCGACGGTCTACATCAGTACCCGGAGTATTCGGACGGGGCTTCGGGAACATCATAACTCGCGCAGGCAGGACATGTGATGCCATCTTCTGCGGCCACATAACTTGCAACAACAATCGTGCTGCGAGTACTCCTGCAGACTCCTGCATGCTAACTCGGCGAAGGCCCTCGCTATTTCGATGTGTTGCTCGTCATCGTCATACACTGACGATATGCGCCACACCAGCTAAGGTGGCTGAGAGCCCCAACTAAGGTGCCTCACAGTAGAAGCCAGAAAGTTGGAATATCATTATCGTAACCCTGTAAGGTAAATTATAGGGGATCCTACCATTAATCCATATTCCAACTTTCTGGAGTTCCCTTTATAGCCCCACAAACATGACGTTCTGGATGACACTGTGGCTCATGTCTGCGAGCAGGACCTGTCCGTTTTCGTAGTCACGGATTGCATCCTCAGGGTTACTGTAACAACCCTCAAAAAGCGGATCATCTACGATCTTGGTACGGTTTGGAGCTAGCGTTTAGGGTTTAGGTGATGTGTTTTTTACGGCTCCTTTTCGGCTTAGAGGGTTTATGTAGGTTTAGGGTCAACGTACACATGCTGCCCCTGACCTAGTTACCATAGCAATTCGGATATTCGGTCGCAGAGCTGCGCGCTACCGGTAGTTTACCAGGATGCTAACCTAGGATACCCAGTAACCTAAGAATAAAAGGGCCTCTCTTTTTGGTATTGGGTAATTTATAAGGAACCTAGGACTACAAAAAGGGAATAAGGGTAATACTGGGCATCCTAGTAATACTGTTCGGGGTTAGGGCAGTCTCGTGCACCTGATTAACTAAATCCTTCTCGTGCTTGTTGCTCATGCTTGCTCTATTCTCATTACCCTCACAGCGCTTAACCCAAAGATCTCACACCCGAAACCCTAAACCTTTCACATCCCCACACCCTCTATCCTTGCTTGCACACCCGCTTCTTACTTGAAGGCCCGTGGGACTTAGTAACTGGCGCTTATAGATGAGGTAACTAAAGGTACTTATAACCTTACTTACTTTATAGAACCCATATAGAACCCTTTAAGGATCCCTTCACGGAACCCATTAAGGAACCTTACTTACTAAATCTCGTGGTCCTCCAAGTAGCCCGGGCCTGGGTGGCATCGCTGGTCATGGAGGGCGCAGGAGGACAGCACCTTTGCAGGGTTACGTTAAGGGCTTCAGGATTTCGGGTTTAGGGTTTCGGGTGAAGGGTTTAGGGGTCGCAAGAGAGCCCTCTAACCCGTACGAGACGGAGTATCTGATATTCCGAAAGGGCATAGAGCTCTGTCATATTCTGGCTTAGGAAATCTAAGGTGTATTCCATAACCAAACGGGGATCGGGATCTGTGGTGTGAGTTTAGACCTTCCGTGGCTAGGGCGGATGAGCGCTTGGGTGCATTCTGGCTTGGCTTAGTTTAGGTTTTAGGGTGAGGTAGATCTTGAAGGTTCAGGAGCATCTGCAGGTTCGTTGAGAGGCAAAGTCAGTGTAATCGGTGTTGAGGGTTTAGGGATTTTGGCTTTGGCTGTAAATACACTGGATGCCCCTGACCCGAACCCGACCCCCCCCCCCCCCACAAACATATGCACTCTAAGCTCCTGAACCACGAAAAACCACAGTCTCCAAAGTCCTAACCCGAACCCCGGAGGTTCCAAGTTACAAGGGTTTTGGGCTTAAGGGTTTGGGGTTTAGGAACCGTGTCAGCTACCGAAAACAAACTATCCCAACCCGCCAGAGCCCAACCGACATAAACCAAATCACATCGACATGGACCCAACAAGTTTGAACAGATGACGCCACTCATACACTCTGTCCTACTTGTCGTTCTGGACCTCCCCCCCCCTCCCCGCGAAACAAAGCCTAAATCCGAAACCGCATGCACCCAAGACCTCACAAATTGAGCCTTCAGCACCTACACAAAAGCTTTGCAAAAACATGGACCTAAAAATTGAACCCCGTCACTCCTGACAAAACCTACTATTGTAGGGGCCTTAATGATTGGAATAAGGTTTTGGGGCCCATAATACTATAAGTATAATGAGGAACCCCCCAAATAGTATAGGTAATTATTAAGGCCCCTAGTTTTGAACCTTAGTACAGGTCCCCTATAGAACCCTTTGTAAGGATCCCTTTAAATCGACCCCTTTTCTAAGTTTTAAGGCCACTATACTACTCTTGTCAGCCATAGCTATCCAAAACCCTAAACCCTATAGATCCCGCATAGATCCCTCAAAGGATCCCTTTGAAGGAGCCCTTTAAAGGAACCCTTTCAAGGACCCCTCAAGGATCCCTTTAAAGGACCCCTTAAGGATCCCTTTAAAGGATCCCTAAAGGATCCCTTTGAAGGATCCCTTTAAAGGACCCCTCAAGGATCCCTTTAAAGGGCCCCTTAAGGATCCCTGTAAAGGATCTACACCACTCATATCGGCCCTAGCGGCGGTCTGGCCGAACGCCTGGCGGCCAACAGCTCGCTTGGCAAAGAGCCCGGCGCCGCCTGACGAAACCCAGAAACTCCAATATCCCTTAAAGCGTTCTATAAGGTTTAGGGTTTAGGGTTTAAGGTTTAAGGTTTAAGGATTAGGGTTTAGGGGTTTAGGGTTCAGGGTTTAGGGTTCTATAAGGGTACTATAGGGTTTTAGGGTTTTTGGGGCTTAGTGGTTTAGGGTTATCCCTCAGTTAAGGAATATACCTTAAAAGGGTTCCTTAAAGGGCTCCTTCAATGGATGCATAAGGGATTATGACTGCAATATCCAGGGTTTAGGGTTTATCCCTCCAATATCCCTTAAAAGGTTCTAGAGGGGTGCTATAGGGGTTTAGGTTTTATTGGGCTGAGTGGTTTAGGGTTTAGGGTTTAGGGGTTGTTTACAGTAAACCCCATAAAGTTGGAAACCTGACTAAGGCCAAATAGTGCTGGGATTCCCTCTACATTGCTCTTTAAGGTTGAGGCTATTGGGTTTCCCACTTTTGGGCTCCTACCATATACCTTAAAGGGCTCCTTAAATGGATCTGTAGGGGATTATAAGGGGATTAAGGAATATTCCTGAAATCATATTAGGGATCCTATCAGAATTAAAGGACCCGGTAGGGTTTTTGTTTACTTGGAGGGTCTGGGAACTTAGCAAGTGGTTGCTTTATGGAGTGTTATAAGTACTACAACCCAAGTAAGTAGGGGTCCCTTTTAGGATACTTATGAGTCTACTTACTACCTACTTACTAAGTCCGCCGACCCTCCAAGTAATGTGTATAGAGGCCTGAATCATGAGAATAGGGTTCCTTGAAGGGTTCCTTTGAGGCTTCGATTAAAGGTTCCTTTACGGGTTCCTTCAGGGTTCCTTTGAGGGTTCCTTTAAGGGCTCCTTTCAGGGTTCCTGTAAAGGTTCCTGTAGGGTTCCCTTTAAGGGTTCCTTTAAGGGCTTGGGGGTTTAATTTAAGATCGGTGCTTTAATAATTGGAATAGTTAGGGTTTTTTTGGTGCCCATTATACTATACTAATAATAAGGAAGCCCCAAAGTAGCATTGGGGTTTTGAATGAATGTGTAATGACACTCCCTTTTCAAGCAGCGCCCGCCTATGTCGGGTTTGTGGCCAGGGGTTCTTTACCCCCAAACCCGTAAACCCCTAAACATAGAACCCTGGAGGGAACAATTATAGGAACCCTTTACAGTAAACCCCATAAAGTTGGAAACCGGATAAAGGCCAAATAGTGCTGGGATTCCCTATACATTACTCTTAAGGATTGAGGCCATGGGGTTTCCAACTTTTTGGCTTCTGCTGTAAGGAATCCTGAGCGCTACTGTACACCCTAAACCGTCTAAACACTTCCAGGAACCTGAATGCTCGCCATACCCTAGACCCCAAACCCTAAACTCAACCCTAAGCCCCAAGCCCTAAACCCTGAACCCCAAGTCTCAAACTCTAAACCCTAAAGTCCTAAGTCCTATAAGCCCTAAACCCTGAACCCTAAGTTTCAATCTCTAAACCCTAACCCCCTAAGTCCTAAACCCTAAAACCCTAAGTCCTAAACTCTAAACCCTAACCCCTTAAGTCCTAAACTCTTTTTCCCTTGCCCAGTTTCCCGTTGCCTCCGGGAGGCGCGAGTCGACGTCCTCCGTCAGCGAGACGAGGTGATGGATGGACTTGCAGCCGTAGAGCCTCTCACGGGGGCTTTGAGGGTTTCGGTTTAGGGTTGAGGGTTTAGGGGTTTAGGGCTTAGGGCTTGAACTCTTGGTAATTCCCGATGATGTGCTGCATGACCTGCGGCACACTCATGAACTACACCCGACAAGTCTCGTGCTCAGGATACTGCCAGCCACAGTGGTTTTCAATGACCACGATGTTGCAGCCGACTGCCGCTGCAAAGAGCAGCGTGATATCGACGAAGGCGTCGGACGGGACAAAGTGGCCATTCTGCTGCAGGTCAACATAGAATATGTCGCCGGCACCAGTAGGGGACCGACATAGGGAAAGAAGAAGACAGGGGACGCACGGCCCGTGCCCGAAGTACGAGCAGTAGCTGCAGCTGCCAATATGCAACTGCTACCCCTGGACACCCCCGCAAAGACTGCTGAAGAGACAGGAGATGAATTCCCAGAGATTCCAAAACCCCTGTATTAAGGAATATACCTTAAATCATATTCGGGTTCCTATTATAATTTAAGGTATATTCCTTAATTAAGGGGTTTTGGAGCCTCTGGGTTCTTTCAGGCCCTCGTACGTAGTGGATTGCGGTTCGCGCCGCGAGGACGGTTCAAATCCTGAGCTCTTACTATACTAGGGTTTTCATAGGGCGTAGAAAAGGGGCCTTAATCAGAGGAGCAGCGAGTGTTGGGGTACGTTGTCAAAGGGTTTTCGGCGAGTTGCTCGTTGACTAATACATGCTTCAGACCTTCATATGTTCTGCTTGTTATTTAAAAACCTCTACACCGAAACAAAAAGAGTACCGAAAACGAGTAATGTCCAGACCGTCAGTTGGCGATAACTGCCGGTATGTTTTAGAAGTCCTACTCGGGGGTTCATGGGTAGTTCTAAGTAGGCATATAAACACCCTCAGAAGAACTTTTAAAGGATCCCCCGCGGTAGCATTCCCAGACCCCCGGGAGGATCTAGAAAGTAGATCCCCTAATCTGGGGCCCTATACTACTAAGGGTACTTTATAGGAACCCCCATTAAGGGATCTACTTTTTGGATCCTCCCGGGGGTCTGGGTTTTTATTAAAGGAATCCTGATTGGCTTGGATCTCAGAGGCATCCTTGCAGGAACTTGGAGGGTTCGTAGGTAGCTATAAGTGGGGTAACCACGGTGGATGATAGAAATCCTGCAGTACCCATAATAAGGAATATACCATAATTCCCATAGTTTAGGGTCCTTGCGGGTCATGCAGGATTTGTATCATCAACCGTATGATTATAGGCCATATTCGGGGACTACTAACCCCCACTTCTATCTACCCATGAACCTCCAAGGAGGCCCTTAACCCTATACCCTTATAGAATCCATATAGATCCCTTTCACGGGACCCTTAAAGGAACCCCCATAACTAGACCCAAGAGTAACCTAGGAATAAAAAGGGTGCCCATTTTGGTGCAAAGGGGCGTATACGGGAACCTGAACCCTCAACAAAGGGAATAAGGGCCTACTCTAGGTCCTAGATAACCCCTTGGAACCCTCGCCCTTTGCTTTTCATCCGACCTGGCTGACCCCGCCTCGGCACAGATACGTGAAACACGTCCACCGAGACTGTCCTGAGTTGGGTTTAGGGTTCAGGGCTACAGGAACCTGTACAGGAACCCTTGAAGGAACCCTTACAAGAACCCTTAATCGAAGCCTCAAAGGAACCCTTAAAGGAACCCTATTCTAATTATTGAGGCCTCTATATGCACATTATTTGGAGGGTCGGGGAACTTGGTAAGTAGGTAGTAAGTAGACCTATAAGTACCCCAACAGGGACCCTAATTGGGGTTATGGTACTTATGACTCCGTAAGATAACCAGTTACTGAATCCCCCGACCTTCCAAGTCGTCAGTGAATTTCGTGGGCTTCGGGGCTTTAGAGATTTCAGTGATTCAGGGTCGTAAGGCTGTAGGATACTTTGGGAGTAGAGGGATTAGGGATTATGCTCTAGGATTATTGGTCACGTCTTAAGCAGTTTGGCGCTCACGCTTTGCGGCTGCAAGGTCTTGGGTCTTGACATGGTGGCTGTGCTGTGACCGTAAACCCTAAACCCTGTGAGGTGTCATCTATGTATTTCAGTATTCACGTTCGTCAAACCCTAAACCCTAAACCCTAAGAGGGATCATCTATTTATTTCAGTATTTGCTTCTCGTGCATACTCATACGCAAAGAATCAGGCGCAACACAGACCCCATAGGGTACCTACTTTTTCATATATATATATATATATATATATATATGTATATACGTATGTATATACTGATTTTGACAGAGAGAGAGAGAGAGAGAGAGAGAGAGAGAGAGAGAGAGAGAGAGAGAGAGAGAGAGAGAGAGAGAGAGATGAGAGAGAGAGAGAGAGAGAGTAGAGAGAGAGAGAGACTGAGTAATGTGGCTACTCATACTTATACTTCTGTCTATATCTACAGTCATACTGGTACATTTTGATAGGTATGCAGACACATATGCATATATGTTTGTATAGGTACTGGCCGGTGTTCGGCAAACATGTCCGTGCAAAGCGTATGCTACTATTCCCAATCATCCGTCGTTCTAAGCTAAGCATGTAGAACAACCCCTAAGGCCCCCTCTAAAAGCCGAATACGCCCTCCTGAACCCCTTCTAGCGCCCTTTGAACAATACCTTTGAGAACAACCCTGAACCCTGAAACCCTAAACCCTTAAAGTCCGAAGCCTGCAATCCCCCCTCCCCTAAACCCTAAACCTTAAACCCTAAACCCTAAAGAAACCTCTTTTGGCCCAGGGTCCGATCTGCTGACACCAAAGGCACCCGCAAGCAGCTTGCTGGACTGCTGGATGCATTGGAAGCATCCTAGCAAGGTTCTTGAGGGGTTGCTTTACGGGTTTAGGGTTTAGGGTTTAGGGCTCCTTTCAGGGTTTAGGGCTTGGGGTTAAGAGTTGCTTCCTTTAAGGGTTTAGGCTTAAGGGTGTCTTTAAGGGTTCCTTTTAGGCTTTGAGCATTCCTTTTAGGTTTCTTTAAAGGGTTCCTTTGAGGGGTTCTGCAGGGTTGAATGCTCATGGTTGAGTTTTTAGGTTTAGCCCTGGAGATAAACAAACAAAGTTTAGCGTATATCAACATGGCTGAAAGCTAGCTAATCTAGCACCAAGTTTTTGACTCAAACCTTCAGAGGACCCATACCTAGCTGTTGAAGTAACCAAGAAGAAACAATGTAAAGCCTTTAGTTCAGAGTGGTTCCTTTTCGCAACAGGTCGCAGCAGAACCCAGTCAGAGGAACCCTTAAACCGCACGGGAGTCCTTAAGAGGAACCCTGAAAACCCTTGTAACCGAACCCTAACCATAACCCGTGAAGGTGCAAAGGTAACCTTGACCTTTAACCCCTAGCCCTCAACGTACGCTTGTCCGTGAATGCTAAACCCTAAACCCCTAAAAGAAGCCTGCAACCGGACCCTAAACCCTTATAGATCCCTTAATGGATGGACTCCTTAAAGGAACCCTTACAGGGACGCTCAAGCTACCCTCAAAGGGCCTCAGAGTTCAGGAAGGTCTCCTAAACCTTAAACCCCTAAACCCTAAACCCCCAAACCCTAAACCCTAAACCCCTAAACCCCCAATCCCTAAACCCCCAAACCCTAGAACTAAACCCTAAACCCTAACCCCCAAACCCTAAACCCTAAACCCTCGAAGGGCCTCAGAGTTGAGGAAGGTCTGGAAAGACTCGCGCATGTCTTCCTGAATGAGGTCCAGGAAGCAGCGGCCGGCGAAGTCCTCCTGTTCAGTAGCAGAACAAGGAAGAGGAGATGGCTTCCGCACTTCATGTTTCTACCTCTTGGCTTTGGGAATCTCGGGCACGTGTCCTTGCTGCGGAAATGGTAGACATGACTGCTCTGTACAGGTCCTACGTCATACCTTTCCAGTCGGGTGTGCTCGTCGAGATGTGTGTCTGTACAACTTGCATAGGGTTCCCTGTGTAGTTTAACTACTGGGGCCAGGTGACGAAGCAGCTTTGCTGCCTTCATGGGATTTCTTGGGATGTCGGACATGGAGCACTCCCCGCATTGCTTCCAAGAGGGCCGTACGATCGACCTTTCCCTTCGTTAACCCGTCTGCGACCATGTCGCGGGTATCTGACCAGGATACGGTTCGAGGCACTCCCCTTTGAAACGTGTCTCGCAACCACGAGATGTGGACAAACAGCGTCTTCTCTGCCGGGAGGCGCGGGTATGCCGCTGTAAGTGCGTAGAACAAGTTCATGGCATCAATGCACAGTTCTGAGCTGAAAGCGAATCCACCAACCTCTCTAAGCTGCCGCGCGCGCGCAGGGCTTAGGGCACCTTTTGTGAACTCTTCAAACGTCAGAAGTAGCGGGGTGAGGTTATCTATGGCGCCTACGGCAGCCAGGGTTTCGGAGGCAAAGGTACTTCGGGTCACTAACTTCAGGCTTTGCGACTGGGCTTCGAGTAAATGACAGCAGGGCTGCCCATTGCGGGCGCCCATGCGCAAGAACACGGTGCCGCGCATGCCATACCCTTTATTTTCAGTTTCCTTATCGAACGAAGCGTCCGAGTACACCAACACATGCTGCTTACAGGTCATGGCGGGGAAAACCAAGGAACTTTTCTGCTTTTGGAGGGCTCTTAGTAAAAGGTTAAGGCGTCTCACGTGCAGGTTTAAAGGGTTCGTGGTACGGCGTTGTAGGGCCACAACAAAGACGGCAGCCCATGACTGCGAAAGTAAACAGTATGCGACTGCTCCTAGCAAGGATTGAAAAAGACTGTGTACTTCTGCAGTGCAAGGTTCATCACTGCGTCTGCCTGCAAGCTCGGGGTGATGAATAGGACGCATTGCGTTGATGTATTCGTGCTGGTTCATTTGAACGGAACCGTCAGGCATTCTTATGTGCTGCAAACCACAGTTTGTAAAAGTGCCTTCCTGGTACGACAATTTTCCGAATCCGGACTCTAGGTAGCTTATGAGGGCATCTACTTCCGGGGCTTCACCTGCAATTTTCAAGTCGTCGACATGCTTTGCCAATACAAGAACAAGGATTCCGGTGGCGGTTACCTTGAGCTCTAACTCCGGGTCGTAAGTTGAAGGTCTCAAACCTATCTTTTCTGACCTAGTGAAAGTCGCAAGTTTAAGACTGAACGCTCGAGGTGCATCTTTGCACCCGGTCCCGGGCTTAAGGCATTTTAAGACTTCAGTCCTAGGGCAAAAATTTTCGTAACCTGGTATCTTGCGTAAGTGATGCTCCCATCCGTGAGGCAACGTGAAATGTACCTCTCGTTCGGTTTCGCCTGTGAGCTTGTGGATTTCATCATAGGACATACCCTGCAAGAATGCCTTGTTTACGTCTACTGTCACGAATTTCCAAGATGGCCTGCACGCGACTTCACTGCACAACATGCGCTGTGATAGTCTCGATGCCGTACTAGCATGAGCCTCGATGTCATTCGCTTGGAGATCTTTGAATCCCCGTAATGCTAATCGAGCTCGAGGAATACGGCTAGTCTGGCCATTTGGAGTGGTGGTGACCTTCCACTTGACTACTGCCTTGCTGTCCATGATGTTGTGAGCTGTAGCGCGCGGTACTCTTTTGAAGCATTTGTATTTGTCCCATATTCTAAGTTCTTCGACCGAAGCTGCCCGCACTGCGGCTGCGTGATCCTGCAGCTCTTGTGTAGTCAAGAGATGACTTTCTCGCTTGATCACTGCATTCCTAAAACCGGATGCAAAGACTTGCAAGACGTAGGTTTCCTGGTCCCTAAGGAGACTTTCATCACCTATCACCTTACTGAATTCCCTAGTGAACCATAACTCTACGTAGCCGTTTCCGGCATCATCCCAATTTTCTAGTTCACCGTAGGATGCAGGGCTTATACCGGCAAGGTGGTAGTGACACGCGGGATCCTCGACTGCAGCTTCGGGCAAGGGGCTAGGGTCTACGTAGACTACAGGTCCTACTTGCTTCAAGGCTTCAGCTTCTTCCAACAGTTCGGACTGACTGAGCTGGAAGATCTGCACCATCGTGTTTTGCACAACTTCTGGGCAGTTGGTACAACTGGCCAGGAAAGCAGACAGCTCAGCTTCTGGAAGTTCCTCGGGCTCATCCGTGGCTTCTTCTGTAATTGCAGAGAGGGGGCCCTGAGGTGTATGGATGCTGGTTCGCTCATGATCACTGTCTGGCTGCATGTCACGATCTAGCGTCTCATGCGTGATTGTAGCCGCTTCGTCGCAGACATCGGCCAAGGTGACATCTTGGTCGGTTGTGTGCAGGGCCTGCACCACAAACGCTCGAGGGTATTCGGGACCTATGAGACTACTCAAGTCAACCTTGGTGTGATCTAAGCTACTAAACCGTACATCTACATCTATGTCCTTAAACCACCAAACAACTGTAGAGTGGCTGGCAGCTGGCACTGCGCTCAAGTGCTTGGCCCCACGGGCCAGGCGTGCTCCACTGGTTTCTCCTAGACGCCAACAACTTGTAAAGATGTGGTCCAAGGCGTGGAGAACCTGAGGCCTGCTTCGAGCCGCCTGCGACAAAGATGGAGCTCCAGAAGGGCTGTCGGTGAGGAGGTATAGGGCGGATTGCCCTGCCTTCAACTCAAGAAGTGCTGCTTGTACTACACGAAAACACTCCTCCCAACTTGTGGTTTGGTTTTCAGCGTGCAGTATCAACAAGGCATGTCTTGTGTCTTGAGCTCGGTAAGGGCGTTCCACTCCATTAACCTTTACCACTACTTGGCCGGGCTCTGAGCGAACCACCCGGTATGGGCCTACCCAACCAGATGCATCCTTAGAAGTGGGCTTTCGGTAGACGTCCACCAAGTCTTCGGCTTGGTATTCGCGGGTGCTGTCTGGTGACGTGCGGGTATGTGCTGCCCTGTTGAGACGTGCCAGGCTAGTGGCCTGGATCATAGCTTGAAGGGCTGCATGGCGGATGGAGGCGCGCTGGCGGTCGCCTGCTGCGCTAATCGATTCGTGATCCTGGTGATCTGGTGCATCCAAAGCTGGCAGCATCGCGGGCTGGCGCCCGTACACTGCCTGATACGGCGTGCTTCCCCCGACGTGAGTCAAGGCATTGCCAGCAAAGATGGCCTCTGCTAAGAGCGACGGGAACGTATAAACCAAACCCTCACGATCCAGTTGCTCTTGCATGACATGCATGGTTACGCGGAGCACAGCACCTCGCCGTTCAATGAAGCGCGCATGCTGTTGAGGGGCTCTGGGCTTGAGGTTGACACCCTGCCGCTTCAAGCGGCCTGCGATTTCCTCCCTCCAGAGACCAGATTCACCATCACTCACTAGGGTTTCCATCGGTCCGTGGATGCCTATCCATGCGGTTTGCAGTGCCTCAAACAGTTCCTCGCCCTGCTTACTTTGCACTACACATCCCCCGTGCCAACGTGTAGCACGGCAGATTAAGTGCAGCACGATGTGAGTGCGATAGAACAGGAGGTCAACCTCTACATGCTGGTTGAAGCGAAGGCTGGCAGTGAGGGCATGTTGAGTGTTGGGGCCAGGTCGGGCCCATTTCCGGCATTCACGGCAGGTGTTGATTATGTCTGGGATCATTTCGATAACCCTGTTGCTGACACCGGCTGCGCGGAGAATTTGAGTCATAGATTGACGGGACGCGTGCCACAGCCGTAGATGAAGTTTGCGCAACTCCAACCGTACAGCATTGTCACTGCCTACTCTTAGTACCCGCAGAGATCTAGATACATCGTAACGAGACCAATCCGAGGGAGTCTCTTGCCCTGAGCCTTGCTCCTTCGTTGTCCGCTGCTCCCGACGCCGTCGGGGTTGTGTACTATCTTCGGCGGGGGGCTCTAGGGAAGACCTGGCACGAGCATCAGAGGCAGCACCGGCGGCCTTCTCAGCTGGAGACAACTGCGGAAGGTCCAGCTCGGGAAAGAGGTTATCATCGTCAAGGCCAGGAGAGTTGACTCCATCTGGGCTTGTGTGGGGGATAGAGGAGGGCAGCTCGGCCTCAGCCTCTTCCCCGGCAGCCAGATCGCCCTGATCTTCAGGTAGCTGAGCCTGGAGGTCGGCAGTGGGGTCATCGCGTGCCTTGCGGGCTGGCGGTCGCGGATGACGGCCTGCCCGCGGGTGTCCACGTCTTTCTTCTACGATGGCATACCTGCAATGCTCATCGTAGGTGTGTGTGGAATGGGTGCGCGGTCGATGTGCCTTACAACCAGGGCAGGCCCAATCAATTTTCTCTTCGTCAGGGTATTTACACTGGCCGGGAATGCGATTATGGCGATTGTCATACTTAGCCTGTTTCCCCCTACACCCTGGACATTTTCGCCAAAGCTCTTGACCTGGGGGGTCTTCTGTTACATCGCTAGGCGCTCCCACTCCGACTGAAGGATACATCTGCAAGGCATTGCGTGCAGTCAGCTGGTGGTGGCATCGGACCAAACAGGCACCATCACTGACACGAGTGGCGAACCACCATGGCCAGGCTTGGGCATCTCGAAATCTGGCTGGTGGGATGCTCGTGCTGCGGTGTGGCTGTAGCAGAAGCGCATGGTTTGCCCATAGGGTTACGGTCAGTTGATCCGCAGGGGCCGGAGACGCAGCAAGAAGTGCCACGTCCTGGCGCAGCACGCCTGGTTGCGCAAGTACTTGCGGCCACGGTGCTACAGCTGGCAGCTGTGTCGGACAAACCTGCTCGCATGCAAAATACCTGCCTGACTCGTGCTGTGCAAAAGCGATTCTGCCAGTCAGAGCTGCGACCGTCGGACTTGCATGGATACCACTGCTAGGCGACATGATGAAGAGCAAAGGCTTCTGATGATACACGTAGAGGAGTAAGCCTACTGCAGAAGGCTGGTCACTAGGATCTACTTGTACCAACATGTCCAAACATGCACCTGAACTGTAGTGTCTGCGAACGGCCCAGTAAGCGAGGTCATGAGCACCTCCGCTGTACACACAAATGTCCTCGACGCCACTCGGCCACTGCATTACCGTTTCCACTCCCTGTTGTGCGTTTGCAGCTAAATAGCACCTAGGGTTCGCTGGTGGGAGGCTTGCTTTCGCCTGGGAACCTACCAACCAGTCTAACGGGAACGGATCTGTGCATTTAAGCAGTGTGAAATGTGCCGGGTGGGCCTTCTCCTCCGGGGAGTCTGAGGGAAGCAGGGGAATGAGACTGTCAAGGCAAGTGCCGCAGTCATCATGGTGATCTTCTACAACCATTTTGCGAGTTTTGGGCGTCTCACCCCTGTCCTTCATGGCCTTTAAGCGCTGCTTCTGCCGAAGTCTCTCCTCTGTTGGGTAGAAGCCTGACGCGGAAACGGATGAATCAGCAGCAGCATGCACGGCATGTAAGTGGGGTGGCTGATCGCCAACGCCCGGGTCAAGACGGGAAGGGGGAAGTCGGCTGCTGCCACAGGTGGCAGCGGCCGAAGCGCTGCAATGTTGTTGTGAGTCGGGTGTGCTGTGTCTGAGTGGTGTCTGACCCGGTTTGGGCCCTTCGAAACCGGGAACCGGATCCGCCGAGTCGGAACCCCCGAAACCGGGGACGTGGGCCTGCAAATCTCCCGGTTTGGAGGCCCCGAAACCGGGAAGTGGGGCCTGTAAATTTCCCGGTTTGGACCCCTCGAAACCGGGAACCTTTGCCTGAAAATACCCCGGCCTGGAGCCCCCTAAATCGGATCCTTGAACCCATTGTTGTGCGACTGCAGTGGCGACAGCACTATGCAGGCGGCCTCGAAGGCGGCGTTGATGAGGAAGTTTGCTAGAGGTCCAGTCCAACACATGGGCATTTTGAGCCTCTGGGCAGCGACACGGGTGGCCAGGCAGCTCCACACCTGTGTGGGCAGAAACGAAACACGTCGAACTGGGGGCCTTTTGCTGGACATTCAGCCTTAAACCGAGGGCACATGCCCGATGGTAAGATTTCACCAGTTGGCCTCTGCCAACTAAGTCCGCGACGCTGGGATTCAGCCATTGCGAACCATAGGCTCCAAAGAGACAGGCGATGCAACCAAGTTCGCCACATAGCTGCATCCATACACACAGCTGCGTCATGTGCGCGGACAACCGACAACGAGGAACATGGCGACCAGGCAGTGGCATATCAGACCACACAGCATGTATCTTACCTTCCTTCAACCGACGTGCCAACTCGGAGGTGGCAGAGGAATTTACTTGGTTGTGGTGAAGATGCTCAACTGTCCAACCGGCACCTTGCAGCACCAATGATACTGCAGGGAGTTCTTCAATTACAACGGCAAGACGAGAAGAGCGGATTGGCACAGATGGAGTGTGCAGCACCGTACTGGATGCAGGATGCTCTGCAGCAACAGACCTGTGATTCTCTTTACCGTGCACATCAGAGAGGCTTGGCGAGGCTACTGCCACTGTCACCCGACTGGGTGGCAGGGGGAAAAGTAAGCGCCTCATGTGCCTCTTCATGCTCTCATCTGCCTGATCAAGACTGCGACTGGTGTAAGCGCTGATGGAGATGCGTTCCCCAGTCCAGGGCTGCACCGCATGCATGAGCTTGGGATTGAAACGTACCAGTCGCTGGTGCGTGCTTAGGAGCTGCCCATATATGAGCTGGCCGTTTGGCTTACGCCGCTGAACAGCTTGTGTAGGAGGCACTTCCTGATCCGGCCCCAACTCCAGCCACAGGTCTCCTCCTGTGAAACTGCCGAGGCTAATGGTCAGATTGAGACTAAGCTGCCTATTGTGATTGTCTTGGTGCACTGCTACTGGACCATTTTTGTTTACAAAGATGGAGGTCCAAGTATCATCAGGGGCCAGTGCTCGTAGGTAACTGTTGAGAAACTTGCAGACTTGTGGGTGTCTGTGCGTTAACGATGTTAACCCGACCATAGAACCATATGCATATAGTCCGAAGGCGCCTGCCTCAACCTGCCCCGCTGCACTCATAGCAGATCGACTGCTTTCATGACGAGGCAGTCGCAATTGTTGCAACAGGTTTAGGCAACTACGATGGCTGCAATCATTTGTAGAACACAGCTTTAGAGCCTGTGCTTCACTGTCAGGTTGAGTCTCAAGGCTAGGGGAGGTAGACAAGTGCCCTACGCGACCACTTCGGACACCGGTGGAAAATCTGAACTAGATCCTGCTACGGGTCCTTGGTTGAGCACTACATCCAGTCCGTGAGGAAAGAAAGCAGTAGCGGCTGCCGGGGAGCTGTGCTGTTCGTCATCCTGCTCACCTGCTGTGAACACCAGCCGAGTGGAGCCAAGGCTGCCTTCTTTGGTATTCTGGAACTGATCACAACGTAGGAGCAGATGACCGCTTGGCGAAGTGAAGAGAGGATACTCAATGGTGCCTGGGCATAATTTCACCTTACAGCCTGCAGGGCCTGGCACGATGAGCCGAAGCTCATCATCCTTCGGTGACATGACCAGGATTGCGCCTTTTTCGCGGAGAGATTTCAGACCAAGCAGGGCGGGTAGGCCTGCACCTGGCCCGCCAACCACAGGCGCCTCAAAGAAATGACGAGAGGAGCGTTCCTCTCCGTCGATCACACAAGGCGTGGCAATGGGGATCCTGGCACTCCATATGCACTGCTGATGTCCATGTCCCACACCTTGGATGTGAAGAGGTTGCGCAAGCTTTTGCTGACTTGGCCTCAATCCGTGCTGCAAGCAAGACAACGACATACGCCTAACCCAATCCAACCCTGCTAGATTAGTGAAGGCACCTGGATCCACCAGCAATGCTGAACAGTCTGGCGCTTGGGTGGTTTGGTGGAGCACCACACATGTTTCAGGCTTAGCCTCTGATCCAGCGCCGCAGTTGTCAGGGTTGGTTGCTGGCCACCATGGAAATGACTCAAACTGCGCGAAGTGATTATACGGGCTCTCCGGGTCTTCAGTTTCGCGCTGTTCTCCAGTTGGAGGAGTCGACATGTCATGATTTGCGGGCCGCCTGGGCGGTGTCCGGGTTCCTGGACTTTCGGCATTGGATGCATCTTCCGAGCGTCCTGCACCCTCTTCGGATGGAGGGCGAGTCTGGAGTTCTGACTCAACTTCGTATGCAGGCACATAGCTGAAACGTGCTATCACACGTGCACTTCCCCGACATACTGGACAATGCATCTGAGCCCTGTCATGCATCAGATATGAGGCCCAACATTGAGTATGATAAAGATGCCTGCAGATGAGCCGAACCACCGAGTCACGCTCCAAGTACACCTCCCGGCACAATGGGCATGTGTCGTCCACAGCGTCGTACTGCTGCGTATCTGCAGCCTCTGGTAGCTGGATGATGCGCCTTTGGCGCCGTCTGGCTTCCCTGCGATGGTTTGTTGAGCCTGACTGAAGGCATTGAACGTCGGCTGATGCGTTGCGTCAAGGCTTGACTGCACCTCAGCGGCGGGAGTGGCACTGCTAACTGCCTCGTCTCCCAGCCAACGCTGTGTCACAGCTTGGCCTGCACTGACGAAGTTGTCGATGAGAGTGGCCATGGGCCCTTCCAGATTGGAAGACACATTGGATGCAAGAAGCGGGGTGTGTTCAGGAGTCCTATGAACCGTCCCACTAGACACATAACCGAACTCTGGCAGTTGAACCCATGTTGGCAAGGATGGGGCAGGTGCCTCCACGATCATTCGTGCCGTTCGTGTCTCATGGCCCAAAAAGGTATATGGTACACCTTCACCCGGCCCACTGGCTGGTCGGTTTGCCGATGGGGTTGCTGATGCGCTCACGAATGGTGGCTGGGCGTACCGGGGTTCTGCAGACGGTGGACTCGGTCCACCTGCAGGACTCCTGAATGCACCTTGCTGCCTGAGATAGGTGGCCCAAGGATCGGGCGCGACACTTGCGGATGGTTGAGAAGGATAGGACCATGAACTGTCGGTTTCTGCGGCACCTGGGACACCTTCTTCGGCAGGCGAGGCCATGAAGATAAGACCGCTCAGGGGTCCTTCATCTGGCACGGCTGAGGAAGGGGTGTATGCATAGAAGGTGCTTGGAGGCTGTGACTGTGTTCTGCTGGCATGTGTATCTGTGCGGGGCAAGTGGCATTCGCGCGACAGGTGCGCTTCAGAACCGCAGCGAAAGCATCTGAGAGTCTGTCCATCACGACCCTTAGGATTTGATTTACGACCCTTACCTTTCCCTGTGCTACGGTGTGCCTTCCCTTTACCCTTGCCCTTGCGCATGCCTTTAAACACATACTCTACTTCATCATCTCCGAGTTCGGCTAGGAAAGTGCTGACATTTGGTCTGCCTTTATAGCCTTTTCCCTTGGAGTTCTTGGAGCCCTTTGACCTAGAGTAGATGTACCTGCGTGTGTGGCGCCTTACAGCACGGGTGGGCTTGTGAAGGTGCTTACGCCAGGCTGCCTTTGCGCGCGTGTAGGCCCAAAACAGATACTCGGTCAGTGCTTGTGGGTCGGTGTCGCCTTCCGGCGTCGCTTGTGGTATGACTGTCTCTCCACTGCTGGAGGCTGTGTCTGTATCGGTGCCGTTCTCAGAATCTTCAGCATACCAGACCTGTGTCGTGGGATGGCTGTAGCTATCCGATGCATGCCATGTAGGGACAGCGCCTGGAGACCAACCTTCATTCCACGACTCGGCATTCGGCTGGGGTGGCTGAGTGCCATCACCCGCCTCTGCCAAGTAAGCTCTGGTTGGATTGTGATGGGAGCCTCCAGGTCCACGCAATGAAGCTGCTATGTTTCCCGGTGAGTGCTCCAAAATGTGACCCATTCTCCTTAATTGAACCTTCAAGGCGGAAAACTCTGCTTCATCCTGCGGGAACCGACCCTGGAGAGGACCCAAAAGTTGTAGCAGTTGTGTGTCACTTACTTCACATGCTCTGAGCAATAGCCATGTAAGACCGGTCACAGATATGGTCAGTTGTCCCATATCAAATGCTCTCTGACGCAACATGTCGAACCGCGTGATCACTTCATCGATGCGTTCGTTTGCTGCTACATTCCGCTTGAAATGGAACAGATCAGTTATGCTGGTAAGGCGCATTTCCTCGCCTAGGGTACCAAACCTTTCAGCCAACGAGTGCATGAGGAAAGTGAGTGGGTCTACAGCATGGCCGTTAATCTGGCCGCCCTGTATGAGCACCATAGGCGGCAATGTTCGTACATACTCATATGCCGTTCCTCTGAGCGACATAGCGAGCATTGCAGCCTTTCGTGCTGGATCTGCATCACACGCTACACTCCACACAAGCACGTCATGAGTCCAGGCACGGAATGCATAGTGCTCTTGCATCTCCGGTCCCCACAAGGGAGGGTTGCGAACACTGGAACCGGAGCTGAAATGCATCATGCAGGCGGCACTTGCGAGGTGGGTGAGGATTATAAGGCCTAAACCCAACATCGCTAAGCCTTGCATGCCACTAACACCCAGATGACCCAGAAAGCTATGAACAACACTGGCACGGTGGGAAGTTGGGCCCGACTCAACGGCAGGTTGAGCCTCGATGGTAGGCACATCCTGTGGCGTTTCCTCTGGCAGAGATGTTTGTTCACTGAGTCCTACCAGAATCACAGGACCAACGCCCACAACCACTGTCTGATCACTGCATGAGCAATATCACAACGGTTGCTGACAGCTCGGCGCGGGTGGGCAGATGCTTCAGTGTCCATGCTGTCGTCACTCGTGCAAGTCTCGTCACGCTCGTCACCGTCGTAGCGTCGCATCTTCTGATCCGACGTCGTCGACAAGTCCGGGTTGCTGGGAGGGACAGTGGGCAAGGAAGCGTTGCCGCTGACCTGTCCACTGTCGCTCCTCTTACTCACATCCCAAAGTCCATCCACAGTCCGGTCCGGTTGCGTTGACTGTACTGGCGTGCGTCCCGGTCCAGACTCAAAGAAAAGACATCCTTGAACTGCTGGGTCCCTGGATCCCGAATTCGCCGTCACGTTTGCACCTCCAGGTTCATCGCAATGAATGGAATGAGCTTCCTTAAAGGATGCCCAACCGAACCATGGCTTGCCCATCCAATGCTTCACCTGACATGCTTGGAGACGTAGAAGATAAAAATGTCTGCGCCTTAGGCGTCGATCCCACTGCACTGGTCTCGGAGCATAGTCCGGTGCACAAAGGCGACCTGACCATGCTCCGCTACCAAGTAGCAGAACAAGGAAGAGGAGATGGCTTCCGCACTTCATGTTTCTACCTCTTGGCTTTGGGAATCTCGGGCACGTGTCCTTGCTGCGGAAATGGTAGCAATGACTGCTCTGTACAGGTCCTACGTCATACCTTTCCAGTTGTTCAGAGCTTTAGGATTTAGGGTTTAAGGCTTTAGGATTTAGGGGTTAGGGCTTCAGGGTTTAGGGGTTAGGGTTTAAGGGTTAGGGTTTAGGGTTTAGGGCTTTGAAGGCTATAGGGTTTAGGTTTTAGGGCTTGAGGGGCTTAGGGTTTAGGGCTTTGAGGGTTTTGGGTTTAGGGCTTTAGGGTTTAGGGTTTAGGGCTTTGAGGGTTTGGGGTTTAAGGTTTTAGGGTTTAGGGTTCAGGATATCGGGTTTAGGGCTTTAGGGTTTTAGGGTTTAGGAAGAGTTTAGGATTATAGGGTTTAGGGTTTCGGGTTTAGGGCTTTGAGGGTTTTAGGGTTTAGGGCTTCAAGGGTTTTAGACTTAGGGTTTGGGGTTTAGGGTTTGGGCTCCTTTAAAAGGCGCTATAAGAGTTCAGGGTTTGGGGTTCAGGGGTTTAGGGTAGGCCCTCTGGGAATCGCTGGCGCCTTCGAGGCGAAGAGTCGCTGTAGGCACGAACAGCTGCCGCAAATCTTCAGGTCTCCTCGGGAACTTATAGAATCCATATAGATCCCTTTCACGGGACCCTTAAAGGAACCCCCATAACTAGACCCAAGAGTACCCTAGGAATAAAAAGGGTGCCCTTTTTGGTTTCAAGGGGCTTATAAGGGAACCTGAACCCTAGAAAAAGGGAATAAGGGCCTACTCCAGGTCTCCTCGGGAAAGCCACAGAAGCAAGTTCAGGTGTTGGGCTTAGGGGTTGGGGTGTAAGGTTTTGGGTTTTGGGTTTAGGGTTTAGGGCTTAGGGTTTAGACGAGGGTTCAGGGCGTATAGGGCTTCGGGGAAGGGATTGGGGTTTCGGGATTGAGGATTGGGGTTTGATGTTTAGTGTCAAGGACTGGGGTTTAGAGTTTCTAGACATAGTTGCTGAGTTCATAAGCCCCAAAACGTGTACACTTTGGGTTTTATAGTGGGTTGTTCAGTATTATCCCAGAAAGTGCAGAGTCTATCCACTCAGCTACTCCGTAGATGTTCAGGGCTTGAGGGTTGAGGGATCTGATCTGTGGGGAGCAGGTTGAGACTAAGAGGGTATGGCTTTCAGCGCATCCTTCCCTCAACGGAACTCGAGAAGTAGAATTCAAGATATTTGGATGAGAGATGTCTGATGGCCGACATCATAGACTCGAGGTATCCTTGCGGGCCCCTACACCTGAAACCCTAAACCCTAAACGAGTCAGATCACATCGGCAACTCCTACTTTATACGCTCTATACATACCCATCCAAATCGCGGCGATTCGGCTGAACCCAAAAACAGCCGATTTGAAAACGCCGCCATTCTAACATCTAAGGTCAGGCCACCATCCAGCAGGAGGTCTCCATCACAAATGCCTCGAAGCATTCGACGGAACCTCGGCTTGCAGTTTCCTTAGAGGCTCATGGGACTTAGCAACTACGGTTCTGAACACTTTAACTATACTTATAAGTGGCTGTAAGCGCTTAGGGTTTAGGGTTTCGGATTTTGGATTTGGGTTTAGGGTTTCTGCTTTATGGCGCTGGGTATAGAGCCTTCGACTTGGGGTAGAGGGTCGGAGCTCAAAAGCAACACACGAAACTAGGAGATGATTGCAATGCAGGAATTTCGCTGTAGAATATTATCATTAATTTATAGTTGTAGAACATGACTTAATTCCTGCATTGCTATGTACAAGGAACCCTTTTTCCCAGAGAGGCCAATACAGCAAGTTAAAAAGTGCCACGGCCAGGCTTAAGGTCTATTCTTCAATCAAGGAATCGTTGGCTGTCTGGGTTTTCTGAAACTTCGAAATGACGATCATCATCACCACCACGAACATGATCGCAGCCGCGATATCGCTTTTCTCCATCACCATTCCGCGATGCTGGTCTTGGTGATGACGGTGATGCCGGAGATAACCGTGCAGACTGTGACGGTGCCGAGGATGGCGATGATGATGACGATGATGGTGATGATGATGGCGATGACGGTGATGATGATGATGATGATGATGGGGATGATGGTGATGGTGATGATGGTGATGATGATGAAGATGATGATGATGATGATGGTCGATGATGGTGGTGAATATGATGACCACGACGAGGAGGCGAAGGACGACGATGATGACGGCGACGACAGTTTGTCATGCGCATATTGATGACGTTGATGCATGTTTCCCTAGCATTACAGCATTGGGATGCATGCAACTGTGACAGAAGCACCTCAGTGCAGCAGGCCAATGCCACGACGGCTGCCGCTCGCGATTAAAACATATGAGTTCTGAAGGTTCTCGTCAGAAGATGCAGAGTACATCTGTGCGGGCAATCCTCGCGAAAATGATGAAGCCCCAGACACTTGCAACCCTGACGCTCCCAAGCTCAAAACATGAACCCTCAAGCCGAAACCCGACTTGGAGGGTCGGGGACTTAGCAACTGATCATTTTATAGACTTATAAGTATCATAACCCCAATTAAGGGTCCCTCTTAGGGTACTTAAGTCTACTGACTACCTACTTACTAAGTCCCCCGACCCTCCAAGTACACCCGATATCCGAAACCAGAACCTTTCGAGCCTGAAACCCTCAAGGCGACCTACTTGGAGGATCATGGCACTTTGTAAGTGGGGTCATCAGTACCTTAATTGGGGTTGTAAGTAGATATACTTGGAAGTTCATGGGTAGTTATAAGTGGGTTTGTAAGTAGGGTAGCTGCACTTATAACCCATATCAGGGGACTTATAACTCTACTTATAACTCCCCCTAAACCTGCAAGTAACTATACTTACTTTACTTATCGGCCATGCCAAGGCGCCCAACTATCAGCGAGTCTGAGTCTTCCGACTCACAAGATGCAGCGATCTGACGCCGGATGATGGTATCAATGAAATGCGGAATGACCTTTGGCTTGCGGTTTGGGGGGATTAGGGTTTAGGGTTTAGGAAATTGGGTTTCGAAGTTCAGGCTTAGACCTCAACTTATATACTGAAGGTGTTGAGTTGCTCGTGGCTTTCTGAATTGCGTCGTGCAAAGCTCTACTGAAATTAATGTAGGGACCTTGATAATGAAAAAATCTGTTTTGGGCCCATGATACTATAGTTATAATAAGGAACCCCCAAAATAGTATCGGTAATTATTCAGGCCCCCATATTAGGTCTTGAGGTTTAGGGTCCAGGATTTAAGGCAGGTGGATCCGCACTGCAGCCCGAATTTCCTGACGGTTCAGCGTTTGGGGGTGAGCTGGTAGTGATAGTGGTAATAACAACGAGAACAATCTTAAGAGGAATAATGGCAATAATAAGTATTATTATGATGATCACCATAGTGATGTTAAGATTAAGAACCAGAATACGCATAAGAACAGCAATAAGACTGAGAACAACATTTGGACGGGAATAGAACATAAAAAAACAGTCAGAGTATTCCAATAATTAAGATCATGATAATGGAATCCAAATCACAATCCAAATAATCACAAAACAAAAATAACCATCGTCATAAGAATGAGAACAAACACAAAAGTAGTAATAGTAGGTAAGGGTAACACGATTTAACCACAATAATGATTACAGTGTAAGCCGTGTTTTATAAAAGCATAACGGGCAAACTACATACTAGCCGCAACCACAACAAGTGGTTTGATTTAGGGCTGAATGTCTAATTTGGTTGGTTTGGGATCAGGGTTTCGCCGTTTTAAGTATATAAAAGGGTTCGCGGCTTAGGGTTCAAGATGTCGGGATTAGGGTATAGGGCTTAGCTTAGGCTTCGGATTTAGGGCTTAGGGTTGCTCTGGCGAGTGGCATTGGAAATGCCGAGCTGGAAGGTTTGCTGGATGAAGAACCACGCGTTCCTTGGCAGCAGCTTAAGCAGTTCCGAGTTTACAGGTCCTGGACCCTCGCACCCGGCTTGGGAAATCGTTTAGGGTTTAGGGGGGTGGGGGGTGGGTTTAGGGTTTAGGGTTTTGGGTTTAGGGCTTAGGAGGGTGGGTATCTAGCGTCACTGTCCGTTGGCAACAGAACCCTCAACTCCCCAAGACCCACTGAACGTGGCGCCTCGGGACTCCAGAGCTCTAGACAGGTAACCTAGTTGCTGAAGGGGTTGGGGCTTAGGGTTTCGAGTTTAGGGTATAGGGCCTAGGGCTTCGGGTTTAGGGTTTAGGGCTTAGGGGTTTAGGGTTTAAGGGATTGAGGTTTAGGGATTGAGGATTGGGGGTTGAATGTTTAGTGCTCAGGGATTGGGGTTTAGAGTTTCTAGATGCCAAGTATACGGGGCTTCTTATGTACAACACTGTGTTTATGAGGTGCTACGAGTTTCTGCTTATGTTCATGGGGTCTTATACGCCTTTTCCGGGCTTCATGAAACGCAACATAGTGGCATTTGATAATCACAACCGGGTTTGGGGATGCACATTCCCTCAACCCGTTACTGCACATCCATCACCTCCAGCCCAAACCCGAAGGCCGTTCTATACTGTGCCGTGCAAGGGGGAGCCACGACCAAATCTGGAAACCCAAAGAGCCTGAATTTCACTTAAACCATGAAGCCGGACTCCGAAACCCAAAAAGTCTTGAAGCCCTGACTCAAACAATCGCATTCTCCCGTTTCGGCAAGGCCCCATTGTAAAACATGAAACTTAATAACTCCAATTAACCTTGGAAACCCTACTGCGCAGAACCCAAAACCCTAAACTCGAAACACTGCGCCAGGACGTCTATCTGCACTTTGTGACACTGTTTGCTGTACGGAAAACTGGAACTACTGTAGAACACAGTACGAAGGGGCGTTTTGTGGAAAAACTTTAGAAAGAAAATCATCCCATCATAAAGCCGTTAAAGGCCAGATGAAAGCCCCAAAGCACGAGGGCGGAGTGGACGCTATCACGGTTCCGGCCGGGATGCTCCGCAGGCATGCATGGTGTCGGAGTGGACGCTATCACTTCGAGGTTCATGGGTAGTTATAAGTAAGATTATAAGTCCCCTAATACGGGTTATAACTATAATTCCCCTACTGATATAAGTCCACTCATAACTACCCACAAGCACGGTTCGGGCATGGATACTCTGCCGGCCTTAAGAGACGAGAGTGTGCGCGAATTCCAGGCTGGAGAAGATCTAGTTTGGCCCTAGGGTTTAGGGTTTAGGGTCGTAAGTAGTATCCTCCTAAATCCACAACGGGAAAATAGAAAATGTCCCAAAGGCCTACCTAGAGATTGTTGTACTGGAAGACGCAGTACGGGAGGAACCCATGTGAGTGCATGGTAACGCTCGGGCGGAGGCGAAAATCCCATGTTTAATTTAAATAAAACAGGACCTACTAGGAATAAAAAGGTGCCATTTTTGGTTTAAAGGGGCTTATGAGGTTCTAGATTTTGAAATAAAAGCAGAACTCCTGAGACAGGCCAAGCTTCATCGCCTGGCTGCCATGCCTGGGTTTAGGGTTTAGGCCTACTTGTCGGCTATCACGGGGAACTAAAGGTTAACCTTTTTGGTTATATGGGAATTCTATAGGGACTATACTACCCAGAAAAGGTTAAAGGTTACCTACTCTATTACCAGGTAAGAGTTGCCAGAGACTCAAAAATTCCCTTAGTTAAGGAATATACCCTTTTCGGGCTCCTTGAAGCCATCTGTAAAGGGATCGATAAGGGAATTAAGGACTATGCCGTAAATCATAGCAGGCTTCCTACTATAGTCCAAGGTATCTTCCGTATTCGTTTTGGAATCTCTGGGTTCAGGGTTTGTGTTCAGGCTCTCTGCTACCGGTTGATGATATAAATCCTGCATTACCCACAAGGCGGAAGATGCCGTAATTCCCATAGTTTAGGGTCCTTAAGGTCATGCAGGATTTAAATCATCAACAGTACCTACAGTGTCGAGGCCACGCATTCTTGATGTCGGTTTAGGGTGTAGGGTTTCGGGGTTAGGGATGGGAGCTTGGAAGAGATCCTCAAGGGCATCCTTTACCCAGAGACTCCAAAACCCCTTCATTAAGTTGTAGACCTTAAATTGTATTAGGTTTCCGATTACAACTTTATGCATATTCCTTCAGCAAAGGGATTTGGAGCCTCTGCGTACGGCTTCCTTCCAAGGGTTCCGGTTTGGGGTTTAAGGTTTAGGGTCTTAGAATCAGGGCTGAGGGCGCCGTTCTAGCGGAGATTATCACCAGTGACAGAACCCTAAACCCTAAACCCTAAACCCTTAAACCGTAAGCACCAGAAGCAGGATTCGGGTGGAAGGTTTAGGATTTGGGACTCAGCGAGGTTGGCTCTGTCAAGCCTTTGGAAAACATTCGTAGGTAAGATCCTGTCAGGCCCACTAAGGGGAGTTTAAAAATCTCCCAAAGGCCTGCCTAAAAGCTTTGTTTCACAGGGCAAGTTTCAGCTTGCCCTGCAAAACCCCAAAGGACATCCCATGGCCCAGACAATACCCGTATATACCCAGGGCTCAGGGTCTAGGTTATCGAACGCGAAGAGAACCCATAAATTGCCCGGGGATGCACACAACACCAAAGAGCCAAAACCCAGAGATAAACGCAGAACCGAAATCGGAGATTCCGAAAATACGGGACCCTAATCTAGTACCTGTAACAGTATAAGGATCCCCCAAATACGGTACCCCAATTTTCGGAAACTCTAAACCCTAAACCCTTTATAGAACCCTGACAGATCCCTTTAAGGAGGCCTTTAAAGGATCCCTTGAAGGAACCCCCAATTTTCGGAAACTCCCAAATCCCTGGCAGCCAAAGGCTTAATATATGGGTGGTTGTCAAACTTATGGCCCTTGTTGGGGGTACCCTAATTATTGGGTGCCGTATTATAATCGGGACCCAAAAAGGGACCAGAATTTTGACAACCTTCTATATAGTAGGGGCCTTCATCATTGCAATGGGGTCTGGGGCGAAAATGCAATTAACATTTATCCAAGCACTAACACGAAATGCTACTATGCATTGATCAAACTGCTGTTATGTTTCAGTGCCTAATATCCTAAACCCTAAAGCCTTTGTCCTGAGGCTCGGACGCTTCAGAAGGCGTTCTGGTTTAGGATGGTTCAAGATCTCGGGCTTTAGCGTATACTTGGAGGGTCGGGGGACGTAGTAACTGGTTATTTTAGGGAGTTATAAGTACCATAACCCCAGTTAGGATCCCCTTTAGGGTACTTATAAGTCTACTTACTACCTACTTACCAAGTCCCCCGGCCCTCCAAGTAGGGTTATGCCTCAGCCGCGGTGCACCTGCGTGAAGCTGAAGATGAAAGCCGCTGCATAACCTTGCGTCGCTGGATTTGGGGGTTTAGGATTCCCGGGACCAGAATGAGTACGAATACTATTCATCTCTAGTCCCTATATGGCGGTAGTAGGATACACCAGGTATCTTAATTCTGGCTATAAGCCGTTATACTAAGCCCCTTGATGCTTGAAATAGCTAATCCAATGGTGAAAAGGAGGGACCCTCAATAAGGACCCCTAGGTATATACCCTTCATATAGCTATTATGTACCCATTATATAGTCCTTTGTAGGGTAGGGGTCCCCATTAAGGGTCCCTCCTTTAAGGTAAGGCATGCTCCCGGTCCGAGAAGTCTCTCTGCCCATGAACCTTGAAGTTGTACTTCTTAGGGGCCCAGTATCCTAGCCAAAAAAAGGTTAACCTTTTGAATTATGGTAGGATTATATAAACCCCAAAAGGTTAAAGGTTACCTACTCAGCTGCTAAGACTTGGAATCAAGGTTTAGGGCTTGGGGCTCTAGGGTTTAGGGCCTTGGCGCGGTTTGGGGTATAGGGTTTAGGGTTTCGGGCCTTAGCAACTGGAACTGCGAGTTGGGGTACATACTAGAAAGAACCCTGGGGAAAAGTATTCCTAATGATTCAGCCTTCTGTATTACACGCTACAAAGCATATTGTTGAAGATCCCAGCGACACAGTGACGTCCGCACGGACCAGTCGGAGGGAAACACGACTCCCAGGAGGATTTGGCTGCCCAGAGTCATCCCAAATCGCCCCAGGTACTCTTCATTACTCCTCGGGCCGACGAGCTTTGGGTTCGTGGGGGTTTAGGGTTTGGGCGTTTAGGGTTGAGGCTTTAAGGTTTGGGATTTGGGGTTTAGAGGTTTGGGGGTTCGGGCTTTTTCACATGCAGTGGGACTTAGGGTTTGGGGTTTTGGGTTTAGGTTTTGGGGGTGCAGGGTTCGGTTTGGGGTTTTGGGTCTGTACAGGGTGTCCCGTAATTTCGAAAAAACAAATTGAAAAATCCCTCAACATCACCCTGTAGCATCTTCTTCGTAGCTGAAGGTTTGGGGGTTTAAGGGTTTGCTTGGAGGGTCGGCAGACTTACTGAGTAAGTACGTAGTAGGGATATAAGTCCCTTAAAAGTGATCCTGATTGGGGTTAAGGTACCTATAAGTGCATAGGTTAAGTCCCCCGACCCTCCGAGTAGTTGAAGGTTTGGGGGTTACAGTAAGCCTCATAAAGTTGTAAACCGGATCAAGGCCAAATAGTGCTGGGATTCTCTTTATATTACTCTTAAGGGTTGACGCTGTTGGGTTTCCAACTTTCGGGCTTCTACTATAAAGGGTTTGGGTTTTGGAGCAGCCCAAGAGACCAAAGCCGTGCTTGTGAAGTCCCTCGAACCCTATCCAACCCTTACTTGGGGGTTGGGTTTTTCTTTATGGGTCCCTTTGAGGGGATCTAGAGGGTTTCTTTAAGAGTAGAGGATTTAGGGCCTGCTTCAAGGTTCGTGGGTAGTTATAAGTGGGGTTATAAGTCATCCCCCTAATATGGGTTATACTTACAGTTACCCTACTTATCACCCTACTTATATCTACCCATGAACCTCCAAGTATAGTACCCCAAATAGGAGCACTGTCAAACTGTACAGGCACACCAGCTTCGTCCAGGCGATGTTGTTCGAGTTACTGCGGGGCAGGCAGCCCGTTCCTTCGATGTGTCGGATGCTCTCCTGCCTACTCGGCCACAGTCTGCAACTACTTGGTTGGACGCTACGCGCTGGGTCTCCTTTCTGCACTCTGGTGAAGGGGTTGTCACTTTCGAGGTCCCCCGTCATGTCTCTCTTGACCCTGCGCTTCTTCAGGCCCTTCCCATGACCGTGCTCTCTGTCCGGCATGTGCTTCTCGACCTTCTTCCACATGCCCTCTTCGTTGCCATGCTTCATGATCCTTGACACACAGGCCCTCAAATTGCTCCCGCGCCGCCTCCAGCGTTTAGTGTTCAGGGCTTCTTGAAAGGAACGGCGTGACTCAGAGGACCATGGGATGCCCTAAACCCTAAACCCCTAAGCCCTAAACAACCCTAAACCCTAAAACGGTTTAGTATAAAAGGTTCCTTTCTAGACGGGATCTCTGGGCTTAGGGATACGGGTGTAGGGTTTAGGGTTTACGGTTTAGGGGGTTAGGGTTGAGGGTTTAGGGATCCATACGGGTACTTTAGGGGTTCAGGGCCGTTCAGGGCTTTGGGTTTCAGGTTGAGGGCATTACGGTAATGTAGGAACCTGATTAAGAAACCCTGGGCCTATAACCCCAAAATAGCTGGGTCCATATTAGGAACCCTAATAAATGCCGCGCAAGGTTTCTTACTCAGGTTCCTACATTACACCCTAAACCCCTAAACCCTAAACCCTAAATCCTGAACCCTGAACTCCCTAAGCCCTAGGCCTCAGATCCCGAAACCCGTTGCGTCGTGCTTTCGCTTCTTTTTGCACTCGTGACTTGTAGTTTGTACTCGGCACATCTCCTGGCCTCGGACTCGTGCAATCTGCTTAAATTGAAGCCCCGAGCCCTTGTCCAATCAACATAGGGCCGTATAGTGTCTTGGGGCCCATTATACTAAGACTATGATTATAACAAGGAGCCCCCAAAATAGTCTAGGTAACTATTAAGGCCCTTATAGTATTCAGGCTTCTATGGTACACTATTAAGCATTGAAGGGTAATAGCCCGACATACAAATCTTGCAACGCCGAGGCGCGCCCAAGAGCACATGAGTATCCCGACCAGCACGCAGACGTTCCTCGGGGTGCCGTCTTGCAACCCTTGAAACCTAAACGAGGCTGTACGGAGTGCCAAAAACCCTAATTCCACTGCGTAAACCCTAAAGCCTAAACCTCACGTTTATGGAGCTTGCTAGTTGAAACTACCACGATAAAAAGACCGAACAAGAACAGTCAAGGCGGTAAAACAAGCCTAGGTTTTCGGGGTGAGAACAGCTAGATTCGCTGTACGCTCGTGTTCAAGGGTGATGGGCATCTTGAGTAACATATGCTGAAACAGCTTCCAGGACATGCTCTTGTTGGGTTTGAGGGTCTATGGTGTCTCAAGGAATATTCCTCAACAGGGCAGCGCTGTTTCGGGTTTAGGGTTTAAGGCTATGTACATGCCGGCATGAGCAACAGAGGGCATGCCCGCCTGAAGTGACTATGCTACTTGCAGGTTCATGGGTATTTATAAGTGGGGTTATACGTAGGGTAACTATACGTATACCCCATACTAACGGACGTATAACCCCACTCTAGACCCAAGAGTGACCTAGGAATAAAAAAGTGTGCCCTTTTTGGGTTCAAAACGGCTCAAAGGGAACCTGAACCCTAAAAAGGGAATAAGGGGCCCAACTCTAAGTCCTAGCGCGTATAACTACACATGGGTGGTTGTCAAAATTATAGTCCAGTTTTGGGCACCCTAAATATTAGGGGCCGTACTATAATAGGAACCCCAAAAGGGACCAGAATTTTGACAACCACCCACATGAACCTCCGAGTGCTACCTGCACGCACGAAACGCCCAACCAGGAGCGACTCCCGAAAGCACTAAGCTACAGCCATGTCACAAAGAGTTTAAGGTTTAGGGAGTTTAAGGTTTAGAATTTAGAGTTTAGAGTTTAAGGTGCTTTCGCAGAAACATCACGATTCATGCCATCCCGTGCACAAGGTTCAAAGCTGTTAGGTTTACATATTAAAACCCCAGAGATCCCAACACCCTTTAAATGAGGAATAAACCTGAAACTATAGGGGCCTGAATCGTATGGTTTAAGGTCTGTGATACAAATTATACAAGAGTTTTGGGCTCTCTTGTGGTCCTCTGGGGCCGTAGAGGAGGACAAAGCGCAGGGAGCAGTGCCATGCGGAAGGGAAGTCCTTACCACAGGTATGAAACTACTACCGGTTCACCCAGCCAAACCCTAACAATATACTCCCTGATATAGGGGCCTTAATAACTAGAATAGGGTTTGGGGCCCATTACACTACGTAGAACTACAACATGGAACTTTCAAAACAGTATTGGTGGTTATTTAGGCCCCTATAGTAAGCTTTTAAAACTCCAAGAATGATGCAGCCTTGTGGCAAAATCAGAAACAAGGTTCGCACGAAAGTCGTGGTCATCAGAACCTGCAAGCTGGCGCTTCGGAGTTTGAGGCTGGGGGCTTAGAATTTCACAGCTTCAAGAGTTTGAAGTTTCCGCAGATTCGGGGTACCTTGTTTTGAGATCGGGATTGCATTATTTAGGCAGGGTCCCCCTATTTTTGGAAACTCCCATTTTGAACTTTCAGGGTTTCGGGCTCATGGGCTTAGGCGTTACTGATTAGGGTTTCAGGGCTTTAGGGTTTTGGCCTTCAAAGGTGTAACGATTCGTACAGCTCCTGCTGACTATCATTCTTGAGGCTTGTGGCTGCGAACAGTATCGTTCTCCAGTACTTTGACAGGTGGTGATCCTCCTGGAGAACAGCGCACTGTTACTATGGCAACGTCATGGCATTGTCCTCACCAGAACTGGTGTCAGAGCACGACGGCGATAATGACAGCGACAACCCCGACGACAGTGATGACGAAAACGACGAACTACGAAGACCGCAACTCCGGCTTGAAAATAGTTCTACTGGTACAAGTGCTGCTGACTACTTCTGCTGCTGCTACTGCTGCTTCTGCTACTACAGCTATTACTGCTACTGCTGCTGCTACAACTCCTGCTACTGCTACTGCTACTGCCACTGCCGCTGCCCCTGCCCCTGCTACTGCTACTGCTACTACTACTACTACTACTACTACTACTACTACTACTACTACTACAGTGCCGGCTCTGTTTAAGAAAACACTGGCTAAGAACACCAGTGCTCTGGATGTTCCAGAAATATGCATTTTCACTGCCTCTTCTAACTAAGAAACTGAGTGCCCTCTGACGTTCGGAACCTATTTTCTTAACTGTGTGCTTGTCCGGGGCTCTGATTTCTTGTGGAGGGAAATGAGGACTGATTTCTTCAAGTAGTGGCATACATGTATCTTCTAAGGATTGCTGGTTGCTGAAGCCCCAATCACCCTCAATACAGTTAAGAAAATGACAACTCCTTTTCTTAGCACTGTCTCCACATGGATTTGGGCCCGCCCAGACCCCAATGCTCCAAATCCATCCGTCAATAAGGCTAAGAAAACGAGTATTCATTTTCTTAGCACCCTTTTCCACATGAATTTGGAGCATTGGGGTCTGGGCGGGCCCAAATCCATGTGGAGACAAGGTTAAGAAAACGAGTAATTACTCATTTTCTTAGCACCCTTTTCCACATGGATTTGGAGCATTGGGGTCTGGGTAGGCCCAAATCCATGTGGAGACAGTGTTAAGAAAACGGGTACTCATGTTCTTAACCATATTGTTGGCTGGATTTGACCCCGCCCGTCCAAATCCAGCCGCAAATACATGAGTGTCCCGGCACATTGTTTCAGGGTCACGAAAACAGCATGTCGGGGACACCTGCTGTGGGTCCAAGACGTTCCCTACTGGCTGCAGTGGCATCGAGCACTCTCGCCAAGCATGACAAAGCACAATCTGGGACCGGTGCACCTTGCCATCGCCGTCCGATGTATGTGGACCCTGGAGAGAGGGACTGCATTGCTCATGTTCTGGAATGAGTGCCCCGGCACAGGGTTTCAGGGTCACAAAAGCAGCATGTCGGGGACACCTACTGTGGGCCCTACTGGCTGCACTGGCATCGAGCACTCTCGCCAAGCATGGCAAAGCACAATCTGGGACCGGTGCACCTTGCCATCGCCGTCGTCTGATGTATGTGGACCCTGGATGGAGGGACTGTATTGCTCATGTTCTGGAATGAGTGTCCCTGCACAGGGTTTCAGGGTCACGATAACAGCATGTCGGGGACACCTACTGTGGGTCCTAGACGTTCCCTACTGGCTGCACTGGCATCGAGCATCGCTCTGCGACACCGGAGGCAGGACTGCACAACTCTTTACCCCAGGTGCTGTTGGCTCCACTCCCAGGCAAGCTGGAATGCCCTGGCTGTACCTGTACATCCTAAAAGCAAGCTACAAAAAGCGCAGTCAAGCTGCAGAAGCCCGCATCTGCCGATTGTCATGGCTCTACACTCTACACGCAGCTCCATGACTCACCACGAAAGCTGCAGAGAGGCACTGTGCAAAACTATCAAGAGGCAGGAACAACTTCACGACTCCCAGCCAGCCGAGGCCCGCGACGTCGACCGGCCTTGACTGCCCGGGCCTTGGCCGAAGCTTCGCCACGTGTCCGAAAGGTCCCATGATATTTGCCCCGAATCTGGACGTACCAGTGTCCCGTGCGATGGTCTTTCTTGGGACAGGAGAACTCCGGCTTCCCAGACTGCCCAGGCGGGTCTTCAGGAATCCCGGCGCTTTGAAGCCTCTGCTTTTCGAGCTTTGCGGCTCGCCACGCTGCACGAATTCCTTTGATGCCTTCTTTCCTGACAGGGAAAGTCTTGCTTTTGCTGCCGTCCTCGGTCCAATCTGCGCGCCAGCGTGAGCCCGATGCGCGGACTTCCCAGGTCAGGTGTTTTTCCGGTGCCGGGCTTGCTCGTCCGAGCATGACACGCATGATTCGGCCTGCGGGTCCTGCAGTGCTCGTGGAACGAAGAGAAACGGCATGAGACCGATAGCCCCAGTAGCCCAAAAACCGCCAGCTGCGTCAACGCGCGGAGCCAGCAGCTCGACCCATGTGTCGAACAACGGAGGCCGCGGAGGCCAGAAAGAGCATGCCGTCGTACTCGACGTGCCCCCATGTCGCCCCAGAGGCACGGATCCTTTCGGCCTCGCCGCGGCAGAACGTAGCCATCTCGTTGTTCCAAAGCCAGTCAACCGGCACGGGCCCTGGATGGGCTGTGACCCAGGACCTGCCGAATGAACTTCTCAGCACATGCTGACACCAGGGACGAGTCCCTGCCAGGCCTCGCATCTTGGTACATCACGCAGGTGCCCGAAGGAATCGGCAGAACAGGCGAACACTCCTGCAGGCAAGTCAGCACGTCGCATCATGACGCAACAGGCCGCAATAGGAAAAGCATTTTGCAGGCCGTGCCTGCGAGGCAGCCGGGGAATGCTGCAAGTCCTGCTTAATCCGATCATGAAATAGCTCAACGGCAACAGGCAGGCATAGCCCGGCCCGTCCTGCAACTCCAAGTGCCGCGAAGAGGCCGGCGACGAAGCCCAGCCTGCAGCCTCGTCGCCCATGTTCTCGCACGTGGGCGGCCCTGCGTCATCCCTCACGACTTCGCACGAACCCTGGCAGTACACTGGCGTGTCGCAGCCCGGAAAGACAGACAGACATGCACGCCCAGTCACGCACGGACACAGAGACAAACCAGACAGCAAACAAACAAGAACAAAAACAACACTGTCAGCAACTGCCAGTATTAGCCGAGCGGCAGCACCGGGGCGTGCACTGCTACTGCATCCCGGAAAGTCAGCCACCACCTCGCTGGCAACTGCGAGAGCATCGCGATGAGAGGCGGCTCCTGAGTGTGTAATGGCCCCCGGCTGGGAGCTAAGGCAGCCTGGCCAGGCGACTTGGGCATGTCTGCTGCAGCCCGGGCGATCCTGTCCCACACAGGGGAGAGGCTAAAACCCGTGTACAACTCGATTCAGCGTCAGCGTGTCCCCCATAGCTCGAGCCAGCGCAGCAGCAAAGAGTTGAAGATCACAGCTGTCCTGCTGGAGGTCTCCTATGGACAGGCCACGACGAGCTGTGTCCTGCACCCTGGCCAGCACCTTCCGCCTTTCCAGCAGATAACTCGGCAAAGCACACTGATGAGGGCGGCACCCTCGTCTCGGCAATCGCCCGGATCTACTGCGCCTGTGCAACTGCCGCATATGACCTTGTTTCTGAAGGGCCCAATGTATTTCTAATAGAAATCTAGTAGAATCCTACTCAAGAATCCATGTGGAGACAGTGCTAAGAAAAGGAGTTGTCATTTTCTTAACTGTATTGAGGGTGATTGGGGCTTCAGCAACCAGCAATCCTTAGAAGATACATGTATGCCACTACTTGAAGAAATCAGTCCTCATTTCCCTCAACAAGAAATCAGAGCCCCGGACAAGCACACAGTTAAGAAAATAGGTTCCGAACGTCAGAGGGCACTCAGTTTCTTAGTTAGAAGAGGCAGTGAAAATGCATATTTCTGGAAAATCCAGAGCACTGGTTTTCTTAGCCAGTGCTTTCTTAAACAGACTGTACTCCTACGACTACTACCACTACTACTACTACTACTACTACTACTACTGCTGCTGCTGCTGCTACTACTACTACTACTACTACTACTGCTATTACTACTACTACTACTACTACTACTACTACTACTACTACTACTACTACTACTACTACTACTACTACTGCTACTACCTCTCCAGAACCTTACCAGGGTTTAGGGTTCAGGCAGGGGTTTTTTGTGCTCTTGAAAAACAGAGACCCTTTGTTTTCACAGGGTGATGGGTTCGGGATTCAGGCTTTACGGTGAAGGGCAGGGTCTAATATAGTGGCCTTAAAAATTTGAGTCATTAGGGTTTCCTTATAATAACGACCTCAAAATGAAGGTGACCCTAATTCTCGGAAACTCCCCTGTCCCTTTAATCCCATGGCACCTGGCCCGTGAGAATAGCACTATACATGAGCCAGGTGAAGAGCGCAATGATCTCCCAGCTGAGAGCGAGGATGCCTCAGGCGACGGGCAAAAGGCTTTCGTCGGGAAAGCGGTGCTAATGAGGAAACTGCTATTGCATTCCTCCCCCTACTACAACGACGGCAACGACAACGACGACCACCGCAACTGCCACTTCCACTGCTACTGCCACTGCCCTACTCAGAGAGCCCAATAATACCCTATAATTAGTGTACCTTAAAGCATAATATTAAGGCTCCAATAATTTCACAGGTATTGCTCAATTAAGGGTACTGGTGGGCTTCCTGGGTACCGTGACGACTAACGCAGAGGGTCCATACACACTAAAATTATTATGGAATTAAAGCTCCCAAAACCATAATCGGGATGGCCTTTTGGGACCTAATATGGGTAGTGTATATGGACCCTCTGGGTGATTAATGTTGCCCAAAACTGCAGATCAGTGGCTGGGTTCACGCCACAGTTCCTCAGCGATGGATTGGCATTCGGAGTGCTATTGCTGCTTTTAAAACTCTTCGACTAAGTCCTAAAATGGCCCTAAAAGTATACCCCAAGGGCCAAAATGGCCGAAAAGCCTGATTGTTCATCCCTGGTCGTTCGGCCGACAAGCCATAAAATATGAGTCCTTCGAGCCTTAGGCTTAGTGTTTAAGCATTTCGGGGCTTTGGGGTTTAGGGTTTAGGGTGGCCGGAGTCGACAAACACAGAAAGAACAGGATCACCAGCGCCTTAAAGCCCTCAAAGCTAAGTCATAGCTCCCTGAACACAAAACCCTCTAAACCCTAACACCCTAAACCCTAAATTCTAAAGGCCCAAAGATAACCTCAAGGGTGGAACACGGTAAATTTCACGCGGCCCTTGTTTGACGGCTTCTTCAGGCTATGAGCCCCTTTTATGCGAGCTCTTGAGAAGTAGACCCAGAGAGCCCAATACCCCTTAATTACGGAATACCTGGACCCTAAGGAACCTACCCTTTTAGGGTTCCCTAATATGATTTCTTTACACAAGTCCTTAAAAAGGTGGGCTACTTGGGGTTACGTATAGCTTAAAACCCATACGTTTACGGCGCCATATTTCAGGATAGTTCAGGCATGTTCCTCATTTAAGGGGGGATTGGGCTCCCTGCATATCTGCAAGACAGTCCAGGGGCTACATCAAGCACGAACGGCGCCAGGTTGAGATGCAGGGTTCGGGCCTTTGGGGTTTTAAAGGTTCTGGGTTCGGGTTTTAAGGTTTAGAGGTTCTGGACTTGGGGTTTGGGATTCTTTGTTTGAAAAGGCTTGGTTTTAGGATGTTGGGTTTGGGAGCTACTGTTAGATTCATAAATCCTACCATTACCTCAAGAACCCTAAACTATGGGAATTATGGTATGTTCATTCATTATTGTGGATAATGCAAGATATATGGTGTATGGTTTATATTACTAGTATCCCCATAATAAAACCCAATATATACACTCACCAATATTAAAAGGGAGCCCTATCTACTCTCACCAAAACGGTAATTAAAACCCTACTTCATATACCATCAACCGTATCCCCACCAGAGCACCACGCAGAAACTCTTACCTGGGAGCTTGAGAAAAGAAAAGAGTCCCTACCATGTAGGGTTTATAGAGGCCCAAAGAAAGCACGTAAGCAAAACTCAGGATAGGGATATCCCATATAAGTGCCGTTATAATGAAGCCCGCTGGGGTAGGGATGTCCTGCAACAGTTTTATGATTAAGTCGTTTTGAGATCCCTGAGTTTGGATGTAGGACAGCAGGATCCGGATTCCGGATTGCAAGGGTCCAGTTTCAGGGAACCTGCCTTTACGAAAACCGCCTCCTGCTCACCGAAGCCCTCGCGTAAAGCATAGTACTCGGAGGTTCAAATGTAGTTATGCTGCAAGTGGGGTTACAAGTGGGGTAACTAGACTTATAACCCCTCTGAGGGAACTTATAATCCCGCCTATAATTACCCATGAACCTCCAAGCAGACCCTAAGCCCTATAGCCCCGAAACCCTAAACTCCCAACGAAAGAGACTTCCGTCCTGGTTTAGGGCAGGGTGTTTAGGGTTAAATTCATGGTTGCAGGTCTTGAAACACGCAGAACATCCGTCAGACCAAAGAATCTGCAATACTTGTGCAACTTTGTAAGAAGCATTCTAGCAGGGCGCACCATGCTAAACCCTTGAACGAATAGTCATAAACCTTACACCCTCGTTTAAACCTTCTGGAACCAGAAACAAGGTCATGAGCAGGACAGCTATAGTTGCAGCTTGCTGCAGCACTGATCAATGTACCTAGGAATAAGTGTCCATGAATCCATGAAGCGCAAAATCCCAAGTTGTGGCAACACGAACTGAAGCCGTGTCTACACCACGAACAATCCTGCTTCAAGCCCATCTACAACCCAACATCGACATGTAAAGCCCCTACGCAACCCTTGTAGAATCACCTGTCTAACTCCCGCAACCCTTAACGAAACCCTAAGCCCGAACCTCTCAGCCCTGAAACCCTGAACCCTCAGAAAGCGCGACGATGAAGCACCACTTGCATCAAGCCTAGCCCACACAAAGCCCTTAAAGCAATCCTTCAAAGGAACCCTTCAAGGATTAAAGGCGCACTTATACCCAAAGGAGCCCCTAAAGGAACCCTGAGAGGGCCTTGCTTGGAGGGTCGGGGGGACTTAGTAAGTAGGTAGTAAGTAGACTTATAAGTACCCTAAAAGGGACCCTAATTGGGGTTACGGTACTTATAAGTCCCTAAAATAACCACCACAAGTACTCCCCCAATAAGCCACAGAAATACAAGGTTAAACTTTCCGATTCTACTAAACTATAAGAACCCAAGAAGTTCAAAGGTTGGGTATACGGGATCTAGAGTCCTAGGAGACTTCAGCAGTGTAGGTTCCCACATTCATGTGGGGCCTTGGTACTTGGAATAGGGCTTTGGGCTCCTTTATAGACGAAGGGGCGACGATGCCAGCCAAAAATGCCGCCAGACAGATGTGGACGATGACGCGGGCTAGGGCATGAACCATCTGTACCCGCACCTTTAAGTTCAGGGTTTTAGGGTGTTTAGGGTGTTTAGGGTTTAGGGCGTTTAGGGTTTATGGTTTGGGGTTTGGAGTTTAGGGTTAGGCTTTCAGATTTTAGGGTTGTTTCTCCTATTATGGGTGGTTTCTAGGTTTCATAAGTGGTACGCAGAGTGTCGTTGTTTAGGGCGTTTAGGGTTTGGGGTTTAGGGCCGTTTAGGGTTTAGGGAGTTTAGGGCCTCAGGTTTAGCAACGCTTCCGGAATATGATTTAAGTTCAGGGTTTAGGGTGTTTGGGATTTAGGGTTTGGGGTTTAGGGTTTAGGGTTATGAACCATCTGCATCCGCACCTTTACTAGACCCAAGAGTAACCTAGGAATACAAGGGTGCCCTTTTTGGTTTAAAGGGGCTTCTAAGGGAACCTGAACCCTAACAGAGGGAATACGGGCCTACTCTAGGTCCTAATTTAAGTTCAGGGTTTAGGGTGTTTGGGATTTAGGGTTTGGGGTTTAGGGTTTAGGGTTCAGGGTTCAAGGTTTAGGGTGTAACCCCTTCGGGATACGCTTTCAGGTTTTAGGGTTCGGGGTTTGTGCTACGATGGGAGGCTTCTGGGTTTCATAAGTGGGCGCAGAGTATTGTTAGGGTTCCGCACGCGTTTTAGGATACATGGGCCTTCACTTCAAAGATTAGGTTTTGTCAAGGTTTACTACGTTCCTGAGTAGCCCCTTGATAATAAAGGTACCCTTTTTCCTACTATTCTGCTTTAAAACGGAGACCCCGAAATAAAATCGGGCAAAAGGGTACTACTCAGGAACCTGGGTTTTTTCACGGCTGAGGGAGGGCAGTGGTCAAAGTACTCTCATCGAGACCTGATAACATCCACCTGCATGTTTTAGAGTTTAGGGTTTAGGGTTTAGGGTTTTAGGGTTCATCCACCTGCAGGTAATAGCTCGCCCAGCATGCAAAAGAGGCAACGCACGTCACGTGGCGTCTACGTTGAACGGTGAACACTAGAACATGAGATCATGCAAAGACATGCATGCACATGTCTATAACCTAAAACCCCCCAACCCTAAACCCTGATAGTCTGAGACCTTAAGAAGAGCCCACAAAACCCACCTCCCCTCCACAACCGTCCTAAACACCTCCCTAACTGAGGGCCTGAAGTAGTAGAGCAGAGTTCCTTTTGATAGATCCTTGAAAAGGCTCTGTGCAGTTTTCTGAAACGGTTTAGATATCAGGTTTGGATCGGGATTAATAAATAATTCGGAAAGAGCCTTGGGGTAGGTTATAGTCTGGTACATCCCGTTAGAAATACCCAAGATATCAGCAATAGTCCAGGCGTCTAGAGTAATCCGTCAACAAGGGAGCAGGTTGTTTAGCGTCTAGAATAATCCTTCAACAAGAGCCCCTTAAAGCAGGGTTGTCTTTTCGCAAACCGCTAAGCCCTAAACCCTATACCATAAACCCAAATCCCAAAACCCGTAACCTTAATCCATAAACTCCTACAGTAAACCCCAAAAAGTTGGAAACCGGATTAAGGCCAAATAGTGCTGGGATTCCCTATACATTACTCTTCAGGAGTGGGGCTATTGGATTTCCAACTTTTTGGCTTCCACTGTAGGGGTCGTAGGTGCCACCCTCCGGGTTCGGATTTGCTGCAGGTTCAGCAGCAGGCCACGACTCATTCCAGTCATGCCAGCCAGAAGTGTAAGCCGAAATGTTGTTGTTTTCGCTGTAGCTCCACTCCTCCCAATATTGTTTCCAGTATTCGGAATAAGCCATCCTCTGGTGTTTGGATTTTTGTTCAATCGGCTGGTCGTCAGTTTCAATGTCCGTTGGCTGGGCCTCGTCAATGTTCGTTGGCTGGGCCGTGTCAACTTCCGTTTGCTGGGCGTCACAATCACCACTGTAGTTCCGCCAGCCACGACTTGCCCAATCCTGGGTGTCCTGGGCTCGGGGATCCTGGCTGCTTTGGGCTGGAGCTTGCCAAGTCCGTTTGTTGCCTGAACCCGACTCAGCCTCATATACGACTGCCCTAAACCCTAAACTCCTAAACCCTGAAACCTAAACTAAACTCCACACCCTAAACCCTAAACCTCTGAACTCCTAAACCCCTACCCTTCAAGGAACCCTTAAAGGACCCTCACCGGGTACTCAGGATCGATCCCTCGAGTCTGTATTGGTCACCACAGTGAAGGGCAACACCGATCCTCTAAACCCTAAACCCTAAAGCCGAAACGCTAAAGCCTAAACCCTGATTTCTTTGTAGGGATCTGCCCCGCTGCTTACCTAAAACGGTGAGAAGAGTTCATGCAGGTCCCTGGTTGGTACTTGGAGGTTCATGGGTAGTTGGAAGTGGGGATATCTGTCCCTTGTTTAACCCCGCTTGTGAGGCCCTATTAACCTCCAAGCACCCAAAACCCTAACCCTACGTTCAAACTATCAAGGTCCCTGTTTCAAACCCTGATTGCAAAAGGATCCAATATTCAACCGCATAAAAGCCCCTATACACAACGAAAAAGCTGATGGCTCTGAAGAATCTATCAGAAGATCTTACAGCACATTCCAGAGAGTTGGCATATGGTTTGAGGATGATTAGTGCAACTTTCCCCGGCTTAAGGGTATTCGATTCAAATGCCTAGCTAAAACTTGTATCCTAAACCATAAATCCTAAACCCCAATCCCCAAATCCTAAACCCTAAACCCTATAAGCCCTAAATCCTAAACCATAAACCCTAAACCCTATATGCCTTCGTCAGCCCTTTGTATAACTATACTAGTTCATTGTTGGGATAGGATTGAATATCTACATTTTCATTCCCTATTGGGTTTAAATACCCATCGGCATGTAAAATGTTACCCAAACCCCTAAATCCTAAAAACCTAAATCCTAAACCTTAAACCCTAACCCTAAACCCTAAACCCTAAACCTACACCCTAAATCCTAAACCCCTTCTTCAGCCCCTTGTACTATAACTCCGGCCTCCGCCATCTCCTCGTCGATTCGCGCCTGGAGATCCGGGGATTTCGGAACCTGGCGAAAGGGCAGCGACACGATGAACCAGGGCTTTAGATTCCTTTAAGGGTTCCTTTAGGGGTTCCTTTAAGGGTTCCTTTACGGGGTTTAGAGTTTTTTGGGTTCTCGGGGCTTAGGGGCTCCTTTAAAGGGGACTATAAGGGTTCCGTTAACAGGTCTTTGAAGTAACCAAGGAGAAAAGTATAGACGTTTCTTCATTATGGTTCCTTTAAGGAACAGGTGCCAAGAAGTATGGTACTCCAGACGCTTATTAAAGGGGAGTATAAGGGTTCCTTTACAGAGCTCTATAAGGATACAAACAGGGATTCGGGTTAGCCAGACGATGAATCAGGGCTTTACTGGGATTAGGGATTACGGCCCAGGCTTTTAGGGATTAGGGTCTACTGGGTTTAGTCTTTAAGGTTCTGTGGCTATAGGGATTTTGGCTTTCAGGTTTACGGTCACGGTAACGGAGTGTATGCGGGTTTCTGCATCTTGTCAACTTCTACTTTGCGTATTCAGGACCCTGAATACTAGTCCTGCCTTTATAAGCCACATTACGGGAGTTATAAAGGGTACTACTCAGGAACCTCGCTACTTATGACGACCCATGAACCTCCAAGTGGAGCCCTTCGATAGGAGTTAGGATTATACAATGATATACTATAATATACTATGATACACTCGAATATACTATAGTATACTACAATATACTATAACATACTATAACTATATATACTATGATCTGCTACAATATACTATAATATACTATAACATATTATAACCTACTAAAATCTGCTATAATATGCCCTACGATTCGAGTGGGCTTAGGCTGACAGAGACTTTCAGGGCGAGCCTTGGTGGGTTTAGGGTTGAGGACTTAGGGGGTTTACGACTTAGAAGGTTTAAGGCTTAGGGCTTAGGGGTGTTAGGGGTTTACTTACAGAAGTACAAGTAGATCCGTAGTGGTGGTAGTGGTAGTCGTAGTGGTAGTCGTAGTAGCAGTCGTGGTCATAGTCGTGGTCGCTGTCCACGGTCGTCGTCTTCGTCGTCGTCTTCATAGCTGTTGTCGTCGTGGTAGTCGCGGAACTAGTGGTATTAGTGGTAGTAGTGGTAGTAGTGGTAGTACTGGTAATAGCGGTTGTGGTAGTAGTAGTAGTAGTCGTCGTCGTGGTCGTAGTAGTACTACTACTACTACGACGACTACTACTCCTACTACTACTACTACTACTACTAGTGCTACGAGTACTCCTACTACTACTAGTACCACTAGTACTACGAGTACTACTAGTACTACTAGTACTACTAGTACTACTAGTACTACTACTACTACTACTAGTACTACTACTACTACTAGTACTACTACTACTACTACTACTACTACTACTACTACTACTACTACTACTACTACTACTACACTGCTACTGCTACTGCTACTTAACTGCTACTGCTACTGCTACTACTGCTACTACTGCTACTGCTACTGCTACTACTGCTACTACTACTACTGCTACTACTGCTACTACTGCTACTACTACTGCTACTACTACTGCTACTACTACTGCTACTACTACTACTACTAGTACTAGTACTACTGCTACTACTGCTTCTACTACTACTACTACTACTACTACTACTACTACCACTACTACTACTACTACTACTACTACTACTACTACAACCACTACTACTACTACTACTACTACTACTACTACTACTACTGCTCTACTACTACGACCGCTACTGCCACTGCCACTGCTCCTGCTACTGCTTCTGCTACTCCTCTTGCTCCTAGTACTACTACTACTACTACTACTACTACTACTACTACTACTACTACTACTGCTACTACTACTACTGCTACTACTACTAGCACTGCACCAATAACTAGTAGCAGCGGGAGGAGGGGGGGAGGAAGAGGAGGAGCAAGAGCACAACTGCAAGAAGATGAAGAAGGATATCAAGAATAGCAATACTTGGAAATATGAAAATAAGGATAACAACAACAATAGCAACGACAACTATGCTGATAATAAACCACAACAACATTCAGAACCGAAGATCAACATCAGAAGCAGAGATGTCAACAGCAACAACAGCTCAAGCAGCAACAGCAAGGCAACAGCAACAACGACTACTCCCACTACCACGTACATACGCCTAGAAACAAACAAGCACAAAAAATCAGCAAACACACCATCCAAGCTTACCCTAAACTCCAAACCCTAATCCTTAAGCCTTAAGCCCTACTAGGATACCCAGTAACCTAAGAATAAAAAGGCCTCTCTTTTTGGTATTGGGTAACTTTATAAGGAACCTAGGACTACAAAAAGGGAATAAGGGTACTACTGGGCATCCTAGCCTAAACCCTTCTGGTTTTGAACCGGTCCTTCCGGTGCGGCACGAACAGCTGACTTAGCCTGAGATGGTTTAGGGTTCAGGGTGTTTAGGGTTTAGGGGTTTAGGGGTTTAGGGTTTAGGGTTTAGGGCCAATCGTTTATGACTTTTGTTTGCGGTGGGAGGCTACGTAGTGCTTAGGTTTGAGAAATGTTATTTAGGGGCCTTGATATTTAGAATGGAGTTTGGAGGCCCGCTATACAATAATTATAACAGGGACCCCCCAAAATAGTATAGGCAATTTTTCAGGCCCCTATATGGTTGCGTGGGGATTTGATCTCGATTATGTTGCTGCTCCCCCCACCAGAGCTGTAATGAATATAGGTGTGGCTGGCTTGCACTCTCCACAGACTGGGACCCTGTCTCTCTTACACTTCCACGCGTGCAATCCTATGCAGGCAGAACCGGCGGCCGTTCCTTTTGCACTCGCTGCCGGCGGCGGTTCGTCTGTGCACGGGGTAGCTCTGATTGCTCAGGATAGAAGACACATATAGCACTTAGCTATGGGCATTGACTTGAGCCAAACGTTGCGTGGGCGGTCACATAGAAAGGTAAGGAGAAGCGATGCGGTGTGCGTAGCACGACCACAAGCTTACTCCTAGAGTCGAGGGACGCGTAGCGTGCCCCCTTCTCTTGCACTTTACACGGTCTTGCTCACAGCTCTTATAGTGACACCTTAGAACTTGACAAGGCATCGCAGTCCGTTCGCACCCCCCATGAGTTGCGTCTCCGACGCTGCTCACCCGGAAGATGGCACGATAGGACAACAGAAAATGTTCCGCCGCAACGTTGACATTGAAAATCAGAGCTTTGCATCCCAATTAGAAACGTTGTGACACTCATCTACGTCAGTAACGATCCCCTGAAATGGCAAACGAATCAGGCGTCACCGAAGAAAGAAGCATTCGCGATGGCATTCCACGGGCGAAGCTCAGAGGTCACGAACTGGAAGATGAGGTAGATCATGCGTTGGTTCACCTCCATCTTCGCGTGGACGCAGGATCGCGGTCCCAGGGCCGGAGGTTTTCCTCTGGATACTGGTTCCTTTGCTTTCCTTTGTCCTTCCCTTTGTTTCGGCCTTTGCCGGCGATGTAGTCTTGGTAGGTATTGGCGTTCCAGCCACCATGTTGCTCATCTCCGGTCCTTTCACGCCCTTTTGAAGGTCCCTTTGCCGAAGAAGCGATTGCACGTTCCTCCGTGGTGACGGGCGTGTCCAGGATGGAAGTACCACCCGCAGGGAGATACTCAGCGGCCGAGATGTGATGTAGGGCTTCCGTACGTTTGGTTGTCGGATTTTGCTGTCTCTCAGCCTTGGATCTGACCAATCTGTCCATGAAATGCGCAGGCATTTGCACATTGTGGTCCACCAGCAATCCAATGGTCTGGACTGAATGATCGGCATGAGTCAGCAGGATACCGACGGGGTCGATGTACAGGAAGTCCACCGGTCCAGTTGGCGTTGGTCGTAGCACTGAGAATTGTTGGTGTCCTGTCACCATCGGAATCACCTCGCACAGGACGTTCAGGCAACAGAAGTGCATAGCCTTCACATCTTCATCCCTGTTGCTCTTCAAGTACGTAGTAGGGTTGAAGTTGTCCCTGCCAATTCCCATCATGTTGGCTCCCCGTGTAAGCAACGAAAGCATCTGATTCGTCCGGAAGCGCTTCAAAGTGTAAGTCCCGTTGGGATCGTACTGCTTGAGGTTCTCAGGCTCCTTGGCAAAGCGAATGATCTCCTCGTCAGTCACATCCCTGCTCACACCCGTTTCTCTGTCCACTACAGCCAAAGATCCCCACTTTCCGAGCACATCATAGCGTTGGCCAAGTGCGAAATTCTCCCTCATCTGGAACAACGGCATAGTCGCCCACTTCGCGAATCCTGACCAAGCCTTGTAGATGGTTCTGCACACCACGAATGCCATATACGAAAGAGCGGCCATGTTGGCATCAATGCAATGGGCATTTCGCTTTCCTGGGTAGTAGGATGGCTGCATGGCGGTACGTGCGAGTTGTAGTTCAGGATCGATGTTCAAAGACTGGCCGGCGATGAGGACGGGACGTCGTTCCTGCGCAACTGCATCTGGTACTGCGTCATCAAAGTCCTCTCCTGGCTCTGTGTCCATTTCTTCATCAGGTTCCTGTTCTGGATCGTCCTCCGCGATGACAGATGGCTCTGGGATTTCCTCAGGTTCCGCAACGGTCTCTGTCTCCATGGCTTCCTGCTCCTCGACGGTCGCCTCAGGCACTGCTGCTGCCGCGGCTTCCATTGTCTGAGCAATGAAGTCACTGGGGATCTCCGTAGGAGTCTCCCGTTGTGGAGTACCTTGGTAGTATCCGCAAGAAACGAATTGTGACCAGCAGGACGTGCATCGGGAGAAGCATGCTGGAACGATGTTGTAGCATGCCGGGCACACCCTCATTCTCCTTCCATCCTCGTCTCTGCGTAGGTCTTCGGGTCGCCAATTCTTGATGACAAACTTGATCCCTTTGTCCATGTAGTGATGCCGAACCGTGTTCTCCCTGTGGGACTCCAGGACAGTCGTAAGGTCTCGAATGATCTGCTCCTTGCTGGTGTCGTGGGGTCCAGGAGGCATCTCGCAAAGCAATTCCATGATCTTGCTTGGTGTTCGGTATCTCTCGAATTCAGGGAGCAAAGGTGATGCATTGTAGTCCAACACCATCTCTTTCTCCAATCGTTCATCGTAGATCTTTTCCACCAGAGCGAAAGAGTGTGTATCTTGAGGATTCGGGACGCAAAACCATACCTCCTTGACGAACTGGAACGGTATCGTTCGGCCAACGATCATGATGCCGCTGTCTGTGATACGTCCATCTTCTCGTGCAAGGTCCTGCGATGGGACATGGAGGACCGCCAGCGGCATGTGCTTGGCTTGTGGTCCATGTACCCGCATCTTGGTCGTCGCATTCCGGTGATCGAACGGTGCGAATACCCCCCAATAGCTGTGGAGTCTGCCGCCTTGGTTGCCTCGAAATTGGCGCCTATGGTCGAAGTCCCCGTCGGGGTCCTCCGAACCAGGCATGATGCCTTGCGTGACAATGGAATCCAGGTTGCGGCATGCCGTAGCGTGGAACGCGCCTCCAAGACGTTGCAAGAGGGTCATAGATGGAGATATTGCGAACCTGTTCTTGTCCAACTGAAGCAAATTGTTCTGGGGATCGGAGTGCGCAGAGTGACCACTCGTAGCCCGAACTGCCCATGGCTTCACCCAGCCGTTGCAAACGTTCAGGTACCTCTGGCTGTGCCGGCAACGATCATTGTTCTGGATCTCTGTGATCTGGTCAGGAATCGATACCAACATGTTCGAACCTGCGGATCCAAGAGTCTCCACGCCGGGGTCCTTCACTCTCACTCCCAGGAACTGCAGCCGAATTTTGGCCTTGTGGCGCCTCGTGGCTGCGAGCATGTTCCCTTGGAACAATAGCTGGAGTCTTTCATTGTACACTCTCTTCCTCTGTTGATCATCGGTCCTTGAGACCGCTTCGGTGATGCGTCTGCTGTCATGGGTCCATAGTTGCTCATGCCTCACCAAATCATCGATCAGCACCCACCCTCCTTCATCACATCGAATGACGCTGCTGAATGCCACTTGGCACCTGTTGTCAAGCCATTCCGAGCCTGGGCGCCTGGCGATTCTGTGACGTAGGTCAGATTGAATGCATGACAGCGCCCAATCCGCGTTCCTTCTTCGATGATGGGTGATGTTGCGAAGGACAACTTCGTTCACGATGTCCCATCGATTGTGGATGAAGCTTGCACCCTTGGTTGGGATCAGGTCGAGAATCCCGCATCGGATTGGCCTTCCGCCGCCGATGGATTCGTAGCCTGCATTGGTGTAGCCCTGAATAGTATCATCATATTCAAAGCTAGGACGGTCTCCTCGTTGAGGTAGGCGTCGGTCGCGATGGTCCGAAAGCTGCTCAATGAGGTCCACCACCCGCTGACTGTTCTCTGGTCCCATGTCCTGCAGCGGCACACCACAAGCATCATGTAAGCCCCGACGGTTCTCCACATCCGTGCAGAGATTGTGTTTGTTCTCGTAACGGATCAAGACCACATCACCCCGTACGGCTTCGCCTCCGCGTCGCGGTCGGGCTTTGGCCTTGGGTCGTCGGTCCGAGGATGCAACACTCACATGGTCTGTGGTGTCAACGTCCATTGGCTCAGCCTCTTGTGGAGGTATTCGACGTGGATATCGAAGAAGGCTTTCCTTGATGATCTGGATGCTTCGAAGTATCAGATCCCGGGTCGCAGCATTTTCCGTGCAATTGGACAGATGGTGTTGATCACTGCCGCAAGCGATACAGAACGTGAGGCTATTGCTTCCGACCGACATTTCGCCCTGAGCAAGTATTCCCACATAGTCCTGAAGCTGCGTGACAAATCCTTCACGAATCATCTGCCTGGGATCAGGGTCTTCTGCACCTTGTTCTTCTTCGGGTTGTGCATCCACATCTACATCCTGTGCAGGTATTGGTGGAGCAACAGAGAACCCTGGATCGTCCGTGACGTTGTCAGCGGCCTGTGTCTCGTCGGTCCTTGCAATCTCTACGGGGTCGATATCGCCATCGACGATCACTGTGAAGTCAATCACGAGGTCAGCGGACATGTTGTTGACGATCTCAGCGACTTGTTCATTCTTCTTGGGCGGTGTCCTCTTGCGCGGGGAGTCAACCGTGATCAGCTCGATAGCTTCGGCCGACGCGTAGCGGAAGAATGATCTTTCGATCCCCCTCACGCACGCATTTGCCCCCTCAAGGCCACCCCAATTCGGAAAATGACTTGGGTGTCTCATTGCAATTGTAAGAAGCCCGAGTGCCAGCTCCATCGTGTCACCCAGGAGTTCCTCCTTGGGCAAGGCTGACCCTCTGTAGCATTCTTGGCGCTCCTCCGGAGTCAAAAGCATTCTCATGAAACCAGCATAAGCGCAGTTCCCGGCATCGTAGTAGCAGATGTAGCATGTCTTGCCTTCGGAATCGTATCCTCTGTCCCATGCCAACTGTTTGGCCTTTCCCCATGCCGCGTACTCGATGGCCTGACTGGCTGTGATTCGGAGACCACCGTAGTGAGAAACCGTCTTGCCAATGTCTTCGTAGACCACTTCCGCACAAGCTTTGAGGAACTCCTTGATGTCCATGCGAGGGTCCACAAATTGAAGCCTCAGGTCATAAAGGTGCTTTGCGCAAGCCAAGGTGTATTTCTGGGACGCGACTAAGTCATTGAAGGAGCTGACCTGATGCTGCATCTTCAAGGCTGAAGTATGCGCGCACCCAATGCAGTGTCCAGGATACCCGTTTCCAGTCGGCTTGAAGAAGGCCTGTGCGTAGCACTCAGCCAACTTCATTGCGTCACATCCAGGGCAATAGAACGTTCTCCCTTTGACATAGCCGGTGTTCGGGGTCGCGTAGGTGTCGATCCGGAACCAGTAGTGCCTGTTGTCGTAATAGGCTTCGGGGACGGTCATGGCGATGTCAAAGTCCTGCCAGGTGACTGCGGACGATTCAGCGACCGTGTCACCCTGGGCACCCGACCTGATCTGTTGCTGCTGTTCTCCCGTGAACCATGTCTGCGAAATCTTGGTGGACGTCTTGACTTCACTCTTGTCCTCCCAAATCTCGACAAGCGACGGGTGAGCGACTGTGTCGGCGCGGACAGTTTCATCCCATGAGCGGATTCTCGATGCCTCAACGAAGCACGTGGATACCATCTTCTCGCAGAACAGCTGCTTCTCATAGATAGCGTAGCCCAATTTGAACCTGACCCGAGAGTCCGGTGCTGGCACCTTTTCGGCTGACAGTGTATGCACGCCTGATGACGCATGTTTCATCTGGCTGTACATTCTTGACCAAAACGAAGATCCATGAATCACCACGCATGCTCGGGCTCGCAACTCCAGTTCAATATACATTCCCAGCGCGTGGAAACCGTTGAACAGAGAAGCTTTGTGCTGAAGGTAATTGCTAGCTGCTCCAACGAACCGTAAGTCGTGGTTGATGTTGACAATTGGAGGGCGCGTGGTACGCTTCCCTGCTGCGATGATAGGGTCAACGTACGTCACCTTGAGCTGTCGCTGCAAGTCAGTACGGATCGCTGCTCCGTCTCCGACTTCACTCATCGGAAAAGACATGTTCTCGATGAGGATTGCCTGGAGAGACAGATGGTAATGCAGTGTGACGGTTGCAAGCTGCTCTTCAGTCAAGCCATCCAATGTCGCATTCACAGATTCCAACGATCCTTTTGTGACTTGGAAGTTGTAGTTGGCACCTGTGGTGATCGACGGGCTCACAATGTAGATCTCGCTCCACCCATGCATGCCGAGGTTCTCTCTCAACGTGTGCGTTGATCCCCTGGTCCTTGCAACCATGTCAAAGTCCTGGACGAGGATTGTGCATTGAGAGCGCATAGTCGCGGCATCAGGTTTGCCACCCATACCCAAACTATTGCGAAATCCGTTCAGCGTGTTCATGGTGTTGATCCTTGCTTCTTCCGGAATGTCATCGTTGTCGACAAGATCGCGATCTGCCTCGATCATCACTGCCGAGGTAAGCATTGGAGGAGAAGGGAGATGCACGCATGATACCAGTGCCAATGCATGGTACAGCCGTGAATACATCCGAAGCCACACCTTTGTACTCAGCTTCACGTAGACCTTCAGGTTAAGACCCTTGTCATCATTTTGTGAGACGGAACGAATCCTCGCCAAATAGGTCACCAGTCTTCTGACATAATGCTGAATCGGTGTGGTCCCCACGTCGTGGTTGGCCACAAACTTTGGCGTCTCATCAATGGCAGGTGGGTACTCGTCGTGATCACGGGTCGTCGTCAGCAAGATCGAGCGACAGCCCTTCTCATTGATGTTGACATAATGGTACCAACTTTCCTGAGCGCCAGCAGGGATTGGAGCTTCCTCCCATGTCGGTTGCGATGGTTCCTCTTCCGGTTGCGAAGGCGGTTGTTGTGGAGGAGGTGCCGCAGAAGATGACGACGCCGATGCCGTTGCCTCGTCCGTCCTTGCCCTCTTTGGTCCGTGGCTAGGGGTGGCTCGAGGTCCGGCAGCGGATCCTTGCGATTGTTCCGGCGTTCTTCCATGCTCAGGGTGCACGATTCCTTCCGGTTCGAGGTTGCTTGCCGTAGGCATCGCAACTCTCCCCGTTGAGTATACCCAGCTAGGATGCCGTTGAAGGTTGGGCGGAAACAGGCCATCATCTTGCATAAGCGGACTTGGTGCCCTCATCTGTTGGAATTCCGCTTCCCATATGCCCAATGTGGCGCGTTTGGTAGAGCAGTCGACCACGTACCCAGATTCAACTCCGCATTGATTCCAGGTGTAGCCACGGAACGCATCCGGCAATTGGAAACCGTTCTTGTCCTGAGCTGCACATACGGCATCCACATGGTACTTGAGGAAAGCATACGTGGTGTAGTCGGAATCGGGGAGCACGTCATTAGACCATCGATAGTGCGGGAGTCCAGTTTGTGGATCGACCCATGATACATAGGAATGAAGCACGTGGAGACAAACACTGAACGCCTGGAGTGAATTCATCGCAAAGGCGAGCGGATGTCCCATGCCTTGAGGCAATGTGCGCATCATCAAAGCCAGCTGGTGAACGTTGATTGGCGAAGCGCCATCGTTGCCCGCTGCACATTCCTGGTTGTAGGTCCGAAGCCCATACCCAGTGTGCTTTGCGAACATGTACATCAGCTTGCACACCCTACATAACGTAGGCTCTCCCAACAGGTCGGATTGGTCAGGTGCTCTGCCTGACATAGGCAACTTGTGGTAGTAGTCCTGATTCACCGTATACCATTGTTGAATTCTCGTGTCTGTCACGGCCTGGTAGGGCGTCTCCACGGAATTGATGAGAACGGCGAGATTGTAGTACACGTCCGCATTGACGATGTTCCTGGTTGCAGTGTTCAAGTCGAACCGAACTTGTTGTCTTTCTTGTTCCAGTTCAACCACAGCCAGCTTTGCATCATCACGGATCACTTCCTCATCCACCATAAATCTTGTGATGGCATGAAACTTCCCTCCGTAATCAGCAACAATGTGTTTGAGACCTCCACCAAACTTGATGACCATGGCGAGGATCTCCCCATAGGGTTTGTCCATGTACTCCTCCGGGGCGGCAACAAGCAAGCCTTGAGGATTTCTCGAACTCGAATGGAAAGATCCCCTCCTGGCGACAGATTTGCACACGTGAACAGCAAGACCAAAGGAGGTGCTTTGAAAGCTGCCCATGTGCGAATGAGATCATTGTCGACCACTTTGTCTTTCGTAATCTTTGGCGGGAGCGAAACGCTCTGCGACGAGTCCTCAGAATACATCTGCAGAAACTTGTGGAACTTCAGGAACGTCCGCATCATCCCACCAGAAGGGAAAACTTCTTCATGGTCCACTCCTTCGAAGGCCAGCTCGTAGGCATTGTAGCTTTCACCCATGGCTCGGGATTCGGTCCTTCCTCCGTAGGAGAGAAGTACCTACCCCTATTCGACTTCACGGTTCCGGGTGCTCTGTAAGAGGCACCCTTCCCCGATCCGTCGGGTCAGACCTTAGTTGTTCCTTAGTTGGGGCTGTGTTATAGCCCCTTCATCAGCGTCTATACACTGACGTTGCTGCCATGCAATGTCCTCAGATTCATGTGCAACATGACTGACACTGACATGAGCTCGAACAAGGCTGCGAACATTCCTCGCAATCGACCGCCATGACACATCAATGCGCTGCGACAAACTGCTCTTCGATTCATGGTCCAAGCAATCATCCATTCTCACCATCAAACGATCCGCTTCAGGCATGTTAGAGAACATGATCCTGCGTCCACCACCATCGCCACCAGCACCAACATGGTCATCAATCTTAACCTTCGTCACCTTGCCACTTGAAACAAGAGCATGCAACTCTGGCCAAGACCAACATGAACATGAAGAAGGCATGTCAAGCGAAAAATAGACGTCGGAAAATTCCGCACACTTCTTCAGCAGGCGTTTGAGAGATTTCAAGACACTTCTGAAAACCTTGTACTTCCCACCGGAACGTTTCTCACCCCCCACGCAAGCCCCTTCACTACTTCCAGGACCAACACCTGATCGCAAAAGCGATGCCACGAATAGCACAGGTGTGCGCAGGTCATTCCGGCACGCATCCTTCATTGCACCGATAAGGCTGTCCTCATCGGCCTTAGAGCCAATTAGCTCCTTGCAAGTTATGCGAGCGCATCCCTTAGTGGACTTAGGCACGGCGTAGCCATTGCCCAAGCCACAGAGGTCAACAATCATGCGGTCAGGCTTTCGTCCACCAGCCTTCGACGGCATTGCTACCAATCTCCCATCGCCCGTTGCCTGAAATTTCAAGGCTTTAAGCAATCTCCTGGAGATTTGGCTAGTCAACTCGCATTTATCAGATCGATCCTTAGCGTCCGAATCGGTCATGTGCAAATGTTTGGACGAGCACACGTCAGACGACTTAGGATGCAACGCGACGTTTGCGGCAATGTACTCCCATTCATCCTTGCAGTAGCCGAGCTCAACGGCGGTTCCGGGAGATACAGGATCCCGAAAGATATAACGTTGCCCGTGAGTGCATCCTTGGATCTTGATGCTCTTCCACATGGCATCTTCCTGAAGTCCCTTGTACTGCTTGGTTTCCTGGACTTGTACTCGAGGAGGTACTTCGATGATGATTTGGAACCCCCACGATGCCGCTCTGCGCGCAATTCTTTGGACGACCTCCCCCCATGGGTAGTCTGTCCGCAATTTGGCCCTTTCAGGGTTGTCAGCGATTTTCCGACTCAGCCACGAATTCTTGCCCAACACCCCTGCGCCAATGAAGATCACGGAGTTAGGGTTGTTTTTCCTCGCTTCCACCACATCGAAGAGGTAGGCACACATGGCGTCGTCAACTTCTCGCCCCATACTCAGAACATTTACTTGCAACCCAGGGTCGTAGTGAGAATCGGGAGCATGCTGCGCAATGCAGTCCTTGCCAGGAGCATACTCATTCCACCAGTTCTCCTCATCGACTCCTACCAATGTCCACACCGTCACTGCCTTTGGAGCATCTTTGATAGTGATACGGTATTTCCAACGGCTGTAAGGATTTTTGTAAGTATGGACCAACCCTCCATCGTGGTCGAGGAATTGGATCACCAGGCCCTCCTTGGGTTTGTTTTCGGCGAAGTTGACCACGTGAGGCACAATTGCTCCATCATACCCTTGATATTCCCTTTTCTGTTCAGCCGCATCATGCCATACATCCTCGTACACTGACGACCATTGGTCATAGCCGAATTGGGAGGCTTGACTTTTGGACTGGCCGTTGAAACAAAGAGGTAATGTAAAGCCCTGGTACCCCCCATGGATGGCACGCGCCAGTGTGACAACCACCGCTCGCCATTTGGCGGGCAGGGCGCGCACATAAGACTGGCCCAAAGGCGGGTCAGGAGGAGGCAAAAACGGCGGCGCAAGGACGTCCGCAATAGCGGCTGGGCGCAAATGCCCCCGTACCGGATGGTACTGAAACACAGCACGCTCCACATAGCGGTCGAACTTGCCCGGTTGATCAAGGATAGCAGCACGGTCCTCCATCTGGTGCCACTGCCCTTCACGAAGAATCCAAGTCGACCGAAGGTAGCGACCAGGCGGCAACGCGGAAGGCGGCCCCCGCAGCATGCGCGGGAACTTGACAACCAGGATGGGGTCCACACTGTCATGTTCTTGCAAGCCTTCCTTACTCGACAATCCAGCGCGATACAACACCTGAGGGAGGATCGGCGTCTGCGTGTAAGGAAAACAGGGCACTTCGCTCTTGAATGAGTAGTGCTGTTGACCCTTCTCATCCGTGCTCTGGGTATGAGTAGGGCGCATCAGATCCATAATCTCTTGGGAGCCAATGAGAGCCGGCGGAAAAATGTTGATGAGCTGACACGCATGTGTCCAGGACACAGAATCCTTGAACGACTTGGTGTGTATGTCCGCTGACATCTTGGCAGTGACCTCATAGGCAAGAGAAACGTAACCTTCCTGAAAGATAGAATGCATCCATCCAATGCAGATGCCGTGGGTACGTTCCAAGTGACGCATAGTCGGATTCTTGCCCGTGCGAATCACCCCGATCATGGTCTGGTTGTCGTCGTAGAAGACGAAGTTGGGGTCTTGCCCCCCAAGCTGCTGCCACAACGTGATAGCAGGCAATCCAAGACGTGACATGGCAAAGTCGGCCGCGACAATCTCGGCCTCAGGTGTGGAATGACTCAAGCACCCCTGCCTTTTGCTAAGTCCCGCCAAGGGAAATCTTGTATGAGAACCTTGAATGTGCAAATGAGCACCGGAGGTAGATTTCAAACTTTCTCCACAACCTGCATAGTCCGCATCTGCAAACAGCCCGATGGACGAGTCCTCCAAGGAGTTCCCGACCCATCCAATCATCATGTGATGTTTGGACTGGTGCACATAGGCCATGAGATGATGAAGAAGAGCATCCTCCTTCTTGGTCCATTTCGTGATCTTGCGCGCGAGATTGTTGATACTGCGCAGAAGATCAAAGCGGCAAATGCGCGCGGCATAAAGCAATTTCATGAGAATGCTTGCTGCCTGCGGAGCAAGTGCACCGCGATTAGCCTCGTTGATCTCCTCTTCCTCTGGCGCCTTGGGAATAGGTGGAGGCGGAACAAGCCGACCATCCTTATCAACAGGCATGGTGTGTCCACACCACGTGCATCGATGGCTTTTACCTGACTGTGCCGGAGCGCGAGCTGGGTGATTCTTAGTCTCCTCAGCCGGACTCGGCGATGGTACCGTCTTGAATTTTGTCGGATCGAACCCAGTCACGTCGCAGTACTTCTTGACTGTCATGTCCAGGTACGTCTCCATGTCGTAGGTAACGGTCTGCACCTTCGTTTTGTCATGCAACGTTGCCTCGCCCTTGGAGATGCGACAACCCAGATACAAACCTAGTGGCGTTTCTTCTTCCAATCGAAGTTCTTGGCGCAGCATGTCCCAACCCTTGGGCAGGTTCTCTTTGGGCCCTGCCATCTTGAGATCATCCACGTAGATGACAAGTAAGAGCTTCATCTGCGGGTGGAAATACAATGATGGCCATTCGTCGCCAATCGGCTTGAATCCTACTTTCTGTACCGCGGTATGGCAATGTTGTTCCCACATGGTTCCTGCATCAGGATGTCCATATAGAGCTTTGATCAAGCGACACACAGGTCTACGGAATTTATGCCTTTTCGCAGATGGATGCCAGGCTTCATCAGGCAGTTCAACCCAACATGGAGTACCCGATAGTCTCGCCTGAATGTATGCTTGGATAGCATCCGCCATCTGAACATCGTTGCCAGGAAGACATCCATAGTAATCTGCCCATCGTGAGGCATCAAACGTAGCCGGGGAATTCCCCAAATCCTGAAACAATGCGGCTTCCATATTCTGGTCTTTGACCTGATCGCCAAGTAGTACACCTCGCCCTTTGAACTTCCTGGCAGGATCGTCCTCTTTGAGCTGATAGTTCTTCTCGTATATCAGTCCATGTACTCGCGCCATATGTACTTTCTCACCTTTCTTCTTTGCCTCAGCGACGACGTCGTCATATTCACGCGTAGTTGAGAAATCAAACACCTCTTGGTCCCACAATCCCTTCCATTCTTTCATGAAAGCTTCCATGGCCTTGGGGTTGTTGACCATCTCCTTGCGTGTGACGGGTCGAGTGACCATGGCATTGAAGCATGATCCTCCTGCATGATTCTTTTCCCGATGTACGTTTCTGTGAGAAGTCGTACACGGCATAGACGGAATCCAGTTATCATCCATGACCATATGCGCCGGAACGGCCGGCACGACGTCTGCCAAGAATTGTTCTTGTGTGTATTGATCCACATAGGACTGTGCCCAGGACCATCCATCGTCGTCGTCAATGGACACGTTGAGTTGCAGATCAATTTCTTCACATGGAACAATCTTGGGAAAGATCATGTTGTCCAAAATCTTGGTGACTATCTTCTTTCCTATCACAGCCTTCTTCCGGTCCTTCTTGGCAACTCGAGCTTTGTCTCGCTTTTCTTTCTTGTACGCTGCCTTCTTCTCCGCTTCACTCATTTTCTTCCATGCTTCCGGAGAATAGGAATGGATAGGTCGCCGTGTAGGAAGGGTTCGTCGACCATCACTTCGGATCTTGTACGGAACTCCCCTTTTATCGATCTTGCAGGCTTCACCATCATCAGTGAGATATACAATGCCGTCCCCTTTCTTCCCCGTACTCCAATGTTCAATCTCCTCAGGAGCCAACTTCTTTTCTTTCAAGATCTTAATGATCTCTCCAGGTTCTTCGATGTCTCCTTCGGGGATGAGTCTACCGGTTGGACCGACTTCGCGGGGCGATCGCCGATCTTTCCCAGTGACCTTTGGTTCAGAAGGAGGCGGTGCTGCACGTAGACCTAGCTCTTCGTCTAGTTCTTCGAGTCTTTTGTCTCCTATAGCATCAATAGCTTCATGTTCTGCTGACTTGAAGACTTCGCCAGACGGCTCCGTCTCTATGTCAGATGGATCTATGTCCTGTAAGTCGGGATCTTCTCCGGGATCCGGTGGAGGAAGAAGACCATCTTGATCATCATCATCCCCGTTGCCACCATTTCCTCCAGGCGGACCGTCATCCCCGTCATCGACGTCTTTTATCTCCTTGCCAGCGAGGTCAACGTTGTCCCTGAGTCCCTCAATGGTTGAGTTCATCCTCTCGTACTCGGCTTTCAGGGGAAATGTTATCTCCTCTGGGAAGTAGATAACTTCTGTCTCGTACGGTCTCATCAACTTCCTGGGAACAGATGCGTCCATCGACAAGTTCGCATTGGCAAATTCCTTCATGTCCCACACGCGATACTTCTTGGACCACCTTGACCAGCAGTGATGATGTATCCGGCAAAAATGCCTGGGATCCCCTTTGGATCGAACTTGTTGCCATATGTCTTCGGCCTTGTATCCGTCGGCTTGAAGAAGACTTTGGCCCCAAATGGTATGGCTTTTCCCTCGAAGTCCTTTCCAGTCATTCGTTTCCATGCTGAATCACCATCGCCCTCCACGTCTTCAATGTTGAGGTTCTGCATCACGCAATTCAGCGCAAAGGACCAGTATTGGGCGGGTAATCCGGCGTGTAGCATGGATGCTGCGACTGTGTTGATCACTTCTTGATTTGATCGTTCAGCGAGTGAATTGTTACTGGGTTTCCCTGGAAGGGAATGATCTATCACGATCTTCAACTGCGCCATAGCTGAATCGAACTCTGGTGCTTCATCACTATACGCCATATGAATCTTGCGTCTCCCCATTAGGCGTCTGATGGCCATGACGACCTCGTCAGTATTCCTTGAAGCCGTGGGAATCGCTGCGATCATTTTGGTGGCGATGTCTCTGATGACTAGAACTTCACGTGCTCCATCATCGAGTCCGATACCTGCTTCGGCGGCCTTGCGCATATCGAGGAAGTCGAACGTCACAAGATCCCCCAGTGTTTGATCACACGTTGAAACGCACCTCGTTGTGTCCGCAAGTGCTTCATCTTCGCGCGTATGCACGATTCGCAATATGGATTGCGGTAGCGATGAGTACACAGATGTGCCAACGTCTTGGCTTCGGCTTTCAGTGTTCCGACTCTGGCCTTGCGGCTCGGCGCACCGTCGCCTTCCACATCAATGATCACCTCATCGTCACCGTCCAATGGAATTTCACCCACTCCTTTTCCTTCGTCGTCCGGAGGTCGTCCGGCCTCGGACTCTGGTACTTCTTCTATAGGAGGTTCTTGGGGTTCAGGATCAGGAGGTCGTTCATGATCGTCACCTTCTTCTTCTGCTTCAATTTCGCTCGGTGCAGCTTCAGCGGCAGCTGCGACACTGACGTCAACATCACCCGCGGTTAGCACACCCTTGAAGATTTCGGTGATCGCTTTGGCCTCCGGATCATCATGAACCAGTGACTTGGAACTCCCGGCACGAATGTACGGAATGTCACCGTTCACGAACAGAGATATTCTCTTGCCCTGCGGGTTGATCATGAATGGTTCCCTTCCGGGTGGCCACACAAACCCGTAGTTGAAGTTCATGCATCTCTTGCCTATGGAAAGCACCGACGGCGTGTCATCCAACACATAAGCGTTGATCGGTTCCTCGAACGACTCAGTCTGGAAGTTCGACACGAGATCGGTATCGGTGATTCCATTTGCTGTCTGAAATGATATGGGCTCTGGAGTCACGAGTGTCTCGAGACTGTGCTTCTCGATCTTCTTCTGAGATATGAGGTCATGGCCACACCCAGTGTCCATGAGAAACTTGATCTTCTTCTTGAGGATGACTGGTTGAACCATGCATTTGAATACACCTTGATTGATGATCCGTTTGCTGTGCGCAGCATCGAGTTCACGCTCAACGATGGAATCCTCACCGTCATAGAAGGAAACTTCTTCCACCCGAGACGTTCCTGGGATTCGTACGAATGAAACTCGATCTCCGCATTGATCATCATCGTCGTCAACCATGTCTCTCATGATCTGTGCCCTCAATCTCGCTTTGTGCTTAGCGAATTCCAAATTCACGGCGCGATCCTCATTGTTGACAAGCGCTTCCATGTCGACGTACTTCACCTTCCGCTCCTTGTCCTTCTTCGATCTTCTAGGACACGAAGAAATGAACTTCACGTCGTCGGCGAATGTCACGTTACGTTTGATCTCTTTTCGGGTCGACGTAGTCGGTCCCGAGGATTCGTCGTCAGTTGAACAATCCGAATCAGCGTCGCTGTCAACGGATGGACAATCTGACTCCTCCTCCTCTTGTCTTGAAGATCGCTTCCATATAGCCGGGGCTGATGGATTCCACCTTCGGCACAATCTGATGGCGGGCGCCGCAGGGAGTGCCTTGGCCTTGGCATTCGGCTTCGCTGGAGCTGCCTTTGCTTCGGATTTGGCTTTAGCTTTTGCCTTTGGTTCCGGAGCTGGGGTAGCTGCTGCCTCATGCTTGAAAGGACAATTCTCTCTTGAGCACGAGCCTGTGTTCTTGAAAGAGTAGCATATCCTATTTCCTCCTCCTCCAGACGGACTTGGAGTTCTCGTCCTCGGCGTAAAGGGTCGCTCTGGAGTCTTCTTCGAGTGACTGAATGGGCACTTGTCACCATTTCGACACCCTGCATCTGTGAAATGGAACTTGCAGCGGATTTGCTTCTTGCTCTTGTCGCCTCTGTTGTCCGCTGACTCACTCCTCGTCTTCTTCTTGGGCTTTGGCTTGGTCTTCGCATGACTCTTCGCTTTGCTTTGAGGTAGTACAGGTGTTGCTTTATCCGGCTTGGTAGGCGAAGCTTTGACCTTTGCGGATGGAGCTGCGTTAGGCGTTGGTTTCTCAGGTACCTTGGCCGGTGCAGCGAGCAAATCCTTGCCCTCAAGCATCTGGCGCAAGCCAATTTGGGTCTGAGTGAGATTTGATTGTTCTCGTCTCCGCATGATGGTACGGTCGATGATCTTCATCAGATTGTCGTACGATCGGTCTTCATGATTGTAGGGCAAGTGTTCGTAGTGCATGCCCAACTCCATCTTCATTGCGGGCGAGTCCTTGATCTTGCTGTACAAGCAATCACGGAGAGCTGTTTTGGATGGTATGTCTTCTGGCCTCATCCGTCCCAGAACCTTCCAACCACGTCTGCTTGAACGTATGAAGTTTGTTGTCGCCTTGGTACTGGAGCTTCACCAGATACTCGAGAGTGATGATCATGTCGAGACGATCGTGCGTTCGAAAACTTTCATACATCATCGCAATGATTTGTCGTCCTTTGATGATCTTCCCTTCGGGCCTGCTGATGTAATCGTTGGCCTTCCGGTTCACCTCCAGGTACAGATCAGCAGATTTGTCACCACCAGCGCGTAGCATTGCGACCATGGCGATCCCCAACTTGACGTCTACGCTCTTGAACTTCTTGTGTCCCGAATCGTTCAGTGCTTCGACATCAGGGAATGGAATGAACGCTGGAGCCAGCCATAACATCCAGTCCTCATGATTTGGGTCGGCTGATGCTCCTAAGACATTCGCCGTGCATACGGATCGCCAGTTGTTGAGGTGAGTGAGAGTAGGCCATGGAGGAACGGTCACTTTATCGGCCTCCCTCCTGGAAATTCTCACCTCTGTGACTTCAGGATCTGCGTCTCCATCAGGATCACGCGCATGAGGGTCAGGATCCGGGTCAGGTTTGCCTCCACCGCTTCTCTTCTTATCATCATCGTCATCATCAGGCGGATCTGGAGGGTCATACCCCGTGCCGGCTCCTTCATCATGCTCTCCCTCTCCGTTCTCGTCGCCAGCTTCATCACCGTCATCGTCTCCATTGTCTTCCTGAATCGTTTCAGCAAATAATCTCCACTCATCACGATCAGCTCTGAGACGCTGTTCGGCTTTCTGGGCCTTGAGTACTTCGCTTCGCAGATCAGCAATCTTCTCTTCGTACCGTTCCGCGACCTCTTTCTCGATCTGACGCCTCCTTGCCTCATGGATGGAATCGTCATAGGCGACAGGGGCACCAATGAGGTCGTTGCCCTTCGTAGATGCGATAATGCCGTCGATACCAACAGGTCTTGAGGAGCTGGCAGATGCTGTGGACTTCGATCCCAACATCCCGCGATCCTCCAAGAGTTCACGTAGCTGTCGATCACGCACGGCTGCCGCATCACTTTGCCCATGAAATCCGCTTGGTATGCCAAACAGAGTGGCTGCACTGGGCGTGGAACGCGCATGTGCTGGGCTGCTAATACCTGGCACGTAGTGCTCGGGCATTGCATCCGCCACGATTGGCGTTGAATAGGATTTATTCACCTCACCTTTGATGCGGCCAGTGAAGAAGTTTCCACCGGTAAATGGAATTCCATCCATCGCAAGGTTCTTGTCCTTGTCCGATTCCGAGAATGCGAACTTCTCTTTGGCGACTGGACTAACTTGACTTGGGGACCGTATTTCAGGGGATCGTACCTCACCTCCTACGGAAAATGCAGGCACTACTTCCTTTCCTACGTGCTCCCAGCCAGACTCAGTAGTCCTCGAAGACATGGGCATGCTCGAAGGCCGTGTCACTCCGCCATGGTAGTTGGAGTTCCGTGCTGCCTCCAATTCGCTGCGTGTCCTCGCTTGAAGATCTTCTTGTGCTTTGAGTGTTTTCCTGAGTTCACTCAGCTCGTCGTGCAAGGTAGGCAATGCGCGCCTTGCATGATCTTCATTCTGATGAAGTCGGTCCTCTGCATCTTGCATCCTCCTCACAGCCATTTTGCGGTACTCTTCCTCTTCACCAAGACGTTCGCGAAGCCGAAGTCGTTCTTGATCAATGGCTGCGCTGTTCCCAGCTAGCCCTTGGATCTCGTTCACGGCCCGCAACTCCTGATTCCTGACCAAGTGGAATCGTTCCTGCATTGCTTGTAAGGCTTGTTCCGAACTTGCTCTGTTCGACCGGAGGAACAAGTTCTCTCTGGCTTGTTCATGAAGTTCATGAGTCAGATGCTCATACTCACGTGCCATAAGCTCACCATCGCCTTGCGCTCTTGCCTCCAACTGCACAAAGTTAGTGGCTGCTTCCGTGCGAAACACATGTAGCTGCTGAGCCAACTCCTCGGCAACGGCGTGTGCTTGACGTTGTTGAGCAGAGTTCTGTTCATCCATGCGAAACAAAGCTGCTTCATAGTCTCGCTTCATCTCCTGATTGACATTGTTGATGTGCCTCATGGCTAAGCATGCATGGTCACGTTGTCGTTCCAATTCTTCGATGCGAATCCCAGATCCTTCATCTTCTTGTTGCATCTCCTTGATCTTATCCATCAGGGTCTGGACAACTCCTTCGTACTCTTGCATCTGACTGCGATAGTACATCTGTTGCGCAAGGTTCGATGCTTCGAACTGTTGCGAAATCGTCAGTTCCTGATAGGCATTCGGACCATCGGCTATGGCTGGCGTGGTCACCGATGACGCATCACCACGTGCAGGAATAGTGTCCAGAGTCATATCCAGATCGTCAGCATCGCGTGGTTGATTGGTAACCATCCGATTCCATGTCATGGACTTGTCACGCCCACGAGTAGCCGAAGTCCTTGATCGTGCTGAAGAGCTTCTCGAAGATGATGGTCTCGACTTCTTTTCCAAGGTCTTCACTCCCTTGTCCTTGGCCCTGGACGTAGTCCGAGGTGCCTGAAAACCAGACGCTTCGGCTCGTCGTTCTGGAGCCTTGCCCGTCCTCGAACCTGTGGATGTCGGACGCGAAGGCGTAGATGCTCTTGGTAGACTCTTTGCTTTCACTTTGGGAACTGCCTTTGCAATGGCAAGCGCAGAAGATTGACCTTTGTCATCTTCCGTGGAGCTATCAACAGATTGCACCACTGTGTCATCAGCTGTTGACTCACCAACGGCTGGCGCTGCCACATCGGCACCGAAAGTCATTGTCGTATCTTGGCTTGATCCCGAGTTCATTGTGGTCGTAGTAGATCAAGTAGTCGTTGCTGCAGAAAGGCAGAGCCGCGTACGGCTGATAACCTGCGTGGGGATTTGATCTCGATTATGTTGCTGCTCTCCCCACCAGAGCTGTAATGAATATAGGTGTGGCTGGCTTGCACTCTCCACAGACTGGGACCCTGTCTCTCTCACACTTCCACACGTGCGATCCTATGCAGGCAGAACCGGCGGCCGTTCCTTTTGCACTTGCTGCCGGCGGCGGTTCGTCTGTGCACGGGATAGCTCTGATTGCTCAGGATAGAAGACACATATAGCACTTAGCTATGGGCATTGACTTGAGCCAAACGTTGCGTGGGCGGTCACATAGAAAGATAAGGAGAAGCGATGCGGTGTGCGTAGCACGACCACAAGCTTACTCCTAGAGTCGAGGGACGCGTAGCGTGCCCCCTTCTCTTGCACTTTACACGGTCTTGCTCACAGCTCTTATAGTGACACCTTAGAACTTGACAAGGCATCGCAGTCCGTTCGCATGTTCATTTCCTCGTCCGTGTACCCGAGTCTTCGTTGTAGCATTCCTTTTGCGGTCCACCGTATACACCTGGAGATGCTTATAACCGCTCGCTCGACATTGGGAGACACCTTCATGGGAGGTAGGTCAGTCCCCACTTCGGTGAACAAATCCTTCAAGCGGCCCCGCACATCAGAAACCCCAAACAATCCAGGGAAATCATTCACCAAACCCGGCTGCCACACGGTACCCTTGCAATGATGGCGTAGCCTCTCCTCGAGAGCTCCATACCGGGCTGCTGGGACCGCACAATATTGTGGCACGAGCTGGAAAAGCACTATCAATGCAAGCACTATTGACGGTACGTGGAAAGAATTCCCTACCGCTGAGGCTTTCCACAATTCGGACTTGTCAGGGCCCTGGTCCAGGCAAAAGGCCAATGCGTTAAGCAGCGACACAGGCAAACACATCATGGCGGCCCGTTCGCTAGCAAAAGAGGCTGGCGACACTGGTCCTTCCACAAAAGCGCTCCACTCTCATATGCACCGGCAACCTGCATCCATCCTGATGAAACCTTTCCACCGCAGCCTGGCTAGCAGTAGAATCTGAATCAACAGTGTGACGAAAGGCCCGCGTGAAGGTCGGGAATGGCGCAGCATCCAATCCTTTCTGGGCCTCGGTCAAGGGGTCAAACTGCAGGGCAAATGCGTCATCGAAAAACACCTTCGGGGGCAACGGTTTCTTACCCACCCAGAAAAGGTGCTTCTCTCCACGACACGTGGCACACGAGACGCTCTGTGGAAGTTTAGGCTCCACCACAGCCGACATTGGCCAATCAGCCACGCAACCCCAAAAGCATCTAGACCTACGGCACCACCCGAAACTACCCGCATGGACATGCAAGGGAGGCCCATGCCTCGCTTTCGTCACAGCCTGGCTGAATGCAAGAGGCGTGCGCTCGACATTTTCAAGACGCTGGAACACCCGGATATTCAAGTGCAACTCATGAACCAAATCCTGGCACATCTTAGCAACCTGAGGAATGCAGCGAGAAACAACTGCGATCGCTGGCTAGACAGTCCGGCACGCGACCTATTGAGGGGGCTCACGTCCTGGCACGGTGAACCTCCCGCAACAAGAATTGCTGTGTACCCGCCTTCCTCCAGCAACGATCTGAGCATCGAGCAGTCAAAACAAGTGGCGTCACTCTGGAAGAAAATATTCCCGAAGCACATGCCCACTGCTTGCGCTAAGCTGAGATCAGCTTCCACGGCAGTGGCTGAAACACAACTCCCATGCACAGGAGGGCCACTAGCAGAGTCACTTGCAGAGCCCCGATGCCATCGAAGAGTGATGTGACGAGCAACGGGCCTTCCCACGGCAGGTTCCATGGTATCTGGGGGAGCGGTGAATCGCCCGTATACACAGCATACTTCAAGCCCATATCCCTCAGCAAGGTCTATAGGCCCAGTCCGGACGAGGCGCGAAAGCGGCTTTGGGCTCCCAAGCTCCATGAATCCGGCACATCCCGGGCCTCAGCTCCAGTGCTCGACTGATCGCGAGATGAGCGCACATGAACGCGCCAGGCGCCCGACCACAATCGGCAGCGAGCGAAACTCTTAGGATGGGCGGGAGAAGCGGGACCCACAACACTAATCACCCGAACCAGAGGAACCTGACTAAAGGAGGGCCTAGCCTGCGCTGAAGCACACTGGACCATACGCGATGGGCCATCCGAGCTAGCATGCACAGCAACCCTACAAGCCTCCTGCACACCATGGGAGTTGGCACCGGACCCTGGCACGCAACCAGGCGGCCCTGCTGTCACCTGCGATATTGCGGGCGCTGCAACCTTGTATGCTTGGTGGAACCACAAACCTCGCCATCCACAAGCACATCACACCTATGCTCCTTATTATACACGAAGGGTCGGAACACCCACGCTGATCATTCTCGCGCTTGCCAATCTCCCGGCCCTTGTAATGAGAAGCAGTCTTGAGCTTCTTGCTCGGCGGTGAACCCGAGCTACCCCCATCATCTGGCGCTGAACGCTTGAACTGAGGCACTGGTGGCGGGGTGATGGACCATTGGATTTCCTGCTCAGACATATAATATAGCTCTGTACAACGACTCACCCTGACTCCAGCCTTGTCTCATCAATTCAACCATCCATCCACGGGTGGCCTCGTCACGCTCCTTGACCCAATTAAGCGGTGCCTCCCACTGCATGGCCATACGAAGCACGAAATCTGCGTAGTCCAATTGCACCTGGAATGGGCACATCTTCACAGACTTGGTCGGGTCGGACTGGCTGGGAACATCAGTGGCACCTGCAATGGCATAAGCGTTACCCAAGATCCTTAAGGCATGGTAGCAATCGAAGACGTTACGCAGAGGGGCCGCCTCTTGTTGGTCTACTTTCACCGTGACATTGCCACCCAGCGAATCTTTCTCTCGGCCAGCGGCTTGTGCGATTGAAATAAACTTTTGATCTTGTTCAGCGGGATAACTGTCGGCAGATTGCGGGTAAGCTCTCTGTAAACCCTGGCCAACACTGTGTCAGAAGGGCACATATGCACTGAGATTTCGTGCCCGGAGCACTTGGCAAAGCGAGACATGAGGTCCTCTTGAACATTCGGCTCGAGCGCCTCATCCATGTCTTCACTCGGAGCTGCTCCCCGGCGCGCCTCGTCCTCCAACTTCAAGAGCTCCGCCTTAGCTCGCCGCCAGGCCGCCCGCAATCGTGCGAGCTCAATCGGAGTATCCCGCACTGCCGGGATCTGGTCCGTCACCAATGTCTTCAGCTCAGTCTCGTATCCTGCTGCGGAGACTACACACACCAGATCCTCCAGCGACGCCAATCGCAGGGTATCAAAGAGGTATACTTATTCACCTCATCGGATGTCCTAGCAGCCTGCAGTACACCGCGCAGAGCCTCCATGGTCTACGCACCCCTGGTGTATTGCTAGCTACAAACCTGCAATGGCTACGAGAATGCAAGCACTCGCATCAAGGACACACCATGAGCAGAGCGAACAGGAATGATACCCGCAGCCTTTAAGCGCTCAGGACGGCCGATCACACAATTATAGTCCAGGGGGCTCCGCCACCTCATCCTCCGGAGGAAATGTTGGCGCGATGGCAAATCTTGCACTCATGGCCCCTGTGAGGTTTGGCTATCCCACACCCCATGGAGCACAAAATTTTACAACGAGCTCTACGGTGCCTACGGTGCCTAGGCATCTGGGCCGTCGCCTCAGTTGGGGGCTGGGGCAAAGATGGACCCGTATCCTCAAAGGCAGTCTGGCTGGTCCCTTGCACCTGAGTTGACTCCGCCTCAACAGCGAGCAGTGCACGCAGCAACTTGGACCTCCCAGAGTCCGGCACTGCCTGGCACACTGACACCAGAACCGAGTCCGGCAATTCCGCAATTTCAGACAGCAAGATGTGCGGTGGGCGGCTAGTAGCAGACCCTGGCATATCTCGCACCATTGGTGCTCAAAGGGGAACTTGGGAAACTACCGGGAACACCAAAGCAAGAGCCTTAAACCCTAGCAAAGCGGCGACCCATCCTTGCAGATACATCATGGCTTGACATGTTCCAAGTTCGACACACACTGCACGAAGAAGACCCTCCGCACTTTCTCCACTCCTGTGGACGGAAGTCAGCTACACACATCTTCCGCTACAAAGCAAAAATTCAGCTTCGGGCAGCCGTGTGACCAAAGCAGTGTGACCCGACCACAAAGGCACGGGCACCGCCACCTCAGACCTCAGGGCTCAAGTCCTCACTACCTTCTTCTTTCCGGCCGGGCTCACTCCGAGTTTGCATCGGCGGCACCAACTGAAACGCGGTCCACGCTTCCATGATCATCGGCTGGTCCTGGTACCGATGGACCGCCGCACGGATGACAGCCACCCACGCTGCAGGCAGCACAAGGAGAACTCTAAAGGCTCGGCCGACATTATCCTCAAAGGAAGAAGGTCCAGCCCCCATTCGTGCTACACAACCTTAAATTAGCAGAGAGACCTAAGCACCGAAGGCTGCGGCACATAACAAACAAGTGCAGGCACTCCAAGACGCCTTCCTTGCGCAATGCAAGAATACAGGCTTACCTTTCAGCAGCAGCGGCGACTTCGCGCACTCGCTTGAAGAAGCCACAAAGGCCATCAAGTAAATCTTCGATCCTCACCGAAATCCACCCCGTACCCCCGCTCGTAATGAGCAGCATCAAAGGGAAGATCGCGGCACCACGGCACCAACCTGCCTGACACCTGCCTTTGCATAAGATGAACCGACCCTTTTGCCTGCTGGACAAACCACGTAACACAAGGAGTGGCCTCATCAGACTCAGCAGACTCTCCAAGCGAGGATGGCGAAGACGACGACGATGCATCGTCACTAGCCTCCGATTCAGCCTCACTAAGCACAGGGTCCTCAGGGTCATGCTTCGGGATCATCGTGTCGCTAACTTGCCAAGCCGAACACTGCAGGGCTCTCTCAATCTGGGCCGCGGTCGGCCGAAGTTGAGCCTTGGACTAGCAAACGCAGCTTGGTCATACCCGCCGTCATGGCTTTCTCATCCGAATACCTAATCGGCATCCCCGATCCAACAGCCTTGGCCGTGACACGATCTGTCGCGGCCTCGACCCAATTGCCCACGGCCAGCCTGGCTTCGTAAGTCGCATCCTGGCAGTCAGCTAACGTTGGCATGAAGCGCCTGAAGGAATAACTGGACAGCTGCTCCACATCACCCTCCTGGACTCCAAGAGCTCTCAGCAGACTCTTAGCCAAATCACAGAATTTCGCACGACTCATCTTGCGAGCCAACTTCGGTGTATTTGGCTCCAGGATGCTCCAGGCGGCCCGATTTGGGCAACTGGCGATCAGGAATAATAAAGGCTGCATCCGGCTTCGCCACACATAACTCCCCATACCAGAAATATTGACACTCGGTGCAGGGCAGGCCGGCACGGACCACAGAAAGGGTTGCTGCACACCTTGCTGTTTACGCTTGCCCATCTGGCACAAAAGCCAACAGGAGCGAATCCTCGCACCGAAGGTTCACCGATCTCTACAGCAGCAAAAGCCACGCAATAAATGCTTTGACAGTCCCCGTGCTATCCGCCAGCGGTGTGCACAATGCAAAGAACACTGCCAGCGCCACAGGAGTACGCTATTTCGCCGCGTACCCGTCCGGAGGGCACTTGAACATAGCAACCAGCGGGTCATCGATCGGCAAGGGAAGTCCCAATCTATCGACCCACCACTTCAGATTGTGATACACCGTGACAGGAGCAGTCGGACAACCTTTAGAAACCTGTTGCAAGAACGCTGCCAAGCACATGGCCGGCGGCATCCAATAAGGTACATCGGCAGCCACATGACATTCTGCATAGCGAATCCACCTTTTGAGAGTGTCCAATAAAGCAGAAATCCTCGCAGCCGACACTTTATCTAGCAGCCTGACGAACAAAGGAAGCACCCCAGTTCGATCGCGCAGCTCCATAGAAGAGAACTTGGTATTAGCAGACCCAGAAGCAACTACCACATCAAGCATCAACTGCACCTGCTGTGCTCTCTGGGACTGAACATGAAGAGGGTGTGCTTGCACGATGGGCTGAGGTCCTCGAAGTCTACACCTTACCGTGCAATAGGGCTGGCGGCAAGCATCGCTTCTTCGGACGTGCTGCTATTGGCACAGGCTCAGGGCGCTTGGCAGGAAGAATCAAGGGACGAGAGCTTGCCCGGACAAAACATTGATCAGCAAGCCGCCATGCACTGACAATATGCCCAGCAATATCCTCGGGAACGAACCCCAAATCTCTTCAGCAGAGGTCCAGAAACACGCCAAATCAGAATCTGTCATAATTCCCGCAGCACAAACAGCTTCAAAAGCAGCATTGGACAATGCCTCGCGCACCACGGGAGGGCGAGAAATCCAAGGACCTCTCTTCCTGAGCCTCAGTGGGCTAATGGAAAGTGAGCTGTGATGCTCATGCATATAAATGCTTTGGACCCTACTCCAACCAGCCATACTGCAAAGCTACTTCAGAAGCTAACGCATGTGTGTTTGCACAAGCAAGCCAATTCAAATACTATGTGATGGAAAACAATGAGGACCGTCACCACGGATGATAATAACAGACCCCAAAAATCTCACGACGATAGAAGACTGGTCCACCTATGGTTCTGTCTAGTGGCGTGACTGCCATACTCAGAAGAAGCAAGTACCAAGCATGTCGCTTATATTTCGGAAATATGGGTAGTGGAGAGCGCCGCACGCAGGAGAACCATCCTCGATCCTTGCGCAAACGCATCGCCTCGCTGTCTGATTTCGGACAGCTTTGCCATATATTCTCATGTAATTGGAATTGGTCTCGTGTACGATAGTCAACAAGCCGATAAAGTCCGCCTTTTCCATTTCGGGGAAGCAGTATCCCTCCCTCACCTGCCTGTGTTTGGTAATTCTTTTTTCTGGTCTGCAGCATTCTATGCCTGATACAATGGGTGTGCTTGAGAGGCTGTTGCTCTTGCTTGCTTTGCTTTGCTTTGCTCGGGGGCTCTTGCTTGCTCGCTCTCTCTCTCTCTCTCTCTCTCTCTCTCTCTATCCCGCCGCTGCAGAGATCGCGAGGCAAGTCTAATGGCCCACCTGAGCGGCTTCGGACTTGAGCTTCTCCAGTTCCGCAATTGCCACCCCAGCTTCCGGCTGGGAGACAGCAGGCTCCTGGGCTGCAGTCACCGAGAACGCCCGACTTGAGCTCAGCTGCACAGCGCTCGGAAAAAATCACTGTCTTCTGATTCGAGCACTCAGGAATCTGCTTGGAGATGAGGTGCTCCCAAAGTGAGCTCAGCGCCTTTGGAGAGCACATCAGGGTCCATCGTGTCCGCGTCAGAATCAGCATGGTGCCAGCCGTCTGCACCTCCGAGGTGTCGAGAACTAGTAAGCGTCTGTTGGCAACGAACGATGCAAACAGCGTATGAACGAACAACCCGTATGTGAAATGCTTTAAAGTTATAAGATTTCCTGTCAGCCACACATTGGAAATCAGCAAAACAATTATTTGGCATTCCTCATGCGTTTCCGGTGACATTTTTTTGGAGTTGCGAGTTGGCATTTTTTTGGTGTAAGGGTTTTGTGGGCGTTTTTTTGGAGTTCCGATTTGGCGTTTTTTCAGCGTTGATTTTCTGTTGGTGTTTTCTTGGAGTTCTGATTTGGTGTTTTCTTGGTGTTGGGGTTTTGTTGGTATTTTTGGGGAATCTTGGCTGGGTATTTATTTGGTGATGGGATTTTGCTGGCGTTGTTGTTGACGCCTTGGTTCGCTGATTCTTCAGGTGTTTTTGCTGCCGTTCTTGACTGCACCCAAAGGATTGTTTGGATACACATAATGAGTGCTTGGCTGTCCGTCTTTGTTGCTGATGGCATCATCACTGCCAAATCACATTGTCAGGTTTAAGGGTGTGGCTGCAAACACAACTCCAAGAAAGAAGACTATGCGCTGGAGCATTCTGTGTAGCACCTGCCGAAACGAATTTTACGATTGACCTCGGACCTTGCTACTTTTCGCAACCGGTTGCCGTGCGCTCACTGAGAAGCCAGGGCCTAGACATCCCCTTTCGAGAGAATGCCAATCTGGACACGAAGACTTTGCAGGAACACCAACCTCGAATCCAGGTTGAACGCAGACACAACCAGGAACGCCAATTTGGACTCCAAATAAATGCCAAAACCAATGCCAAAAAAACGCCAAAACTGACGCCAAACAAATGCCAAAAAAATGCAAAACAAACGCCAAAGCCAGGCAGCGGCTACCGACCTCTGGATTTCAGGATTTTTGGAGAATGCCCCAGCGTTTTGGCATTTTGTTGGCATTTCGTTGGCGTTTTTTTGGCATTATTTTGGCGTTTGGTTTGGCGTTTGTTTGGCGTTTCTGTGAACCTTGCCCGGATAGCCGTATCTTGAGATTTGGCATTTATTTGGCGTTTGATTTGGACTTGCCCCGGCCCCCTCCTGAGATTTGGCATTTGTTTGGCGTCTGGATTGGGGTTGCCCGTGCCCCCCTCCCTCCCTCCCTCCCTCCAGCCGGAAACAGCAGCACTCAAATCTCGCATGCCCTACAGAACTACACAACTGGCAACTGCTACTTGACAACATAGCGAAGACATAGCAGTAGCAACAACAATATGCACACACCAAACGTCGTATATAGATCTTATTTGCACTGGAAGCACACAAGCAACGGGCTGCAGGCAGTAGCAACCATGAAGTACGACTAGCAAACACCGACCTGCAAGCAAGACATACATAGTAATGCCAAAACACCAAAATCGGACGCCCTCAAGCACGAAACGCCACATTACACGACTTGCAGTGCTCCAAAAAGACATCAAATTCAAACACCCCAAAACACGAATGATAACACAACTCCAACAAGTGCCAAACCCAACAAAAGACTGAAATGAAAACACAACTCCAACACAACGCCAAACTCAAACACCAAACAAACGCGAATGAACACACAACTCCAAAAAATCGCCAAACTCAAACGCCAAAAAGCACGCCAATCAAAACACAACTCCAAAAACAACACCAAACTCAAACATCAAACGAACGCCAATCAAACGCCAAATTAAATGTTTGACTGCGGCACAGTCCCTGGCCGCAAAGTTCTTACAACTTTAAAGCGCTCTCCCCAAACGAACGTATGTTTGCAGCCCCCGCACCTCCCCCGCTTGAGAGAAAAGTCTCAGATGTCGCACGTTGAGCCAATATGCATCTGATCTGAAACCATGATGATCTCAGAACCCCTTCCCAAACTGAAGGCAAACCATGCACTGTCGAACTTGTCCTGGCTGCCCATTGCTGGATTCACGTGCCAGATTTGCAAAGAATCCGAAACAGTTACCAGGCTGCCCAAGCAAGTCTTTCCTCTGCATTCTTTGCGCCATGATAAAGTGAAACATGCATTACATGCATGCATGTGGTTGACAGATCTTGTTTCGACGCGATGTCCCTCTTATGGGTTCCAAAAGCCGGAACCCTGGACACTGAATCCTGCATGCCTTCTGTTAGCCTGTGCGGTTGGGCACCGCAGCCTTTCTGATCGTGGTGCTGATGCAGGACGTCAACACACAGATTGGTTGCCAGTGCCACATAACCGTACGCCTTACAAGTTGATGCTGACGGAGCTAGCCGGCTTGACTGCCTCCGCTGACAGCAGGCGCTGCGACGGCTGCCACAGATGCAGGAGCCTCAGTTTCTGGAGATTTGCGGCAAGCTGCATGCAGGTAAGCAACGAACACTTCGATCAAAGTGGCCTTGGAACTTCGTGTCACTTTATGACTGTATGAAACCATGACAGGCCATGATTGAGTCATTCGCGGCATGGTGCGGCCCGGGTGTGAGTGGAGGTCATCTACACTCATGTTTCACGTCCGCGCTGCCTCGAGCTGAGCCAGCCTGGCATGCAACTCGTCCACCTGCCGCGAAAATCACATGGACGGCCCGCGCTCCCGTCAGATTCCCATCGGCGCATCGGCCTCTGAAGCTTCGGACCGAAGCCGGTCCACCTGCTGCCGAAGCTCGGCCACGCCAGCAGCCTCTTGCAAGGCTGCCGCCCGCTGAGCCTCGCCGGTGCTGCATCCCAGCGAAGCTTGCCGAGACTATGCGAATATAGGCGTCTTGAAGCTCTCAGATCGAGACTTGCTGGAGTCGTCGATGCTGGGCCCTTCCAGTCCTGCAGGCTGAAACATTCCGACTCCTGCATGCTCGTTTGACCCGAAGCCGTCCTTCGCAAGTGGTTGTTGCTTTTGCGATGCTCCTGCAAAGCAAAGCGGCCGAGAAGAGGAAGGCACAAGCACGAGGCACCTGGGCCTGGGTCTCCTTACTTTCCTCGGCGTCTCGCCGTCCCTCCGCTTCATGAGGTGTCTTGGCCGCAGTCTTCGCCTCTCCTTTCCCCTCGTCCTCTTCGCGAGGCACCTGCGGAATGTGTCAGCAACAACCCCTGAGACAACTTAGGAGGTTCACATCAAGGCAATGCAAATACCAGGCTTGTGTCTGATGGGCTTAGATGCCATTGCGAGGTTTTGAGTGCGGTAGCCAACTCAATACAACGTTGCAGAAGAACGAAAGAGCTTAATGCTTGCATACTGCATCTCTGGCAGCCTATGCATGTCCTCCGACATTGGACCCAATACAACACGAATCAACACGAAATTGAAGTGCTCAGCACATCGAAAGCTTGTGGAGGGGGTAAGAAAACAGCGTGCAAATCAGCATTTCTCATCTCTGAACACCTGTTTGTGAGCTGGAATGAACCGATAAACCAATATGGACCCTCACCACATCAAGAATCGCTTTGACATGTAAACAAACTACACAAGAGATAATTCGGGGGGACTTCCGTATGCAAGAATCATGTAGGGAATCGCAAAAACCAGGCCAACGCGGCCCGCAGCTATGCTTTGTTGAGTTGAAGCCATGCTCGGGCAAGGCAGAAACCACGGTCCTAAGGGGTGGGTTGGGACGATGCCCAATCCAAGACAGCAGAGCCGCCCACCTCCAGCTCATCATCCTTTGAAAGGATTACTGTGCTGCGCCTGTTGGCAGGGAGTCTAGAGGTTGGGGCTGGGCGGCTTTGATTAAACAAGCAGTTGAGGATCATGTGCAGGATTACGATCGGGATCGTGATGAGGCTTCTGCTGATGATGATGGCGAGGATGATGCTACTACTGTCAGTCGAAGCATTTAAGACTGTGACAATTCAACGATGATGATGATTATGATTATGGTGATGATGACGACGATGACGGCGACGATATACATTCCAAAAACCCTTCCGCGGCACGCAACAGAATCGGACGCCCATCAGTTCAACCGGGTCCTCTGCAAAAAAACACACACTACGTTACCCTACACTATCCTACAGTACCCGGGTACCCATACAAAGGCTGTAAGGATTTGGTACAAACACGGAGAGGTTCCAAACAGGTTGCTACAAGGGCTTTTGGATTTCACATAGGTCCAAAAAGGCTACACAAGTTACCAGACTATAAGGTCAAGAGGTCGGCAGAGCCGACGGTTATATCAAGTAACTCCACTACTCGAGCCTTGAACCTTGAAGCATAAGCCCCTGAAGCGAGTGCTAATAAACCCAACCAGCAAACAGAGAATCGCGTTGTCACAACCATGATCCACAGGAGCCCTAACAGCCCCCATATCCTGATATCCCAACCAGAATTTACCCCAATCCGCGAGCCCTAACCAACCTGACAAACCGAAAGAAACACGCCTCCTGGCTCGCTCCAGTGCGGCTGCTTCGCGAGCCTTCTCCTCCTCGAAAGCCTGAGACGAAGACGGCGCGAAAGGCGAACAGGATGGTATAGGCCACATTTGGACAGGCTTGATGGTCAGGGATGGTAACAAGTAGCAGTGATAAGACATGTTCGCATACGTGCACAATCGTGCACATGTAACGCCTGGTCGATTCTGATCGTTCTGGGCGGGTCCGTGCTGAGTGGCAGCTAGCGGGCCCAAGATCAACAGGCACACAAAACAACACTGCTACTGAAGCGAAGCAGTCTTCCCGAAGATCTCCCAACAAAATGCCGAAGCCTGTCTAGCCCGGTCCATACCCACATCGCTCTTGGCGCCATTGTCCTGACCATGTCATGTAAGCGTCAGACATCTAATGGCTTTTCTGATTTTGCATGATCACAGCACAAAGTTCAAAGAAGCTCCTGCGGTGCCTCCACTCCGTTCGGCTGGCTGCTCTCGGCGGCCCTTGCCCTGTGCAGTCTGTGTTCCATTTGTGTACGTACGCTCTCGCAACTCGGACTCCGCCAGACGAGGTCTCTCGGTTCAGAAGTGCTTTGACCGGTCAGACTAGAAGCTGACTCCACAAGTGTACTTTAGAACTTCACTAATCAGCCCTCATCGACGGAGGGCACTCGCCGTGGCTCTGATCTCCGACACTAACGACGGCAAGCCGGGCTTCCTGCCTGCGGGCCCGTTCCAAAGCTGCTGCTTTCCTGGCTTTCTCCTCCTCCTCGAAGGCCTTCGTCCGACGCTTGGCTGAAAGAATGGACTTGGTGCATTCCTCGTGCTCTCCACCGAAGGAATGGTTGCAAACGCGCTACTGCTGGCTGCGCTGGAAAGAGCTCGGTCTTCATGGGACTGACTGACTAGCTGAGATGGCAAGCCTTTCCGCGAGTACTTGTCACTGAAAGCTGCTCTGCTGACAGTCCTACAGTCACTTTTGTACAATCCGCAATTGGAATACTGTCTTGCGCATTGCTAGAGTTTTCAAACCTACCAATCCGACTTCTAAGCGTACTTTCCAACCCCAGCTTGGCGCCCCATTCTGCTGTGCTATCGCCTATGACTGTGCTGCCTCCTGCGACGGCTGGGGCTGGTGCAATCCGTAACGTGGGTACTTGCCGATGTTGCTACGACCGTCGCTGCGTTCGGTTGGGGTACTACCACACTTACACACAGAATTATGGTTGCTCTCATTGTTATGGTTGTGTATGTTTTTGTGTTGCTACTACAACGAAGAAAAGAGGTCGCGCACCTGCTTCGCTCTGTCCACACCGGTGTCGTGGTTGGATTCATCCTGGCATGTGTGCCAGTGCTCTGCAAGGTGAACCTCGAATAGCTTGGGCTCCAACCGTCGAAATGGGAACTGCAGCGGCAGCAACGGGAGCAACCACATACGGGGCCACACACACACACACGTGTGTGTGTGTGTGCGTGTGTATACGTACATTACTTTAATTGTATGATATATAACACGTGCATATCTATCTGTGTGTGCAGATGTGTACCGAAGTCGATTTATGTATATTGGTGTATGCACGTGTATACATGTATGTGTATACATGTGTGAACGTGCATGGTAGTCTGCGCATGTAAACGCAAGTCTGTCTAAATGCTCTTTATATGTATGCACATGCATGGTCGATGGCAAAATTCAATGGGACGACAACGGCCACCACATCAAGAAAACCACGCTGAGAAGCAACAACAAACAAAGCCAGGAACAAGAATCAACACTTAAAGCAATGCCAGCAAAGTGCGATCAGTGAGATTCGCAACCGACACCGCCCTAGCAACGGGAACTCAAGCGGAGAACCGAACCACTAAGCCTTAATGCCCTAGAGCTACAACGAACGATCGATTTACTCCTGATGAGTATCCTACTGCTAGCTGCTTGCTGCTAGAATTCGTAGCTGTGGTGCACCAGTACGAATACCATCAGTACCGCTACGTCATTACCACGCTCCCTCTTCTTCTTCTGCTGACGCTACTACGACTAATTACCACCGCCACAAAAACTCCGAGGACGACGACTAGCATTGCAACTGCCAGAGCCGCAATAACAAGTACCAAGTACTACTACTACTACTACTACGACTATTACTACTACTACTACTACTACTACTACTACTGCTACTGCGACTGCGACTGCGACTGCTACTGCTACTGCTACTGCTACTGCTACTGCTACTGCTACTGCTTACTACTGCTGCTGCGACTACTACTACTACTACCACTACCTCTACTACTACTACTACTACTACTACTACTGCTACTGCTACTGCTACTGCTACTGCTACTGCTACTGCTACTGCTACTGCTACTGCTACTGCTACTGCTACTGCTTACTGCTGCTGCTGCTACTACTACTACTACCACTACCTCTACTACTACTAACTACTACTACTACTACTACTACTACTACTACTACTACTACTACTACTACTACTACTGATACTACTACCACTACTACTACTGATACTACTACCACTACTACTACTACTACTACTACTACTACTACTGCTACTACTGCTACTACTGCTACTACTGCTACTGCTACTACTGCTACTACTACTACTGCTACTACTACTATTACTACTATACTGCTACTACAACCACTACCACAAGCCCTACCCCTACCCCCACCACCACGACGACGTGAAGCTCTTGCGGCTGATTCTGCCTGATTCTGTGCCGCGGCCATCGCTGCCCGGGCCTTTTCCAGCGCTGCTGCCTTCGTTGATGCCAGATTAATATATGGGCCTTAATAAGCAGAGTAATTCCTTAAAGGGATCTGTAGTAGGGTACTATGATATAAGGGCCTTAATCGTTAGAATAGGGTTTGGGTATTTTCTAGTATAAGTATAATAAGGAATGGTAATTATTTAGGCCCCTACATTATGTCACGGCCGAGGTTTGAGCGACTTCGGATCTTCATGTTGACCATCCTCCGTTCAAAACACAGGCCTTGCGAGCTTTCTCTTCATCGAAAGCCTTCCGACCCTTCCAGAAAAGTCGCTTTTTGGTGTGTAGGTGCGGTCGTTCCACAATTTCCATACAGTCTCTCTCGCACCTGCCTTCTCGACGCTGGAGTCCTGCGGAGCCTCCTCTTCCTTCGACTGACCTGAGTCCAAAAAGATTTACAAAAACCAAGCTGCAAGCAGGTTCGCTCAGAGAGCCGTGGGAACGAATGCTTCACACCGGTGAAAGCGCATCGCCAGAGCAAGCTAGCCCCTACTGTAGCCCGGATGCTATGTTACAACATCACACCATATCATCATTGACACAGTACCGCACAACATAGGGGTTTCCGAAGATAAGGGGTACCTTATTTTGGGGTCCTTATAATAAGGACCCTACTATGTAGCGTACTATATAAGGGGCCCCTATTTTCGGAAACCCCCACACATAACATAACACAATCCTTCTCTACAGCAGAAGCCAAAAAGTTGGAAACCCAATAGCCTCAATCCTGAAGAGTAATGTATAGGGAATCCCAGAACTATTTGGCCTTAATCCGGTTTCCGACCTTATTATGGGGTTTACTGGAAGTTATGGAAGATCTGGGGTCCCGGCCTTCGGAAGCCCCAAATCCTTCTCCCCGAGCCTCCGCGCGGGCCGCGCGGGCCTCATCTCTTGGGCTGCAGGGCTTAGGGTGTAGGGTTCAGGGTTTGAGGGTGTAGGTTTTGGGGTTGTAGGGTTTAGGGTTTTAGGGTTTAGGTTTTAGGGTTTAAGTTTTAGGTTTTCGACTCACACACTCGCACAAGACAGGCATGGCTTCAGGCTGTTTAGGTTTCAGGGTTTTAGTTTAGGCGTTTAGGCTTTAGGGTTTTAGGGCGTCGTTTTGGGATTCAGCACTCACAACTGGGATGCAAGAAGTGACGTGAAGCAGCAGGGTAGCAACATGATACGGTTCTATGTATCTTCAATCTGTACCTATATCAGAACCTGTATTTGTATCTATACCCATGCCCATATCTGCGTCTTTCTACTGTATACACCTACATCCATAAGTTTAATAAAGCTGCGTGCTCTGTGTCTATGACAATCGTCCTGCGCCCCGTAATCTGCAACCGCAACTAGCCGAGCGGCCCGTTCCAGTGCCGCTGCCTTCCTGGGGATCCCCAACTTCGGAATCCGGGAAGCTTCCAGTTTTCCAGAACTATAAATAGCTATACTAGTAAAGGCTACTGTTTGAGGCTTGAGGTGTGCGGTAGGGTCCGTTGCTGAAACTCCCAGTGTCCTCCTTCCGGTGATCCATTTTCCAGGGCTTGTTGGGGGGGATCCTCGTGTTCATAGCCATGAAACAAAGCTGAAAACTCCATCGCACCCTATCGTGCGCACAGTCTGCCTGCAAGGAATGTAACTCACGCCCGCAAATTCATTACACGACCTTGCTGCTGTTCACAGTATCCGGACATCATCCATGCCAGCCACTGTCTGGCCCCGAAGCGCTGATCTCCGAATCCCCTACAAGCCCTCACACGTTGACAACTCGCATACGAAGAAGCTCGTGAGTGGATTCTCTCAACTATTTCGGGCCCCTGACTCTGCTTTTTGGGATCTCAAGACTCGAGAGACCCTTAACTGCTGTCTGGGACTCATCGTTGAAGGCATGTCCTGTGGTACCTTGGCCAATCCATGTTGAAGATGAACACCCGCATGTGCATAACCCGTCGTAAAGGGCAGGCAAACACGCAAGCCCACTGTCTCCAAGACACATCCGCCCACTCTTCCGTGTCATTGAATGTGCGCCTTTTTTGCAGGGAGTTTAGAGGTTGGGGCTGGACGGCTTTGATTAAACAAGAATTTGAGGATCATGTGCAGGATTACGATCGGAATCGTGATGAAGAAGTTCATGATGCGTCTGCTGATGATGATGGCGAGGATGATGCTACTATTGTCAGTCGAAACATTTCAGACTGTGACAATTCAATGATGGTGATGACGACGATGACGGCGACGATATACAAAGAGGATGACGGATGACGCTACTTACCAGTAGCAGTGTGTAGCATTGTGACGATCATGGCTGCAGGCTCAGAGAGCACGCTCACCCTTCTTTCACACGCATTGGCTGTTGAGGTAGACTCATCAAGATTTTGGTTATCTCCGAAAGTCCTGACTACGAACCTACAGCACCAGACAGAGTTCCCAGTTTAGGGTTTAGAGGTTTCAAGCATCATGTCTACCACCGAGGGCAGGAGACATTGGAATGCCACAACAGTGTCTGAGATGACAAATGCAAAGACAAGAAACTACATGAGAAACATGAGCATCAATGCACCATGCCATGTACGAACAGAAGCTTCGCCGGGAAGTGTCAGCCAGGACATGCAGGAAGAAGTTCACGGGGATTTTTCCTGTGCGTGCATGCGAAATAACCTAGGACACACAGCCTCCGATCTCGGATCACGAAACACTAGAGTCTCGAACATACCAAAACCTTCAACTATAGATGCGACACGTGAAACCGGAAACAAGACTTCCAGCAAGCCCTCCCCGGCCAGGGCCTACATGTCAGCGGCTTTCGCCCTTCGAGAAAATGAAACCTTTGGTGGGCGTGGCCTACATTGCAGAAGGTCTGGACCTTGAGGGGCATCAAACTACGATGCACCACGAGTGGAATAGGGTCTTGAGGGATATTATACTATAGATATAATAAGGAACCCCAAAAACCTATTCCAATTATGCAGGCCCCTATGTTATGCTGTCTTCGCTCCGAGCGCTGCTGGAGGTGGTGTTGTTTGCGTCTTCGAGGCTGATTCCTACCACTTAATTCTAAGGGCCCTAAGGGAGCAGGGGGGGATTGCGGGCCTTAATACCTTTAATAAGGACTTCCCTATGACTGCATCACCTGGCCGCTGGGTGGCCACATCAAGTGCGCTCATGTTTGACAATTAGAACTGGTGACAATGATGGCCCGCCAATATGACGGTGATGGCGTTACAGTGCCCATGACGAAGATTCGAAGATAGCATTCATGATGATGATGATGATGATGATGGTGTTGATGTCGTGATGGTCAGTGCGCGGTGATGATCATGTTGCTCGTGTAGCTTGACTGATGATGGGCGTACTGACAGTATCACTAGACACCAGCAGACACTAATCTCTGCATCACTATCATGGTCTGCCTTGCTTGTTCAAACAGCTGGAAGACAACGAATCTTGCAAACCAGGCCAGGACTATGCCCCGCGGCCAAGGGATGTCGGGTTCAGGCTTGAAGAATGTTCTAGCAACAAGGTCATGCACCCTAAATCCGGGGGTCTCCCTTGATGCCTGACATGACATGTGACCGAGTGTTCGAGAGTGACCTGCATCCGGATGATAAAAAACACGAAACTGGTATATAGCACGCCGCAGAGGAACCCCTTCTCGTGGGCTTCGTGCACGTCCTTTCGGTGATCTCTTCCACTAGCGCCTTGTGGGGAGCAATCTTGCAGTCTTCAATGTTGTTTAAAGAGCTCGTTGTCCATCATGTCAGGCGATTTCTATCCCAAATAATGTAGCTTTGTGGATCTTTTTGCAGCTGTTTCTGCGCTACTGACGTGACGTGAGTTGGGTGCATCAACCACAGCAACAGCAGCAGCAACGACAACAACAACACCCCATCACCACTACCACCACCACCACCACCACCACCACCACCACCAGCACCAGCACCAGCACCAGCACCTTCACCAGAAACAGCCCCAGCTCCAGCTCGACCTCCACCTCCACAACCACCTCCACCTCCGCCTCACCACCACCACCACCACCACCACCACCACTGCCACCGCCACCACCACCACCACAACCACCAACAACAACAACCATGAACAACAACGACGGCTGTAGCAACAACAAGACATCAGTAACGACAACAAGAACTGCAGCAACAGTAACAGCGACAACCACCACTACGGTACAGAGAGGCAGCAGGTCACACGCACCACATGACATATGCATACAGAACGCTTCACGCACGGAAGGCGACGCTTGTAAGACACTTTTCAACAGGAGAAGACGTATGCGACGCAGAAGCAGCAACAGCAGAAGCAGCTGCAGCAGAAGTCACATACAAGCAGTTCATGTCGTGGCGGCGGGTGGTGGTCGTGCTGGTGGTGGTGGCGCTAGCAGGAGCAGCGGCAGCAGCAGCAGTCGCAGCAGCGGGAGTAGTAGCAGCAGCAGCAGTGGTCATCGTCCTAGCGGTAGCGGTTGAGGTACTGGTGACAGGAAAGATCGTAGTAGCTGGCAGTAGCTCCCTAACTGGCCGAGCTCACAGTCTGACACGTATCAGAAGCACGCGGCTGTCTTCGTAGTAGTCTGACCGGCAAGAGCGATAGCTGTATAAATCGTGACAACCCAGTACCGGCCATAGCCGCCGTCACTGTGAATTTGCTGCTGCAAGTATTGGTCGGTCTTATTCGAGTCTGAGTGCCCTGACAATCACTGCTTGTCCTGTTGGATGTCACGAATCCGCCGAGGCCGGAGGCCCCAGGCGTTTAGATCCATGGGCTCGAGTCGGGTGGCTGGTTAATAGTAGAGTAATAACCCACCCCCTACTCTCGTTTCGGCGCGGGGGGGTTTTGGAGGCTGGAATCCGCGGCCTTGGGTCGGAAATGCAGCCGGTGCGAAGCAAAAATCGCGATTTTTGTGTGACGGAGGGGGGGGTGGGCGAGATGGAGGGGGGAGGAGGGGAGGGGGGGCGAGGGAGCCGAGCAGGCTGCGGGCCTCGACTACCGTTGCCGACTGGTCGCCGAGGCGGCCTCGCGTTAGCGATTAAAGTATCCTTCAATCCCTCGAAGTGCAGGCGAGACATCGACGGTGGCCAGAATCCTTGCAAACACCTGAAACTTCGAGACAGCAGCACGGTGCCTGCGATGCTCTGCTGCGATTTCGATTTCGGAATGCCCTGGGAGCAATGCTGGGATCATCATCGCGAGTATTGTATATATATATATATATATATATATATATATATCCATATACATATGTATCTTTTAGTATATGTACACACACTGTTCTTATCACTACTCTTGCTGCCACATCCAAAACCTGCGGTCTGCTGTAAAAGCAGGGCAGAGCGACACTTTTTTAAACACTGTACTCATGCAGCCATGACCCTTTTCACTTCGCCACGGTGCCGTTGTGGCAAGCTCTCATCATTCTACTCATGTCTTGGTATTCTAGTATCAGGGCGATCGTATCAGTCTGGATGCTGTAGCACAGCATGCGCCAGCCCAAATCTTGCACCGGTTAACACTGAGCTCTGAACCACCCAACCCTGAACCAAAAACACCCTGAAATAACCGTCAATAACACCCCAACCCCACCTCAACCCTAAACCCTAAACCCTAGTCCTCATGAGGACCCGGCCCCAGACTGAGAAACGGGGGAACCTGGATCTTCCATACTGTCTGGCACCTGCGCGTCTCCGGAATATTTGATAATGTATTTTGTGAATTATGTACTACATAAGATACATTGTGTATTATGAGGTTCGAATGATCACAGTAAGACTAGCGAAGAAGCACCAGGAGTAGTAGCAGTGGCAGCAGCGGAAATAGAGGCAAGAGTAGCAGCAGTGATAGTAGTGGTCATAGCAGCATACTGGCGGTCACGATCTTGAGCCAGGTCTCGAAATTCTTGGAAACTGCTGATTCATCGCTGTGGATCAGGGTCAGCCTCTCGCCCACATGGCTTCCGCCTTCTAACTGGGCTCCGGCCCTTTGTTTTAGGCTTCAAATATTGGCTTCAAGACGTGGTCTCAAAGTCTCGAGGTTCCTCTTGGAGAGGCCCCTGGGCTTGATGTGCGGTGAAGCTCGGAGCTCTCCACAAAGTCCAGAAAAATATCCTGCGCACCCGGGTGGGACTCACGCGTCTGCAAACAATGTACGTCAAAATATCATCCATCAGGACCAATGCCAGCATCAGCATCCTCACAATCACATCATCATGGTCATCATCATCATCATCACCAACAGCCCCATCAGCTTCATGATCACCGCCACCGCCACATCCTCTTGATCAGCAGCCTCCAAGGATTGCCCCGCTATCGGACTAAGGGGCTCGGGGATGTATGTGCCTGGGCGCAAGGACTCAGACCCTCTGTGCACTTCCATGCCCGGCCTTCCTTCTAATGTAAAGCGCATAAGGTGGCTACGGTGTGGGTAGGATCGGTGTCTGGATCTTTGGCGTCGAGATCCTCATATTGCAAGGGCCTGCCTAGCTGGACATTAACCACAAACACCATGGTCGTATTGAACAAAGACAGCACGTGTGATGAGAGGACCAGTAGCCACAAGCATCAGATATCAGATAACCATGCTCCCCACAACAATTGGAGTGTAAGTTCGCATCTGGTGCAATATAGGCAGAGACGGCACCGTGCAACATCCCGCCCAGTTCTCAAAGCACCCATGAGCATCTGCACACGTGAAGCCCCTCTGCAGTTCCTATGGGAAGCTCACCTTTGACCACGCATCAACCCGGCGTATGATGAAACAGCTGTCACTAGCTTGTACCCCTCCAAAGCTGCACCCCCTAACCGTAAACCCTAAACACCGAGCCATCTGGAGGGCCCAGCCTAAAAGCCCTTTACAGTAAATGTCTGACCCCTGCTCGAGACCATCTTGATACCTCCCTTCTGCAGGTGATGTCTCTTCCTGCCGGTTATTGTCATCATTGTTGATACATTCAATGCCTCCTTCTGATATAACCCATATGAACAAAATTGCCATTGGCACAAGCTGCCTGCGCGTCTGCAACCCCGTGAGAGCGTGGCCGTCTTCTGCAAAGGGGAATGGGCTCCTGCGTCTTTCAAAGCACGATCTACGGTTTTAGGACGTTGGCAGTTATGGGTGGGGCTGGCATCACTCATAGCGCGTGGTCCCCGTGCGGAACGAAGGCAGGCGTGGGCGGATTAACGTGTAGCCCGTACCCAACTTGATCCAACTTGACTCTAACTCTCCGACCTTGAAAAGCAGTAGCAATGATCATGCTCCGCAAGTGAAATGGCCACGAGAACGAAACAAACCGACCAACAAATGCCGGGTGCCCTCATAGTAGATACAGGGTCGGCCATGATAGACTCTAAGACATAACTGCCGTATTGGAATGGTCTGATGCGGAGGGCTCTCTTCGCGTGCTCTCAAAGCAGAAGGCTCGTTTTAGGCCCAACCCAGGCCAAAGCCCAAAAACCAACGAACGCCTTTCGAACCCCAACACGCAAGACCCTCGACGCCCAGGAACTTCAGCATCCCATCTCTGAAGTGTCTTACCCTGAACCCCAAACCCTTCGAATTTAGAGTTTTAGAGTCGGGGTACAGGGTGAAGAGAGCGGAGCTAAGCCCACCGTCCTCCTCTCAAAGTCCTCCGCCCTCCCCCAGCCTCATCTTGCGGACTGAGAAATTGCTTGAACGGACGATTCGGGAGTCTGAAAAGGCTCCGAATCAGGAGGCAAAATTCTGAAGACTCCACGCTGGGATTTCGGGCGGCAGTGTGCCGGCTTGGCATGACTTGTTAGATTCCAGTGGAAGCCACACGCAAGCGCCAAGGAATGTGATAGCCAGATGAGAAAGCAGACGTCCTCGTTCGAAGGCTATGAACACAAAACTATATGTTGTGTATATGGTCACCCCCCAAGACCCAAACCGTCTCTGTTCCATTCTCTCACACATAACTAAACATTTCGAACCTCCCTCCTCCATGTGCACAAAGTGCGGTAAATACCAGCGCGAACGGCTTCTCTGTAGAACAGCTTCTTTGCTCATCGCATGCTGACAAGCTTTTTCCCTCGAACATTTTGCACACCAGGATCTGGTTCCGAAAAGCAGTGGCGCACACAAGCAACTAGAAACGAACCGAAGCGACATTACTTGCATTGCTGGGAAAGGAATGTCTGATGAACAACAGTGCGGTAAAACACTTTTCAAATACTCGAGTCCTACAGTGTTGTACTGCCACCAGAAATTTGGTATGTCAGAGACGATATTCAGGGAGAGTACAGCACTTTTGAAGCTGCCGTGTTTTATGTAAAGTGTTGGACTGTCCCATTCATTTGGGTTTGGCAGAAGCAACATTTAGGGACGGTACAGCACTTTAGAGCATAAGCGCTTCAAAAGTGTTGACTGTCCCTACAATTCACCGAGAACGGCCTTGTCCACCGTGTTCTTGAAAGTGGGTACAGTGTCATCCAGGCGCTTTGTTTTTCAATACTGGATAGCGCTTCGTAAGTTCAGAGTACAGTGCAAGTATATATTTCATTTCGCTTCCTATTTAAATACTGCCTGCTTTGTCATCTGAATCAATGAGATGGGCTCGCTGTTGCCTCTGTACGGACAACCGAGAATTTTCTACTGTGCACATGAGAAACAGATGGGCTCTTCTTTCACGAAAAAAGTACAGCAGCTGTTTCTTCGTGCTCAACGGGATAATAGAGGAGTTCTGTGATATCTTGACAAAGCAGCTCTCTCTCTTTCCGAAGGATGGATGGACGTCGGAGCACTCTTGGTTTTCAGGCACAAGCAGAAGCTGTTACGTCGACAAGCAAAAACACGAGAAGAGGACGAAGCGCTTTCTATCTCACAATGACAGCATGGCAGCTCTCTTTTCTCTCGTGACAAAAAAAAGAGACTTGCAAGCAGGACCACGAAAATTCCTGTGTGATGGATGAATACCTCCGAACAAAATTGACCAGCTCTCCATTCGTCTTCCCGAAGGTGAAGGTCAACTTGCCTCGGTTCGCTGAATGCCTTTTGTCCAGAAAAAAGACAAGCTAAGCTCCCTTTCTCACATGAAGCGGAAGCTGTGCAGCAGGTTTTGTTTCAGTGAACAAACCTTCAAAACACATGAGTGAGTTCGCTTTCTTGATTGAAATTAAGGGATCGATCACAGCAGCATCTCGCAAAGCGATGAAGAAACGAAGGAATTTCAATCTTGCCCTCGTCACACTCCCGCGAGTATAGGGATAGTGACATGTCCCTCTTGGTTACTGCTAACAGATGGAGACGCTGCTGTTGAAAGATGCTAAAGTAAGACCGAAAGGGCCGGGCGTGGATCTTGACAGGGAGGGTGAGCCTACATATATATATATATATATATATATAAGACAGCCGAGCAAGGGAAGCTCTGAAAAGCCAGAGGCACTTGTAGCAGGTGTGCATGTGTGTATATATATATATATATATATATATATTTTTATTTATTTATTTATGTTTATATTTATGTGTGTGCTATTTACTATATTGACAATAAGGAATGTCCAAATCCGACTCTGGGACTCGTCATCATCAACACCCTAAGTCCAACCCACTACCGAAAGATGCGAACCTTGCATCCAGGGGGCCAGGCTGCGGGGAGTGGTGCCGAGAAACAGGCCCTCCTGTTAGGCCTTTGAGCCAAAAGATCGTCAGATATAGGGGCGCAGCACGGGTCAACATGTGCGAGCCGTAAGGAAGTAGCAGAAAGAAGAAACGCAAATGTAGAGTGACGTCGCCCGGGGCTTCAACCTGGCAGTTGTGATGGCAGTCGGAACCCCAAACCTGCTAAACACAGTCGAAAAGTGCGAAATCGCGGAGAGCCTGAACTCCTTTATTCGGCGTCGCCTGCAAGTCGGACCCAGCGCTTTCCTGCGCCTATATTCGCGGTCAGTTGGGCAAGGGCTTAGGGCTTAGTACTTGAGGGGTCAGGGCCTCGAGAGCTGTTACAGTTTGCGGCAAAGCTCGGTTTCCAAGTCTTCATATTGTGTGCAGATGTGTTTGCGTCCTTTGATTCCAGTGCGTTCTGGCTTTTGCCTTTCACCTTACTTTAGGTAATACAAGTAGATCCCCTAGGGCTCCAACAGAATCCCGAAATGATTGGTGGGCGTTTCGACCAGTCCGAACTCCCAGATCCACTTAAACTGTAAGACCCTGAGCGTTCACGCTTTTCCTGCTTAAGCCAAAGGTGCTGCATAGTCATTCTATACATTCTATGTGCCGTAGCCTAGGGCTCTCCAAGGTGTGGGCGTTCTATGTACAAATCTTAACATCCTGCCTCGAAGTCCTTGTGCTGTGCTGCTGCAACGGTCCGCGGTCGGGCAAACCTCCTGCCCTGGCTGCATAGGCTTTGCCTGCACAGCTCCTGGGTTAAACACTCCATGCAACCCACCTTTTGACCTGCCCCCAATTATGGGGTTTGTCAGACCGTCCATACACTGACATCCGTACAGTAACAAGTACTTCGTCCTAGTGAAACAACACTGGCGCTCTTCCTTCTTTTGAGCTTCCGCCTTTCAGGTCTTGGGTGTGAAACTTTTTCCGGCCTACACCTGCTGCTGGTCCTCATCGATGGACTCGATGTAGGTCTTACGGCGTCTTACGGATATTCTGGTGACCGTCCTCTTCAGGCGAGGGGTCCCTCAGTACGACGTTCCGTACTGTCAGGGGTACTGGCTTCCGGTTCCTCGTTGGGCGGTTCTTCGTTTCCTGCCCTTTCACAGTAGGCTTCATACGATTCTTGGCATTCATCCGGCATCGTCATATTCCCCAACTCTTCCATGGTGACCATCTTCCCACGGAATTCGATCATCTCCGGATTTTCTTCCTGGGTCCTTCCAGATAGTACTCGACTCCCGATCCTGTAATCTTCCTCGCTTATGATCGGCATCCTTCTTCCATCCGTATGCACTGCGTCCGGTGTTCCCATCGCTGCTTTTCCACGCCCTCTTACTGATCCTGCTCCTAGATCTCGGCGTTGCACTCCGGCATTCCATCCATGATCTCCGTCTCCAGATCCACGGGCTTCTTGTCCAGTTCCTCCTTTGCTCTGGGCGGTTCCGCTGCTTGGTTGTAGACCTTTTTCCACTTGGCCGTCGCGTACTCAGATATGCAAGTCTCACACGCACACCAAGTATGATTTGGTTTTTGACGAGTACACTTCCTTCCTTCGCGCCAGTAGCATTTCTTCTGGCAGTTCGCTTTCCAGGCTGCCTCTTCCGTCAGCTCCATTACTTCCCATTCATCACTGTCTTCGCTCCGTGGTTCCATTCTGGCTTTTCCTCGTCCTTTGTGGCTTCCAGTTACTCCAGCACGGGTTTCCGGGAAACCTACGTAGCAATGACGAAATCCTTCCGCCAATGCCTGTTCCTTGTCGTTCCATTCCCATCTTCCAACTCTTGCTTCTCCTTGCACGTGATAGCAAGTAGGTTTGTGGAATACTGATATCTTCACCTTCCCCAGCCCATAGGCCAGGTTCAGCATCCGGACCATTCTCTTGTACAAAGAGATAAGGTAGGGGGTCGACAGTAACAGTACACATACGATCATCCCCACTTCGAACATACTGAAGGTCTTACCTTCCATGTTGTCCATACTTCTTCCAGGGGATACCAGGACAGAGGAATGCGGCTACACGATGGTATGAAGATTTGCGGAGTATGCTTGAGAAGCTAGGCTTTATCTTCTCAGTGCATGTGCCCGCGTTGGCAAGACACGTCAAGAAGAAGCTCTATCCACGTGGACGACGAGCTACTAGCCGGAGAACAACGTGACACCATTTGGTTGGTGGAAGAGTTGGAGAAGATCTTCAAGGTTGAGAAAGAAGGACCTTATCCAACGAATGGAGTTGGAAGTGGAGAAGAGATGCGTTATCTCAAAAGGAAGTACGTATTCGTCCCAGAAGGAATTGTGGTACAACCGAACGAGAAGTATGTCAGGAAGCTCATCGAACTGTATGATCTTGGAAGACTGAAGAGTAAGGCCACACCGGAACATTTTGATCTGGTGAAGGAGGATCGTAGTAAAGAATTGAGCGCCGAAGAGACAAAACGGTTTAGATTGGGGGCAGCCGGGCTCCTGTAACAGTGGAATAACTATTTCCTTATATAGTTTTCAAAAAACGCACAACTGTTTTTGGGCAACGAAGTTGACCAAGTTGGCCTTCCCAAACTACTTTTCCCGCAAATCAGTTGCTCCCTGTCTCCCCTCTCCCCTCTCTCCCCTCTGCCCCCTCTCTCCCCTCTCTCCCTCTCTCCCCTCTCTCCCCTCTCTCCCCTCTCCCCCCTCTCCCCCCTCTCCTCCCCTCTCCTTTCCCTTCTCTCCCCTTCTCCCCCCCCCCTCTCTCCCCTTTCCCTCTCTCCCCTCTCTCCCCTCTGACTCTGTCCCCTCTCCTTCCTCCCTCCTCTCCCTCCCCTCCCTCGCTCTTCCCTTTCTTTCGCCAGGCTGGGAGGCGAACCCCCGCCCTTGGGGGCCGCCCACTCTTCCCTCTCTCCCTCTCTCTCCTCTCCCCTCCCCTCCCTTCTCTCCTCTCCCCTTCTCCCCTCCTCTCCCCCTTTGCCACCTGTCTTCTCTCACTCTCCCCTCTCTCCCTTCTCTCCCCTCCCTCTCTCCCCTCTCTCCCCTCTCTCCCTTCTCTCCCTCTCCCCTCTCTCCCCTCTCTCCCCAGTACCAGCAATCTCTGAAATCTATTACTTCTCCCAGCCAGCAAGGGCAGCAAAACCGGAACTTTTTCAATGTACAAGGGAGCCAGTGGCCAGTAGCAGCAAACTCTCAACTCTGCTAATCTTCCAGGCAGCCAGGAGCAGCAATTTCTCAACTCTGCTAATCTGCCAGGCAGCCAGGAGCAGCTATTTCTCAACTCTGCTAATCTGCCAGGCAGCCAGGAGCAGCAGCTTTCAAAATTACCTCTGTGTCTGTGACCGCTAGATTTCAGTTGTGGTTTTTTCTGGATTCAGTTGTGCTTTTTTTGTGGTTGTGATTTGAAGTTTGTGCTTTTGCTGGTGCTTTGCCGTGGCTTGGCACGCTGGTTGAGCACAAAAAATACCACAAACTTCAAATCACAACCACAAAAAATACCACAAACTTCAAATCACAACCACAAAAAAAGCACAACTGAATCCAGAAAACGAAAAACCACAAAAAATACCACAAACTTCAAATCACAACCACAAAAAAAAGCACAACTGAATCCAGAAAAAACCACAACTGAAACCAGAAAAACACACAACTGAATCAGGAAAATTTGGAATCTACCTGCCAAAATGCTGGGGACAGGCCGGCGCCTTTAAAAATGATCAAGTGGCCACCAGACCCCCCACGGTCCCCAGGCCGGCCAAGGCCAGCCCCCTCTGTGGCCTCCCTGAACCTCACCAGCTTGCAGTTTGGGTTAATGAGACTCGTCCCTTCTCCCCTCAATTCATTCCCCCCAAAAAGAAGGTGCAGTGTCATTGTCTGTCGATTGTCTCTGTTCGATGAGTGCGTAGAAGGGAAACGACTTATGGGAGTGGATGCTCAGTTGCAGGTTTTCAGGGGATGCAGCAGCATCCTTTCTTCTAGGCATGCTGCAGGAAGTCATGGTCTAATTTTCGAAATTTCTGATTAGCGGCATTGTCGGCATTGTGGCTTTCATATTGATTGATATCAATATCTGTGTTTATATCCCAAAATGGCACATTACATGACTGGAAGTCGATTAACTTATAAGTTATAAGTTCTAAGACATTACAGCTAACTATGACGCCTACACTGTTTCGGGCTCCGTGGTCATAAAAAAGAAATAACAAGAGTAGGTGAACAGAAACACCAACTGCGAAGATTGTGTGATCATGGCATAGGGAGAAGGGGAAAGCAGGGGGCTGGTGGGACTAAAATAATATCGATGCACAGATCACAGAACTATGCAGGGAAGGGACACAAACCAGATTTTTTCTGCACCCATTTTTTTCAGTGACAATTGTAAACCTAGGTTTTGCATGAACCCCTTATAAAGAAGTTGTGCTTTTTTTTGTGGGTTTCATTGTGGTCACTGTTACAGGGGCCCGGCAGCCCCCAAGGTTTAGATCTGGACTTGGATCTATCTTGTACCTAGCACAGGACAGGATTGACATTCAGTATGCTTCAAAGTGTTTAGCATCAAGTATGTCGAAGCCGATAGTGCAGGCACTAAAGTGTCTGAAGCACTTGATTTTGTACCTAAGCGGAACAGCCACAAGGGCTACTCTGTTCCCGTATACCGCAATCGGAAGCGGGTTGATCACGAAGCTGAATGGCAAAGAGGATGACGAAATAGTCAAGGACACCGGACATGTTGTGGAAGCTTACTCGGACAGCGATTGGGCAAGTTTGAAGACACACGAAAGAGCCAGAAGGAAGAGTACATCATCAGGTAATATCGTACTGAACGGAGTACAGGTGTTATCGTTTTCAAGGACCCAGGAGGCCACATCATCATCATCAAGCTGTGAAGCAGAGTTGTACGCACTGAGTGGAACATGTGGAGAAGCTATCCTAGTCGGAAGGCTATTTGAGTTTCTAATCGACACCCCTGTACGAGCGGAGATCAGATGCGGTTCTAGTTCTGCAAGACAGTGGAGACAGCGTAGAGGAGTTGGACGACTGAAGCATGTGGATGTAAGGCTATGTCAACTTGTGGGTACGTGACAATCTTGTGAAGCTTGGAACAGTAAAGGCTGCATTGAATGTTGCGGACTTGAATACCAAGAAGTTGTCGTATGCCAGAAGGTCGTTCCTACTTGTATCACTTGTCCCAAGTGGAGTATACCGAGGATCGAAGTATCGAGTATACAGGAGAGAAAGAGTACGAAAAGTATGAACAGGAGAAGAAGCTGAAAGAGTACGTCGGAAGTGGTCAGATCAAGAACTTGATCAGAGCAATACAGATTTTCCATTTGATGAAACCGACTACCGCAGTTTGGCTCAAAGAAGAAGGAGAAGGAGCCAGCGTAAGCCGGCTCGTCCGCAGTCCCAAAAAGCCACTGAGGGACATTGTCACCGCGGTCCTGGGATGAGGCCTGGAACATTGTTCCCGCATCTTGTCTGTGCCTTGCACCTTGTGCCATCCAAGCAAGACCTGAAATAAGACAATGCACTGCTCGGGGTGTTTGCGCTTGTCATAGACCGGTAGCCTGCAGAAGGGGCAGGGATGCCCCTTGATCATCTGCACTGAATAGGCCTTGCAGAGCTGAAGTGCTGCCGGACCATCTCGCCGCCATGCTTGCGCATGGGCCTGACGTTGATGATTCTTCATCTTGGTATGGTCCGGGGCCCAAAAGCCGCACAAGATGCAGCGATGCTTAAGCTCCTGAGCTTCTGGCCTGGTAGCAAGGGTGCTGAGTTTGTTGCTTGGCGAACTCTGCACCTCGGCGCGAAAGGTCGCTAGGCCTTGGAGGGCCTGACCTTGCAGCTGTTCCTCAGTGGTGAGAGAGATCTGTCTCAGTCGGTCCGGCTGCTTGCAGGCCCCCGACAGGAGGTGGTCACGTAGGCCTTTCCATTGGTGGAAAGCCTTGTCGCATGCAGAGCAGACAGGTAGACCGTCCTTGGAACGCCGACTGCGATCGAAAGAGGGGGGAATATACCTCTGTACATGCTCGCGATGCATTCTCGTGACGTGCATGTGCAGGCCATGCGCGGATACAAAGCCCGAGCCGCAGTGAGGGCAGGCGTGCAGCCTCTGCTGTGAGGCCTCGGTGCTCGCAGGAAGGTTTTCCACCTCTCTCAGCATGTCCTGTAGGTCCTGTACGACGTGGTCCAGCTGCATGACGTCTCCGTAGGTGTGTGGCTCAGACGGCTGTGGGGGTGCTGGTGGGCTCGTTCCTGGGGGACTTTGCCTAGTCCATGGGCCTCTCTGCACTTGAAGTGCACTGGGAGTGGGAGCGGGCAGGACTGCAGTAGTGGCTTCGGGGTGGGCGGCTCTCTTGCACAACGCCATCCTGGTTTGGATTTTAGCCACTGGGTCCTGGATTGCATGTAGTCGGTACAGGTCTGCTGTAGGTGTATGGCCTACGTGGGCAGGCTGATTTAGGACTGAGCGTATCTTGTGTGCGTACCAGCCTCGAAGATGCCTGGCCGTCTCCTCCGTGAGGCCGACTTCAGGGAGACCCGTGACCAGGGTGGCCCAAACGGTGGTGAACCAGACCTTTAGCCTGGCCATTGGCCCCGCAGTGCGGCGATTGTAGACGAATCGCTTGACCTGCAGGCTGCCTGCAGGAGCTTTTTGGCAGCCTCTGCTATGCGGAAACGCAGCGTCTGCATTTCAAAGTTTCCGTAGGAAATCTGGATGCCTAAGTGTTTGATTTGCGCCTCAAGTCTGTATGCAGGGAAGGACTTGTGCCTGCCCAGCCGCCAATGCCTCTGTAGCGTGCCCGTCGAGTCAGGAAGCCAGCAGGTGTGCTTCTGAAGCACTGCTTCCGCCTCTCGGCCGTTAAGCTTGACTAGTATGGCACATTTGGTCGGGTTGACGCGTAGTCCCAGTTTCTCCACCTCCAACCGAAGCTGTAGGATCATTCTGTGAGCAGCGTCCACGTCGGCTTTGCTGCGAATGGTGCGATGCATGGTGAAGTCGTCCGCGTAACCTGTGAAGTATCTGCGGACATTGTCCCAGCCAAATGTGTCGATCAGCCTTTTAAGGAGACGGCCTGTGAGCACAGAGAATAACGTGGGGGCTAGCTTACAGCCTTGCTTAATGCCTGTGGTGGTTTCCACGTCCTTGTAGTTCCCCTGAGAGTGAAGCCTGTATTTGGACCGATGATGAAGTCCATGTATGAGCTTCTGAAGCGGGGGATCCGCTCCCAATTCATCTAGCAAGGACAAGATCTCGCTGCGAGAAACAGTGTCGAATGCCTGCGACAGGTCTAGAGCGAAAGTGATGCCGCCGACAAGACCTACAGGACATTGTCCTCGCTGCTGATCCGCTCGGGTGAGATTCGCATCGCGACAGAGCTGTCTTGCTTCCCTCAAATGCTGAACTACTCTGCTTTGTGCATCCGAAAGACCTCTGCCAGGGAGGTACGCAAACTGGGGCAGAGGCTTCATGTATGGTAGCGTGAGAGGCTCCAGGAGCTCTTTGGCCGTGCCCGCCAGTCCTTTAGCATCCGGGCGAAGAATGCCCAGCGGCCTGAGTTGTGAAGGCTTGTCAGCTGGCTTGCCCGGTTTCGGGATTAAGCAGAGATCTGCGCGAGTCAGATCGTCATCCAGTGACTGGTCTTGCGTCAGGCTTGAGCAGTATTGTGAAAGCGCCGCAGAGACCGGCTGAGCGCAGAGCTTCCATGCTGCTGCGGGCGCTGCTCCTTTCGGAACCGCCTTTCCAGGTCTGATCGAGGCAATATGTTTTGCTAGCTTGGTCTGTGGCAATAGGGGCAGATGTCCCGAATCAGATGGGAGCTGTGGGTGCGCCGCAAAGACCTTAGTTGCATACTGCCCCAGCGCTTTCAGTTCGTCCGCAGGACTGAGCAGGAAGCCGTGCTCGTCCTTAAGCTGAGCTTTCAAGGCCGGTTTCCACGGCCTAAGGTGCTTAAGAGTCTGATATGCCAGGCGTTGATCGCCCTGGCCCAGAGCCTGATCAACCTCATCGAGAAACCGCTTGGTCTGGTCCTTGCGAGCCTGCTTGACCGCCTGTTTATGCTGCTCACACAGCGCCTGCCGGGTTTCATCTTCCGGCGATGGCTCCGTACCAGAGTGAGCATTGCTCCCACGCGCTGAGCGCCACATGCGTCTAGCAAGGCGCGTCTCCGGACTATCTGGCATTGCCACCGGGGTCTTAGGGAAGAACCTGGATGTGGCTTCGCCAAGAAGGCGATCCCATGACGCCGGCTGCATGTCCGGGGTGAGATTTGCTTTGACCCACTCGAGCATTTGCTGAGCTGGCTGCGTGTTATTCCTGACTGCCGTTTGCAGAGCAGCGGTGTCGTGCTGATGTTGTGGTATCTGAGGAGCTGGCAGATTCCAGTGCCGAACTGGTTTGACAGCTGCACTTAGGGGTAAGTGTCCTCCTTTTTTCCAGCTACCAAGCGGGAAAGCTGCCAGCGGCGTAGAGGCTTTGGCAGTGCCACCAGCAGAGACCTCCCTTGTAAGCACAAAGTCGATTTGGGTGCGCGTGTCCCCTTGCTGAAACGTATGAGTCGGCTGAGGCTTCCACGTGTTAAGAGCAACCAAGCGATGATTAAGCAGAAAATTGGTGAGCTCTGGCTCATCTGGCCTCGGTTCCTGTGGGCAGATGATCTCAGGACCAACCAGCCTGGGCTGCTGTTGCAAGGAACTATTAAAATCTCCTGCCAGGACCAGCTGCTATTTCGTCACAAGGCAAGCCGAGTGACTCCCTCCACCACGCGGCTAGTGGAAACCCTACCGCCTGCCCAGTGGGCCCGTGCTGAGACAGGGTACTGGGTCCAGGAATTGGGACCTGGTGGCTCAGACGCGGGCAGTTGGCACATGGCACATGGCTCAACGTGAGACACCAACCCTTAGTCGTTCGGAGAGAGGCCTGTTTGAGACCTCTAGCAAGGCAAGGTTGGAATCCAGAGCCAGTTCGAAAGCCAGCGCGAAACTTCCAAAACGTCTGAGCCGTGGCGGCTACTACTACTACTCCTGCTACTACTACTACTACTACTAGTACTACTACTAGTACTACTACTAGTACTACTACTAGTACTACTACTACTACTACTACTACTACTACTACTACTACTACTACTACTACTACTACTACTACTACTACTACTACTACTACTACTACTACTACTATGGTTCCGCGCCTCCTGGCGCCTGGTAGTTTTGAGGGGTCGAGTGTGTAAATGCTGGGTTTTTAATACTTTTTAGAAATTGTAGTTAAGCCAACATCAAACGAACTAATTGCCTGGGTTTATGTGGATGATGATGAGGATTGTGAGGATTATGAGGATGTGATCAGGTAACGATGATGTTGAAGATGGCGAGGAGGATGGTTATGAGGATGATGATGATGATGATGATGGTCAGGTTAATGTTCATGTCACTGCCTTTGGCGATCATGCCCAAGACACTGGAATTTACAGCATTTTCGTCTCTTTGTACAACATGCTGCACAAGGATGTGGAGCAAGACACGTTGTCACAAGCATCCTACTACTGCTACTGCTTCCGGCGCTACTGCGTTTCTGCTTGCGGTCAACCATGTCGTTACCAGCACGCCCCCCCACCCCACCCCACCCGGCACCCTGGCAAAACGCAAAAAAAACGCAGAAAAACAGAGGTTAACACCAAGCGCCAAGAGGCGCGGTTGGCTGCTACTACTATTAGTACTAGTACTGGTACTACTAGTACTGCTAGTACTACTAGTACTACTGGTACTACTGGTACTAGTGGTACTACTAGTACTACTAGTACTACTAGTACTACCAGCACTATTAGCACTACTAGTACTACTAGTACTACTAGTACTACTAGTACTACTAGTAGTACTAGTACTACTAGTACTACTAGTACTACTAGTACTACTCGTACTAGTACTGCTAATACTGCCAGTACTGCTACTACTGCTAGTACTACTACTTCTACTACCACTCTACCATTACCACTACCACCACTACTACTACTACTACTACTGCTGCTGCTGCTGCTGCTACTACTGCTATTACTGCTACTACTACCACTACTACAACTACGACTACGACTACGACTACGACTACTACTACTACTACTCCTCCTTCTACTACTTTACTATTACTGCTACCCGAAGGTCTGGCGCTGCCACGAACGAAACGCAAAGACTTTCCCAACTGGGAGTATTTATACAAGCAAGCATGCCAGATGTCATCGAAGAAGTGGATTGTATGGCTTGACACTGCGTTTCCGCAAGGTGACGCTGAACTAACAAACATGCAAGACGTCATCATGTATGGCTTGACACTGTGTTTGCGCAAGGTGACGCTGCACAAACAAGCACGCAAGAAGTCATCGACATAGTGGATTGTGTGGCTTTGCAATGCGTTTCTGCAAGGTGACGCGGGATTGTTGCGACTTTCGGCGGTGCACGGCGACTTAGGGCAGGCACCAAGTATCGCTACTTTTTAACATGTCTGCGACTGCAGGCTGCTGCTGCGCCGCCTGCGTGGGCCCCCCTCCAGATTGAAAGTCCAGGGCTCTTAATTGCAGGGGGGGGTCCTCCTAAGCAAACGCACGGATTATGGTGGACCATTCGGCATTTTGTCGAGATCTCACTCGGATGTAAAATGTGTATTCTCACCAACTGATGTGAGATAACCCCAACGCCAAGTAGAAGCAGCGGACTGATGCAAAATCCCGAATCTTGCATTGCCACGCTCTTTCTTGCTGCACCACACTCCACCTCCGAGAGGATGATCATGACCCTTTTGGTTGCGATTCACTTCATGATGCAGACAGCGCTGGTGCTGATGATGAAACGCAAAAGATAATGACATTGCGCGATGATCTCGTGATGATGACGATGGACACTGACGAAGTTGGCGTTGCACAAACGCTGCGACGACAAAGACAAAGATGATGATGATGATGATGATCACACTTATCACGGCTGCCGGCTAGACAAGGACACTCACTCCTTTTTGATGTGCATTTGACTTTTGCGGTGAACTTCAGCAGAAGCCGTAAATCAAAGGTTTCAGCTGCTGCCGCACATCTCCTGAGATCGACTTTGCCAAAATCCTCAGCTGCTGATGGGCTTCAGCATAGCTTCGCCGGGGATCGTCGTCAGCTCGCCACAGTCTCTCCAGGTGCTGGATCACTGGCGCTTTGTTTTGAATTTCCGGCAGCAGTTTGACCAGCAGGGACACAAGCTTCTGACGCTGAGGCTTGTCCAGCGACCGCACGACCAACTGCAGATTCTGCGCGCACCTCCATATAGGTCTCATGTTGGCAGGTATGCCGGATTCAACTAACTTTTCCATCCGGCAAAGCAGTGTTTCTGCAACAGACTGCTGTACAAAAGGGAGACCATCAGCTGCGTAGTTCTGAATCACATCGTGGGAGGCTTTAGAAAGCGAGTCATCCGCACTCTGGCAGTGGCGAAGCAGACTTTGGAGGTTCTTGTCAACAATGTCCCGGACTTGGGCTTCGGCAAAATGGGTTTCATGCTTGGATGCCAGGATCATGCACCAGCATCGGCCTGAGGATGAAGAAGAGTCGGCTAAAGTCGCTACACTGCCAAAAAAACGGACATGCCGGCTGCGAAACCACGGACCATGCTCGAACAAGTCAAGGGGCAATCGTAAAACTTCTGCTGCTCGACATCGTCTGCAAAGGCTGCCTTGAGGGAGACATCCGGGCTTTCGGCAAACACGCGCATCTTTTGCGCGAAAGCGACGATAGATGTGGGCCTGCAAAGCATCATGTGCATGAGACATGATACCCGCATCGCGACATGACATGCAGCTTGCAAAAAGCAAACACTGAATCTAAATGAATGCATATCCAATACAGCAGCTCCGTGACTGGCTGATTGCACATGAGATCGTGCATGGAGGTCATCTTGCATGTACAAAACCAAGCACTACGACGCCTGCTGTGCTTGCGCACCCTAGAACTACGACGGAGCATTCAGAACTCCGCTCGGCTTCTCCCCGAACCCCTGCAAAAGACAGGTGGAGCATTGAAGAAGCTCTCTTCCTTCTCAGGCCAGGAGCATGGCATTTCGACACTACTCGTAGATGCTAGAAACCTGCTGCGACATGCTATGACGGCGGTTGGGACCCTTCCGTGCCTCTCCAAGCTGCCCATCTCGGACACGTGGTTAAGCAAGGCCTGCGGCAGCTGCGGGAGCAAACGGGCATCTCCGGAAACGCAGCAAGCGCTCTGCTCCGAGTGACAATCGGACACGCGGCCTGGGGGCTTCTGGTCTGCGTCGACAGCACGCGCCAAAACAGCAGAGCCTCCACCTCTAGTGAAGTGCATGCACTTCACTACACGCACGGAGGAGGCCTCCCAATAAAAGCATCCTTACGACACATTGGCGACGGCCCTACCACCAGCCACTTCGCTACCAAGCCACGCTCATGAACGGCAGCAGGTTTTTCCTCAGCGGCGGGGGCATCGGAAGAGATGTTGTGCTGGATCTACGGGAAACTGATGCAGACCCTATACATAGACCGACCGAGGAGCATCAGGAGGACTTCGGGAGCAAAATCCGCAGCACCAACCTCGAAACTTACGCACTGAACTCGCTGCATCTCGCTGCCAACGCCCATGGTGAGTCTTTGGTCTCAGTGGCGCGATCAGCCGTTTACTGGCAGCATCATTATCAAGGCCCAGCTGCAACTGTGCTTTCAGGGTCGGTCGAGACCTCCGGCAAGGACGAGATCTCCGGCAATGACCAACCGACCTAGGCTCGTCTTCGTCAACTCTGTTTGTCCACTGCAGCAAACGCAACCACACGCGAGGGAACTGCACATGGGCTTTCGGCAAGAGGCAGAGCAGTCCTCACCCTCGGTCTGGCAAGCTGCATCGGACCGATCATTTCGCCGACCATTTTCTGGCACCGCTGCCCCGGGCTCCTGCGCTGAAGTGCGCTGAACAGGCTGTCTTGCAGACTGGCTCGGTGTATGTTTCGGCAGCCTTTGCCTTGCGTCTCAGAGATTCCATGCTTGCAGATGCTTGGTCCAAGAAAGCTCGGATGCTATGTGCGGCAGGCTCGGGGCATCGCAGGAAACCGCACCATGTCCATGTGTTGCCTGATGTTAGTTGATGCTCCTCCTGCTTCGGAACAGGCCTTCTACAACGGATCTGACTCTAAAATCCACGGCCGTCCTCGGCGCGAGATAGCTCTGCCAGCCGCAGCTCCATCTCTCGGCACCTGGCATCTGCACTGCAGCGAAGAAGCCTCCCTGGCATACGCCGCACGAAACTTCGCACTGCATGGAGCTGGTCCCCTTACAGAGTGACTGTGTCCTGGAGGTAAGCATGGACAGTTCTGGGAATCGCTTAGCAGCCAAGCCACTTGGACTCCAGCTCTTGGACACGCTGCCGGAGCCACTCGTTGTTCTCCCGGAGCGCCTGCACCTCGCAGCGATACCTTTCAGCTTTTCCAACACATCCTCCATTCTGCGCCAGTCGATCAAGGGGTGACTATGCCACTAAGTCACGATCTATACTCATTTGCAACACCCTTTCTTGCAGCTGCGGTGCCCCTCTGAGAGCCCACGTCCGGACTCACCATCGCGAACATCCTTGCCGCAGAACGAAACGAAGGCATTTCTGCGACAGGCAACGTCGATGTAGTGCGGGAGCAAAGGCACTCCCCTAAAACAAAGCTGTCCTCTGAGTCGAAGGGGCCATCCTTGCCACCTGTGGCTGTGCTGGCATCAGATTTGCCACTTTCCGGGTCTGGAAGCCTCAAAATGGCCGAGCGCAACAAAAAGGACACGTGGCGGAAGCACACAGCATACACCCAGCATGCTTGCACCAAGGCACGGAAGCTGCTCTCCGCATGTGCCACTTTTCGGCCTCCATACGAAATGCCTCAGAATGGCCGAGTTCAGCGAACGGAGGTGCACTGATACAGTTTCCGGGTCTGGAGGCCTCGGAATGGCCGTGTGCAGCGAACAGGGGCCCGTTGCGGCTGTCCAGCATGCTTCAATCAAGGCGCTGTTTTCCGCGTGGCGTCGTCAGCAAATGATCGTTCCTCTTCTCAACGTTTCGATGCCTCAGCATGGTCGAGTAAAACAAAAAGATGCCCACATCACCCATCCAGCATGCTTAAGTCAAGGCGCCTTCTGCGTATGCTACGGTGCCCCTCTGAGAGCCCATGTCCGCACTCACCATCGCTAACATCCTGGCCACAGAACGAAACGAAGGCATTTCTGCGATAGGCAACGTCGATGTAGTGCGGGAGCAAAGGCACTCCCCTAAACTAACTTCAGCTGTCCTCTGAGTCGGAAGGGCCACCTGTGGCTGTACTGGCATCAGTTCTGCGACTTTGGTCACCCCAGCTCTTTCGTGGAGGCCTCGGCGACCCAAATGCATGACTCTGAGATCAGCACAGTGCAGGAGCCAGTGCTGGCCAAGGCACTTTAGAAAAGGCACGGGGCGGCCGTCCAGCATGCTTCTCGGCGTCGTTGGCAAACCGTCGAGCTTCCTCAGAATGGCCGAGTTCAGCGAACAGAAGCATACAGCATACACCCAGCATGCAAGCTGCACCAAGGCACGGAAACTGCTCTCCGCATGTGCCACTTTTGGGCCTCCATACGAGATGCCTCAGAATGGCCGAGTTCAGTGAACGGAGGTACACTGCTCGAGGCACTTTACATTTTCCGGGTCTGGAGTCCTGAGAATGGCAGGGGGCAACGAAAAGGGGGCTCGTGGCGACCATCCAGCATGCTTGCACCAAGGAACGGTGTGCCACTGCTTTTCGGTGCATTTGCGGCTTTGCGGTTCCGACGCCTCGGCATGGTCGAGTCTGTCGAGTGCACCAAAAAAAGCCCACCGCACCCATCCAGCATGCTTAAATTGCTTAAATCAAGGCGCCTTCTGCGAGTTCCTCTTGTCGGCGTCCTTGGCAAACCCTCAGCCTCGTTGCCCTCTGCAGCGCACTCGTTTCGACTCCTCGGAATGGCAGAGTGCAACAAAAAATTAAGAGGCCCACTGCACGCATCCAGCAAACTTGAATCAAGGGGCGGAAACTGCTCACCGCAAGTGCCAGTTGGCCCACGACGCATGGCTGCTTGAGGGAGCCTCGCTGGCCCCGTCATTCTTTACCCGCCAAAGGCTCCACGTTCATGACCCGGTTGTGGATGGTTGTGGTCGTCTTTTTCTGATGGATCCCCAAGCTTGTTCCGAAGATTTACGTTGCTGCAATCTGTTGAGATCCAAGAATGCAAAAAGCCAACCATGCGAGTAAATCGCTAATGATACAGTCTGTTCCAGCTGCAACAGCATCGCTGCAACGCTTTTCGAGCTTCACGGAGCCAAGCACGGAATACTGGTACAGCTGGGGTTGTTTTGCGCGAGAGGCATGAGGACTCAAGGCAAGTATTGTGAATGAGCTCAAACGGCCCTTTTGCCCAAGGCCGTTGCGGAATCGGCATCAGCTCAGCAGTGGAAAGCCGATGCAACTCCTCAACGGCTTCGTGACTTGCTTCGTCCTGAAGGCGGTCGATGACTCCAAGCAGTTCACACATTGTCAAGCTCAGGAGTACGTCGGGTTCTACCAGCCTTGACTAGCACTGAATATACAGGCATCTGTCTGACGGTCTTGAAGCGCAGCTCTGAGGCTCTGGCCCGGCACAAGGATGGAGTGTTTCTGCACGCCGGTCGAAATTAGGCAGGTAGGGAGCTCACGACCCTGAAACTCACATCACATGTTTGCACGGCTCTTTCAACCTAAACCTAAACCCTTCTAAATGCATTTCATCTTCGGAACCCTCCCTCTCACCTCGCAGAGGTACATGAGTTCCTGTAACTTGTCTAGCCCTATTACAAAACCGTCATCTTAGAAGAGGGCGCAGGGGCCACGTGTTGTAGCCAAGATGGCTACGACATGCTGCCATGTCTGACAGAAGTGCCCTGCATTACAAGTCTCGGTCTGGGAGGATGGAAGAATGTAAACGGAGACGCACAGCAATGCGAATCAAGTCATTTTGGCGCATGCATGCACTTGGTGAGGCGGTGGAGCTCGACTGGGGCCGCTATGTCGTTCTTGCTTTGATTGAGCCTCTCCATGGCTTTCCACCTCCTCACCCAGGACTGTACACTGCGAAGCTTTGCCCTCCTTTCCTGAGGGGGTCCAGGAAAATCGGACTTTCCCGTGGGAATGGGAACGGGGCCTCCACGAACGCTGTTGGCAAGGCGAAGCAAGCGAAGTGAGGCACGAGTGCATCCGGTTCACGACATTCGACCTGATGAGCTGTCACGACAGAAAAATGTCTGTTGCACTCTGCCAGTAGGCAGCGGAGCAATTTTAACCGTTCTGGCAATTGAAAAGGCAAGTGAAGCTCTGCGGAAACCGCCTTAATTCTGGAGGATCCAGTCTCCGAGCTTCGAGAGCCTTTGCTACACTTACGAGGCCATCACTGAGGAGTTCAGTACTTGAGATACAGAAAACGGCGCAGCCCAAGATCCTGGCAATCACCCCAGGCCCTTTGAAATCGATCTCTGCGTGCCACTACTCCCTCTTTGCACTGCAAGGCAAAGCGGGGTGTAGGAAGCAGCGGCTCTGCTGGACGTCCTGCGCGGCAGCGCAGGCTCCGTGGAGGCCGCAGCGCCAATGCCTGGGGAGCACCATCTTCTGAGAGGCACGAGGACGAGGCACATGCTGGCAAGACTCTGAAGAACACACCCTCGAAGTGTGCGCCTTGTCCGGCTTTGTGTCATCTCCCTCCTGGCCATCGTCAAGGAGCCTCCCGAGCGCCGCGGAAGCACGCCGCGTCTTTCAACCCAGAACCACCGCACCTGCTCTCGGAGTGCAGCCCGATCAGACGTGCAAGCTGGTGGACCACCTGACGGAAAAACGCGCCAAATCTTCGTCGATCGCAAACTTCCCTGCTACAAGTACGTAGAGGTAACACCTTTCAGCACCTGTCACCACAAGAAGACTGCATGTGGCGATGCCGAGCTGCCCCAACTTGCCGCGCCTTCCGCTCCGTGGCATTCAGCCCCATCAGGAGCATCTCATCGGCAGGGGGCGCACCAGCCTTGAGGCTCAAGGCTCACGCGAGATGACACGGGCAGTCACTGGCACTGAGGAGCAGACTTCTGTGGCCAAGTCGCCGTCCGTCCATAAGAGCTGCCTCACGCTCGCGGCTGCTCGGGGACCAGAGACAGTGGACGACGATTCAGAAAGGAGGAGAGTTCATGGAGTTCTGAGGCACTCACCACATCAGCAAGTCCTGCCGGCTGGACTCCGCACGCCGATTCGCGAAAGAGAAACCCGTGACAAAAAGAAGCACAAGAAGAGCATACAAGGATGCAAAATTGCAAACTCTAATATGTCATGAAAGATAACATCTAAAACTACGAGGCAGGGGCAGCCTGCTGTTCCGCAGGAGAGACCCTTGCGCTCTAATTGCGCTCCTCTGCTTCCAGGCCGCGCGTCTTTCCAAACGCCACCTGAAGCTGGACTGGAGCAGAGTTCCGTCGGGAAGGGCGGGAGACAAGCGTCTCCACTGTCTGCCGTCCTTCTGTGTAGGTGCCTGTGGCATGTGAACTACAGCCAAGGTCTGAAAAGTCTTTCGATGCTCCCAAGCCCGGACTTCGACTGAACTACGATCGCCAGCTGGGGCTGTGTTACCAAGCAGAGATGAAGCCCAACCATGAGGCAAACACGACTTCCAGATTCACATGTGCTCTAACCCTAGTTCAATCTGTTGGAATGGCAACAAACATCGAGACACAGTGCCCCATGTGCATGCCACTTGTAGCCATCAAGCCATGTTCTGCTGAATAGAGCAGTACTTTCACCAGCGAGGAGCTTCATCCACCAATAACTCCAGCAGGTAGCTGCGACAGAATTACGAAGTTTCACGGTTCGTGCTGTGACTTGGAGCCGCTTTACCTTGCACGTAGACACGCTTCGCGTTTTGAGAGCGAGGCCTCTGTCAGCTCCTCCAGCTTGGCTATCAGCTCCTGGCTGCGGCGGTCCGAGCTCTGTGCAAATGCGTAGGCCTGCTTCGGATCTTTACAACACAAGGGCAGAAGCCACCCGAGTGGCTCTCTGCGGCTCGAGGTCGGAACCACCCAGACCAACTTACACAGTGTGCTCCACATTTGGCTCAATCAGCACCATGCCGGCGAAATGCTTGTGCACAAGTTCTTCTGGCTGCCACAACGGCTTTGCGGTCTCAAAGAACATGCCTCCGTACAACTGTCACAAGTGGTGTCTACAAAGCTTGGGACTTTGTTGAAATCTGTGAGGCCCCGCACAAAAGAAGCCTTGGACGTATCAGTCCTGACGCGTAGGCATAGCAAAGCTTTGCTAGTTCCATCAAGGCAGGCCGGGGATCGAAGATGCTGACAAAGAAGAGGACAGCCAAAACAGCATTTGATAAGAAAAAGCTGAGCCCCCTACGGCCGGTGGAGTCGACCGGCATACGGATTAGAGCGAACGAGACCTGAACCTCCATGTTGACTTGAAGCCCGCCTGTGAGGACTGGCTCTGAGCAAGGAATTGCCAGTTCTCGCGGAAAGCGCGGCGGACCTGCACACACCCTTAAATATCCCTGGATTGTAAATCGGAGTGATCCTGGCTTCTTCTTTGTCCTAGCCTTTGCCGCAGGCAATCCTAGCTTTGATCGCCGACGTCCAAAAACCGCAAAGCCCCAAAGGACTGTCGCTCCAGACCTAGGTTGATATTGCTTTCGACTCCGTACAGTCCAGCCTGGCGGACCTGCTCCTCAGCCTCCCAAACGTCACCCTGGCGGAGACTTAGGCGCTACATTTCTGTAGACTCCGCAGCTTTGCCCCCCCGAGGAGGAAGCCGAACCCTGCGCGGTCCCAGCCTTGGGCCTAGCCCGCTTCGGCGAGCGGCCGCGGCTTTCGGCAGCGGCCCAGGCCTCCAGGGCGTTTCCGGGGCCTCACACGAAGGGCGTGTCGGACGTGGCGGCGGCTTCACCCCAAGCCCTGGCCCTGGCTTCCTCCGCGTCCGGGGGCCTTCGCACTCGAGGAGACGGTAGAAGGCAGAAGGCCGCACCCGAGGTCGCTCCTGGTGCTCTACCAGCTCTACCCACCTGTTGAAGAGTCTCAGCGAAACAAGCCGGCAGCTGCGAGCAAATCCGTCCTCTTCCACACCATCCACATCTTCTGGCAGGTTCTCCTGGTGCTTCTCTGGTGCTCTTAGCTCAGCTCCGAAGCTACAGCAGTCCGGATATGAAGGATGCAAGAGAAGATAAGACCAGAGCCTCGCCTCGCCACGCGCTGACATCACACGCCTCAAGGTGTTGACCTTTGGGCCGATGCAGGGAAGCTCACCCGTCAGTCTTTTGCCTACTTTGGGAAGCTTCGGAGCTCCAAGTCTCGCGGTCCTCATGATAGAACAGGTCTGCGAAAGCAGTGTAGGCAGAAAAGTAAGGCAGCAAGCGGTACCAAGAGCCGACACAAAGAAAAGAAAGGAGTGTCGCTTGGGAACATCGACACGATGGTCAAAGGCTCGGACCTGAGAAAGGAGAGGGAGAGAAGGAGCGGAAGATGTCGGCAGCAACCGTTGGAGAATAAATGACAGTCGCAACTTCACGGAGACACACTTCGCAACGGTTATTTCGGGAAGACAAAGTGCATCTTACATCTGGCTCTCTTGAGTGGCCGACAAGATCCACCGAGTGCGTGTACCGGCGGTGCTTTCGACTGCCAGGTCTACCTTCCAAACTGGGGCGAAGCACAGCCAGCATGGCTCTGACGACATGAAACATCGACACCCACAGCACGAATGTCCCCAAATCTGTGGCGATCTTGCCCAGAGCCGTACAATGTGTCTGCAAATGTGGCATCATCCGGCAGTGCATAATCGTGGATCCATTTGCGAACTTGGACGGGCACGATGACGATGATCCATGAGAGCCGAGACCTCCCTGACGACTTCCGGGGTGCAGACAACTCCCAACCCGGACCTTCTTTCGAGCGGCTGCGCAGGGAGTCGCGCTCCTCAGGTCCAGCGACAAAATTGAGGAGAAAAAGGGAGGCTAGCGAGTCCACCGAGTCTGCGAGTGAGCAATCCAGGGAGCGAGCAGTGGCGACGATGAAACCACAAACGCTTTCAGATGGCTTCAGAAGTTGGTGCTTTAAGATCATGCCGCAGTAGCTGTTGCTAAGGGCGCTGCATGCTTGCGGCGCTCATTGCTGCTAAATCGCCAGAAAGAGAAGGGGAATGCTGCTCCTGAGCATGGTTGCAAACTTGCAAACGCGGCACTCGTACGCGCCCAGTGTGTCGCAGAAGCCACCTGCTCGAGGAAGAGGCGCCCTTTGAGGCACATGGGACCTCGGTGCCCATGACTTCAGAAGACTGCGACGCAGGCCCTGCAGGGATCCATGAGGTCCAGACACGGCAGGAACCATTCCGCCAACGCTCGTCTCCGGCACAGAACTCAAGCTCCTGATTGGAATGAGAGGGAGACATTTTGACAAAGTGCGGCCGGCTGATGAAATGCAATTGAGCCGTCCTGTCATCTGGAGCTTGAGTAGATTCATTCTCGACGGTGTCGCTAAACATGTCCTGCCAAAGGGGCAATTGACTGTAAATCCCGACAACCTGCCCCTGTGCACCAAACCAACTTGCTGTCTTCTTAGATTCCAAAAACCCTTCCGTGGCACGCAACAGAATCGGACGCCCATCAGTTCAACCGGGTCCTCTGCAAAAAAACACACACTACGTTACCCTACACTATCCTACAGTACCCGGGTACCCCACCCAGTGCCGGGCCCCCCCTGCATTCGAGCCGAATGGCGGGGATGCAGCTTGGTCATGAGATGCCATGCCACACCAACAGAAGCAGCTCAAGAACAGCGAGCAGGGCCGCCATTTCCAGCTACTGCATCGCTATGCCACAACACCTTCGGCTCCAAGCTCTGCCACCTACACCTTTGGCCGCTGACCCAAAGCTTTCCATAAAACCTGAGAGTCTGCTAGAGCCCTAGAAGTGTGGAACAGCTTCGGGTCGTGCCTGCGCCAGTGCTCGGACCCTGAGTGAGACTGAGCCCTGCCCTAGCTGCCCTGGCTCTCTTCACGGAAGAGAGCGCCTCCAGAGCGGATCCCGGAGTGGCTCTGCCTGCAGCTTGCGATGCTTGCAAGCCCTCGTGTCCCTTGTCTGTTCAGGCGATCACTGCAGTTCGCCTTTCAGGCGGAGCATGCGAACAAAACCCTCCTTCGCTCCCAGAGCGCATCGCGCCTTTGCAGGGGCTCATGGACGCCTCTGCGAGAAGCACAGGAACAAGCAGACCCCACTCCCCGCTCCCAAGGAAAACGGCGGGTGGAGGCTCATAACTCCCCACAACAAGGACGAAGCCAGCCCTGCACCGCTTCCGAAGCGCCCATCAGTGCCTGGGCCGCCGCAGCAACGCATCGCAGTGCCGCCTCTGCCCGGGCACTGAGGCGGCCAAGGCCTCGGATTTCGAAAATGAAATGCATCCAGCTGCGCCCTGCCCCTTCTACTTCTCGTCCATGCAGCACTCGTAATGAGTCGGCTAGTTGCAGTCTCATTCGTTGCCAGTGCTGCTAGTATTTCGAAACTAGTTAACCAGCTCATGCTACATGCATATTGTGGCGGACTTACAGTAAAACTGACTTCACACACTTGCGGCTGTATGCCACTTTTGGCTTTGGCCTCTGCACTATCTCATGAAAATAGAGGCCCGTTGCTACATCTTGCTTGGTGGGAAGTCGTTTTGGGGACGGGCACGTCTTTGAGGCTCCGGCGCTCGGCTTGACCCTCTGCCCGCGCGGCGGACCGCCTGGCCTCCCTGGCCTTGGCTTTCGCAACTGAGCGAGAGGTGTGAAGCTTCCGGCAAAACGGCCCCCCGTGGGCCCCCGTGGGCCCGTGGCCTCTGCCCGTTTCAGGGCTCGCTCTGCGTAGGCCTCCGGGAACTTTCAGCACCGTGGAAGTCACGTCTAGACACGGCAATGCCGGCAGGAAGAAGGGCACGGCCTCTGCCTCGCCTCTCGGGAGGCAGCGGCGCAGGCGGCGGCCCTTTTGGTGCCTGGGCTCCTGGCTGAGGCTGTTAAAACAAAGCCGCCGCTGCACAAACCGAGCCGGATGTTCACCTTCACAGAGACCTGGAACGCCTTGCGGAGCTGGTCCTGCGACCAGCTGTTGAAGATCTGGCCGACATGTCGGAGTCCAGCTTCTCGGACGTCTGCTACCTCGGCACAGAGCCTTCCCTGTCTAGCGACCTTCGTCTATCTGGAGATGGCTTACCAAACCATGCCTTCCACAAGTGCCGGGCCGTTCGCCGGAGGAAGATTGCCTCGAACGAAAGCTGATTCTCGCTGCGAACGCTGCGAAGGCTTCAATTATTGACTGAAGCCTCCTCCATCGAGTGCACGGTCTTGCTGTGAAGGCGATGGCCCCCGGTGCAGCGTCGGGCATCAAGGACAGCCTGCTGCGCCAAGAACGGGCGGCAGCAGTGCAAGCAGCAGCAGCAGCAGCTCTTCCCTTTGGCACCCCGGCCTGATAGCAAAGTCCAAGGCCACCCTTGGCAGATTACTGCAACTGCCGCAGGACGCAGGTTTTCTAGCGGCAGAGGACTGGCATTGGCTGGGACGATATTAAACTTAAAGTCTGGAAAAGCCTTCTAGCTAAATCTCCCAAGCACAACCCCTCTGCCTCAAAGACTTAGTCCTCGTGCGTTCCCAAGCACGACTCACGACTCCGGAATCCACCCGAGAGTCCGGCGCTACCTACCTGGAAGGACGAGCCTGATTCAGTCGAGTTCGCGAGCGGCGCCCTACAGTTACCTGCCTATGGCCTATGGACATGGGACACAGAAGCATCACACATTTGCACACACAAGGGCCTGTCCTGCCACGTGCACTGCTCGCAAAACGGCTTCAGCATCGCCTCCTTTGCACTGTGAGCAGGAGCAAGTCGCGCGGTCGACAAAAGCATGCAACAAGTCATCTACGGTCCATCCAGTTGTCGCAAGTGTAGAAACCTCAAGCCTGTGGAGGCTGCGTGCTCTGCGGCGGCGACGATCTCTGCCCGAGCATGCACTGCGATGTCACGGCTCGGCAATCGGCAGGACCTAGCAGCAGCAAATTCCCAAGTCTGTGGTTGTGGGGGATACAGTTCAGACTATACGAAAGGAGCGGGCGCGATCGCAACTCCGTGAAGCGTCAGCCGCACCTGCAGTTCAGATTCAGCAATGAAGATCCAGGGCTTTCTCGTGTCGGCGCGCACCCGGTGGTACCAACCGGATGTGGTTCTCACCTGATGGCACATGATGGCAGCTGTGTATGCGGATGACATGCAAAGTCCGAACCGATTCGAAAAAGGCCCAGGCTGACCAAACGTTGCCACGGAGCGTGCGCCGGACCTCGTGACGGACCGTGACGGAGATAAGGTGCTCACGAGATGCAGAATTCTCTAGCAAGTGCGGCGGGTCACGTTCTTCCCGCCCCAATTGAAAAAGCTCTGATCGAAACAAGCTTCGCAGCTCTTTTCCAGTGGGCGCTGTCACGCGCGCTGACTCACTGGTGCTGGGGCTGCTGGGGTTTGCTCTTCCCTGCCTGACATTGCAAGAGCTTCTTAGCTGTTCCCTGGTCCGCCCATGTCAAACCATGTGTCAGTGTGCGGATGCAGCGCCTGCAGGCGCTCCAGCTGGTTTCGTGCCTCGGACTTCGGGAAGTTCCTGCAGTTGGGGGGTTCTGTCATCAGGATGTTGGCATGTCTTCTGTCTTCGACATCATGAGTCCTGACATCGTAGTAGCTCGGCGCAATCTCCAAGAGCCATTCACCTCTCACCTGAACAGACACTGCAACACCGGAGAGACTCACGAAAGAGCTCGGCACCGCCATGGACAACAGCAGTTGCCCCGCATGCCTGGGTCACAGTTCGGATGAAGTTTTTCGACGTCAGCACGAACTCGTGGTAGAGGACCTGGCCCGTCACATCTGCAGGCATAAAATCTTCACCTGAGGCCCTCCAATAAGAACCAGACCCATTCCGGCTTGTGCGTGATGCCCGTGGAAGGATGCAAAGCCACAACCTGGTTGTCTCTGACCTTGCGCCAACACATCGCGAGCAAGTTCCATAACTCATGAGGAGGCGCTCCTCGTTGCTCCCGAGTTGCAGTGAGGTAGTGGTTGCTCTTCTCAAGGTGGGCCACCTGCATGAAATAGCCGGCCACCAGGCAGCGTCCTCAGCTTTCGAAGTGGAGAATGTGATCTGACGTCTTCTTGTGGCTGGATCATACAGTGATGCTTTGTTGATGCTGATCCGACTCTTAAAACGCTTTGGCAGCAGAGAAGCTGATGTTGGGATAATACTCCTCCACTGGTGCTGTGTGTCAAATCACCGTGGGAGAAGTAATAAAAGGGCTGACAAAAGTCCTTGTCCCTGAAGTCCGTGCTGAGCATCTGCCTTGCACAGTGTTTTGGTACAAGTAGCGCACGGTTCCCTTGAAAACGTGCTGAGGACGCCGCAGGTTCAGGCGCTCCATGGTTCGCTTGAGCTGCTCACGCACGTTCTCCGCAGACTTCATGGACCTTCGCTTCAGGTAGTGAGCCCGCCCTGGTCTCAGACGAGCGAAGCCGCGGCGTCGCGCCTCGCGTTGATGTAGTTGTCGAAGCAGAACTGTGTAGGATCTGCGCCCTCGGTGAGATACTGCTTGTACCTCGGATTTGTTCACTGCGGTCTGGGACAAACCGGCCGGACAGCTTGAAATACCACACCCCCTCTAGAAGGCGAAGATACGCATGGAAAACGTTGAGGAGGGTGAGGTGATCTCCATCCAAATGCGTGAAGCGGCCTTTGGCATCGTCAGCTTCCTTGGAGCCCCGATAAGACAAGGAAACGAGCGGGCCGTCACGGTAGTAGGGTGAAGGAAAGCTGACTGTCAGCAAAGGCGCTTTGCCGAATTCTTTCGGTCTGACGAAAACGTTGGGCACCGAAAGCATGGCGGAGATGGACAGCATCTCGTTGCTGCACTTAAACTTGGGCCTGGGATGTGGTCTCAGGTGCATGCAAGGCTTCATTCTTTTTCAATGCAAGTGTATAACAGAGCTGTACTGTAACCGTCGTCGAAAGCCCAGAGAAGCAGGTGCAAGGATCGGCTGAGGATGTTGGGGCAAAGCGGTTGTGGGAATCGGGTGTAGGCTTCAGGCTTTGAAGAGTATAAGGAGTTTCTGAGGTCCTGACTGCAAGGCCAGCGGTCAATATTTCAACTGAAAAGGTTGCGACGACCCTTGTACGCATCTTGAATTACAAGCCATAGCGCCTGTGGGCTGTAGCATACTTCGAGGCAAGAGGTCATCTGTCACGAACAAGCGCACTCAGGCATCGACGAGTCGATGAGCATCTTCGCCTTTGCTTTACGCAATCGATGTTTGCACCAGCGGCTCACTAACTACCACACAAGCTTATCTATCAGTACTGTGATGTCCCAGACTGCATCTACGCAACACGGCCGAAACCTACAGGGCGAATCATGGCGAATCCATACCCTGCATCGCAGCACCCCGAACCCTTTCGGTCGACAAAACCCCGTCAGGTCATTCTGTGCAAAAGTCGAGGCAAGGAGCCAGCTGCGGGTCCAAAGGGAATTCTGCCGCTTGATCTCCGGCATCTGTGAGATCCCCATCCTTTGCAACAAGCTCTAGGATTTAGAGACATGTGGTAGCCCAGAGCCAAACTTGCTTATCGCATGTTACAACTCCGTGCTTCTCAAGCCAAATACGGGAATCAAGGGAACATGGCGCCCTGTAATCCCTGTGGCTCTGTATTGTAGACCTTTAAACTGTATGGACAGTATGAGTATGTAACGCCAACGTCCACCTTGAAATTGCCGTGGCTTCGTATTGCAGACTTTGTAAGTTGCATTCGCTTTTTGAGCGTTGTTTTCGAAACCAGCGTGCCCGTTTTGCAGTCCTTTATCTGCGGACAGCAGAAGCCTTAGCATTCTGAACCCTTCTCTGTGCCAATCTTCATGGCAATGCACAGCATGGTCCAGAGGGCCGGCACGGGTCAAGCCGTGCTTGTTTCGTGCAGAACTTGCGCAGAGGGGATAGGGAGAAAGCTTCTACGACTCGTCTCGATTTGTGAGTGCCATCCTTGCAGATAAGCGAAGCTCGAGTTTTGACTGACACCTTTGCACAGGCCAAACTATCTGTCGTGTGTGGTTAAAGTCAACAGCCCTCTCAGGTTTAGGTCTCAGCTTAGGGTTTGGAGGGGTGTTGCGGCTCGGTATACTGCTTGAATTGCGAGTGCGATCCCGGAATGGTTGGACCTCGGAGGGTTGGAGTTAAAGCCAGTGGGTGAAGTGCTGAAGGTTGGGCGGCAAGTTGGGATGTTAGGGTAGTCGTCATGAGATTGATGAGAGCGCCAGCAACAAGGGTTGGCGGGGCAAGGGACCGGGGGGAATTGCTCGCCCGCGAACCTGGGAGGGTGTGGCTAGCGGGGTAGGGTGCGGGGATGGTTTAGGGGTGGGTTGGGGTAGGTGGTTGTGGTGGGATTGGATGAGTGGGAGTGGAGTGGAGAAAAGCGCTGTGATGATGAAGGGTGTGAAGGGATTGGGGTTGATGGTGATGATGATGGTGGACGGATGGGAATGGGATTGGGTGGAATAGGGGTGGGTGAGATGGGGTGAGAGGGATGTGCCCGCGAGTTGAGGTGGATTGCTCGCCCGCGAGACTAGAAGGCCCGACCACACATATGGCCCAAGGCCCCGCTGACTGAAACCGGGTTCTTTTTTCATTCCCGGCTTGCCGTGCCACAGGGGTGTGTCCTTCTGGCATGCTGCGGCAAGCCGCCCGCCAAAGTTGTGGTTTTGACGTGTGCGGCTTGCTGCTCGATCCCTTTAAAGCTCAGGGTTTAAGGGTTTAAACTCAAAGGCAAACTGATATTTTCGTTTAACGCTTAAGAGTTTCAACTTTAAAGACAAGCCGTCTGGATTTCCGTGCCAATCCGTGCCGGGAGGTGCCGTCGCTGGGGCAGCTTCGCTTAGCTGCTGGCTTTTCTAGTACAATACTCGATTTGTCTGATTGTGTTATCGCTGCACATTGGCCATACTGAGTGTCTGCAGATGTTTTCAGTTGTTCGATGATCCTCGAAGCATGTTGAGGTTGGGTCGCAAGATCGAAGGCTGCGGCAAACACATGGTGACAAGCAGGCCTCAACAGCTCTGCTGTATCCCCCTTGTCAAGCCATGCCTTTTGACCCAAGTCCCACACAAGAAAGCCAGCATCACGAGCATTATAGGCCCTCCCTTTGTCCGAGCTGCCTTCCACTCAACCGAAGCCTTTTAAAACAGGATCCGAGTTAGCACGTGCGTGTTCCCACCAAAGCATTAGTAATGGCTCGGAAAGACAACAGATTTTTTGCATGTTGAGGGTTCTCACACACCCCCTCCGAACCCCCCTTGAACAGGTCAGCGAATCACAGTATGCGCCGAACGCCGCGAGGGAATTTTCGTGAAAAGGGAATACTTCGACAGCAAACAACGCATGCTGGGATGTCAAGACCCGGGAATCAAAATGGGTAATGCTTTCGGTCCGGGCGACATCGTTAAGATGATTCAGGAAGTTCAACATCTCCAGCGCTCGCCTCGGCGTGACAGCACAGGCACATTCTCTACTTCCGCTTGCCAACCCGTCTCCACGTGCCCAATTGAAGTTTCTAAGGCACATCATGGTTTCAGGCGCGGGAGGATCTAGGAAGTCGAAGTGGACGAGGTCGTCGATTCCCAGCTTCTTGAGCGTCAGCACCTCGATCCAACGGCATAAGGACACCACTGCAGAGGCTCGTCGTCGGCTGAGGGAGCCACCACCACACCCAGGTTGGACCGCAGGATCTCCGGGTAAGTTTGCTCTGCAAGCTCTGTGGTGAAAGCCTGCGAGCGACTTGCTACCTGTTTGTCAGATTCTCTAGTCCATTGCGAGCGGTTTGCCACCTCTTTGTCCCTTTATGTCCCTTTGCAGCGGTTTGCCACCTGTTTGTCAGGGTCTCTAGTCCCTTTGGAGAGGCTTGCCACCTGTTTGTCAGATTCTCTGGTCCCTTTCGAGCGGTTAGCCACCTGCTTTGGACCTGTTTGTCAGTCTCCAGTCCCTTTCGCGCGGTTTGCTACCTGTTTGTCAGATTCTCTAGTCCCTTTCGAGCGGTTTGCCACCTGTTTGTCAAATTCTCTAGTGCTTTTCAAGCAATGGTTGCGCATCTTACAGAGTATGCAGGCTAAGATTGAAAGGATACTCTGCTGGTCAGATACCACCAACAGTCAGCACACCGGCCTTCTCTGTGTACAGACCTCGGCTTTGGAAGCGAGGAGACCAAGCCCAGCTGTCTGAGCAGACATGAACCTGCTCTGCAAAGCTTCTGTCGACGAGATTCGGAAGCACTTCCCCGGGCGTGTGCGGCCAGCTCGTCCCGCCCGCTGCGCAGCTGATGCCTCCACAAGGATCAGCAGTTCAAACAACTCCAAAACTGAACCAGCACACTGACTTACCTAGCGTTGCTTTGCGAACCAGCAGATACCAGTATCTTGCCGGGCACAAAGCCCTCTCAGCACTCTCATCCTGGGACCACTACTCGGTCTGCTTCTCACGTCCTTCAAGGTTCAAGAGGAGATAGCTTAGTAATTCGTGCCTTGGACACCGGGGAGACCAAGAGAGACTCCACGCGGATTCGTGGATTGTAGACCTGCCCAGACGTGGTGCACAAAAGTGATGCACTGCGAATGCCGGAAGGGGGAAGACACCAAAATCCTGAGGGACAACCGTTGGCCCAGCTTGCTGGGAGAAGTTTAACAGCCCATAAACTGCCCATGTAAGAGGTGCGCAGACTCGTTCTCTAGCGAGTGGCTTTTGAGTAATAGGGCCATGCCCTGCACCCTACCCGGCAGGATGGATGGCGAAGTGTTGTGAGTCGGTGGGTTGCGCGTGTGTGTGCGAGGCCATTGTGAGTAGTGCATTACGTGTATGGTTCGTGCTGAGGGCAATGAGCACTGTGAAGTGCGGCAACGAATGCTGAAGTACCCCAAGTAAGAATTCGTGGCGAACATATTTCTTCGTTCGCCTGTTCACGATTTGTTCAGATCAGTGCCCCAGCAGGGACAGAAAGCCTTCTGCTTTGCGAAGCCGGGGTCGACCACGTAGACAATTCCATCAATTGTGATGGAGGTCTCAGCAATGTTGGTCGCCACGACCACTTTCCTGCGCTAAAGGAACTGAGTCCGCAAGAAGCCGGGATCGCGGCATTTCTCGCAACTCTGCCTATGCCGCCTATGCCCTATGCACGAATGCACGAATCCCAACACTTGTCTGCCAGGGCCCAGCACCTGCCGGGTGGACCCCCGGGAAAGCGCGGCCCTGGAGGCGGCTCGAAGATTCGCTGCTGCTGCAGCGGAGGCAGAGAGGAGTACAAAGGCACGGCCACCTCAGAAGCACAGAGAGCTGAGATGCTGAGATTAGCCTTTGGCAGTCTTTGCCTTCGGGGCGTGTGTGACTTGACAGGCCCTGAATTATCAGAAAGGGAGCCAGCTCGCCATTCTCCGGATTCCTGGAGCTCTCCTTCCGCAGCTGACCTCGGCCAGACTGGCACGGACTTTGACTCCGGAGATACGCACCTGAACAGTTAGACACCTGAAAATTCTCCGAGTCCACTGAGCCCGCTACGGCAAGCTTGCTCGATCTCCTCCTCACCGGTCAGGAAGAGGAGGATATCTCCCTCGGGCTCCGAGTTGTGGATCCTGGCCCGGCTGCACTTCGCGGCTTCACAGACGCGGAGAGCAGTGCTTGCAACCCGGTCACTGCACCACTGTGCGCATGGCCGCTTCAAGGTAATCCTTATAGCGACCAGGCGAACAGACGCAGGCACAGCACAGACCATGCACACACACACACACAAAACAACGACAGCCTCTAATTTCATCTGCCCCGAAAGCCTAGGAGAACTGGCAAATCACAGCGGCTCTCTCCGGCTCCGAGGTATAGAAGATCTCCACGGGATGTGTTCGGCCAGGGATGTTGAGCAGGGGCGCATTGTCCTGCACCACAAAAGCTGCAACCGGGAGCTTCGTTGCAAGGCCGAGGCCCGGACGAAGTACCCCTGCATCTTCTGAGCATCCATCGTTGCTGACCTCTACAGGAACTGAAGCTGTCAGCCTGGACGGCGAGACCTGGTGCTTCCAAGAGGCATGACCACCAACTTGAGATCTGGTCTCCGCCTCATAACCTCTTTGATGAGCCCAAATAGAACCTGGCAGAATTGGACATTGAACCAATATAGAAACATGCCCTGCCCTGCGCAAACAATGTATTCATGGAATGCTTTCTTGTGAGCGGCGTCTGTTGCCAGAGTTCGTTCGTGAGCTTCATCCAAGATGATTACACTGTACTTCGTGAGCAGCGGATCTGTCATGGCTTCTCTCCTCGGGGGTTGGATGACTTCTCTTGCAATTGAAGCCGACGCACCGCGGTGACAACTATGAACCGACCGAGATGCAGCAGCATACCATCCTTGGCTGAATCAATAAAGGTCAAGGCTGCTCGGTCTACAAGAAAGGGCTACGAGCCCGAAACTCACGGTTTCAGCAAGCTGCCGTCAGGAACTTGAGGATGGTCTCTGGGGAGGTCTTGTCCTGCATGATACGCAAACTGACAAAACCCACGTGAAGGTAAAGCATCTGCTTCCACACAATCCTCGAAGCGGATAAGGTAGCCAACGTGCGCACCAAGGAACGTGTCTAGCTCATCTGCTACTCTTTGGGCCACCTCTGATGGCAAGGAGCAGTGAAAGAATCCAAACAGCCCCTTCTCGCTCATCATGCAGACGACCCATCAAAGGGCAACTCCCCGCCGAGGCACACTCATCGCAGCCACTCTCCGAGGCTGCGTGCAGGCAATACCTTGCTCCGCTAGCTCAACTGCCAGTGGTTCCCTGCTTTCGGCTTCATAAGCTCTCTTGCATTCATAAGCTCTCTTGCACTATCTTGCACTCTGGTCTGCATCCTGCATGCCGGCAGAAATCATCTTTCGTGCAGCTACGAAGGGTATCATTTAGAGCAGCACCGCTGGCTTCGGACATCACGAATTGAACTGGTGCTTCTTCCGTTGTATTTTTCAACCTAAGCGCCTTGTCGGTTGCCGTCAGAGATGTCCAAAGCAGACCGAGCTGGGTGCAGCCGAGGCAGCCTTTTGATTTGTCTCCCTGCATGTGGTAACCAGCCTGAAAATGACCCAAGGAGGCTATGGTGGTGTGCATGCTACAGACATAATGCTAGCATGTAAAAACGACTGCGATATGTATACATAACCATTGACACATGTACCAAAGCATGAATGCCTGCACGTGCACACACAAGCACACAAAGGTACATATATGCATATATATTTATATACATATACATATACCTATACGTATACCTGCACCTATGCATTTACATATACCTGTACCTATACCTATACCATGTAGTCCATATAAACGTTCCATGTCGAAGGTTACAATCAAACATACATAATACATAATACATATTACACATTACATATTACGCATAACATATACATAGATAGATCGTATGATATTGATTTTGCTACTGCTACTGCTACTGGTACTGATACTGTTACTGATACTGATTGTTGACTGGTTGATTGATTGATTTCATAGATTGAATGATCGATCTCTTCATATTCACCTATACATGTGTGTAGAAAAAATGTATGTGTAACTCATCCAGACTCCAAGCACCAGCCTCGAGGAGGAACTGCGGCAGCTGCGTAGTCTTTCCCGAGCCGGTCTCGCCCACCAGGACGACAGTCTGGTTGCGCTTGATGAGCTTCAGGAACTCCTTCCTTCCACAAGCCGTGGAGTTTCGGACTCTGAAAGAGGTTAGGGCTTTATTGGGAGTAGGCTTTCGGAACCCGGAAGGCTAGGGTTTTGGTCAGTCATTTGAATGCGCGTCCCTCCTCGCTTCCCATGCAGGGAGCTTCTGACGCTTCTCCAAGATCTCATAGTATCCTTAGAGGCATCGCAAAAAAAAGCCGGCTGCATTCCCAGTTTAAGCTTGAAGCTCTCGATGCCAAGCTGCTATCTGAGTATTCCCTCTCTGTGAGAGGGTTTATCTTGGGTTCATTGTCAGTCTTCGCCTTCCATCAACACGCACTAGTCCATGCACCAGGTTCTTTATCTTGCAGAAAACAAGTCTTAGGCTTATGGGATCTCCAAGTGTTTTGTGAGCGCCGGCGTCCGGCCTTCTTGGCATCCGGAGTTTCGTAGAGCTCGGCGGGTCTCTTAACCGTGCCCGGAACTTCTTCGCCAGCCATGGCGAGGAGAGATGGCCCAGCCGGCCTACGCGTCCGACCCCTCTTCAGCCTGCATCAAGCTCTCTTAACTCGTCGATTCCCAAAGGAATTCTCACGTAACGGGCTTTTCCCTCTACTTTGATGGATATCTGAAGCGACAAACAACATCCTGTCGATGCTCTTCTTTGGGAACCAAACAGGCCGCTAGATCTTACTTTCGCACTGCGTAAGCCTCCCGCCGTGTGCATGTCTCATCACTACGACAACTCTTCGGAAGCAGCAGCAGTGAAGAAAAACTACGTGGTCACACTGTGTCAGGTCCAACCTACCGCTAAACAACAGCTGCAAAGTCGAACTATGCAAGTGACAAAGCATTCAGCTCAAGCCCCAAGCAGATTGGGACCGGCTCCTGGACAAGAGTCTTCAGAGGGTCTCTAGAAGTGCGGGACGTCGCGGTACTTGCGCCCTGAGAACTATTCAAGTCCTTGGCCCCTTGTCGAGGTGTCTTTGCTGGGCCTGCGTGCTTGTGTTTGCGTCCAGGCTCCATACACGCAGCACACGCATGCGACCGCCTCCCGAACAGAAATGAGCTCTAGGCGCAGGCCCTGCACAAGACAGGTGTGGCAAGGCCAGTAGCATCCGCAGCTCTGCCAACAAATCCAACACTGCGCCTTGCTGAGGCTCGCAATCGTCAGCCGGCGCTGATATGGCGAAGCTTCAGCCAAGGCCTGGAAATGACAGCTCATAAGAACCAAGCAACCGGACTTACCAGAGCTTGCCACAAAGCTGTGACAGCAGGGGGCTTCGTTTCAGTCTTGCCTGAGCGCTACCACAAGTAATAATTGGTTTTCTCATGCTTTTCCTTTTGGACACCGAGAACTGATGCAAGAGGTGCCTTGCAAAGCCGAAGGCTGGCTTTTGCAAGGCTCTTCCTTGCCTGCGACCAGTCAGTATTGACAAGCAAAGAAAAATGACGAGTGATTGTTTCTGGACGCAGGCATGCCTTCTCGGCAGCACCTCGCCGTCGGCCAACAGGAGCTGCCTAACATGGCTCACCAACTCTTTCCTCCCCTCCACTCCATTCACATCCTACAGCAGAAGCGGAGGTGAGAAGTGCCTGCCGCTTGCACTTGGAGCACCTTCCCCAGAATCGACATTCGCATGAACATGTTGGCCAGGGACTTGCATACAGACTCTCAACGTGCAGACTCGTGCGCTACATTCACACCCAGGGCCTTGGCCTTGTGCCCGCCAACGCAAACTTCGTATCGAGTTGCATCCTCAGGTTGGGCCGTGGACAGAGAGGTCTTTTGAAAGGCAGGGACAGTGGCATGGACATGACCGGCAAGGATTCAAGCACCAAGCATCTTGGGTTGCGCCATGGAGCGCGTAGCCCGGGAGAGCCTGACTCAGCCCTCCCGGGCCTCGGCGTCAGGCAAAGCTGAAAAATTCCGCCAACAGAAGTACCAACTGTTTTGGGCGAGTCGAGAATCCTGGCATGTCCGTCGTATGCAGCTCAGTCCGAGGCGTAGAGATACGCTGGATAGTAATAATATCGATAGCCTGCAACGACCAACACAATCGCGAGAACCGGGACAGGCACACGACCAGATTGACTGGCGCATCTTTAGCCGATCCTACCTTCGTAATAGAAGTCGCTGTTCATCTGCACGATCTGGCAATGACCTTCAGCGGTAGTCCGCTTTGCGAACTTGAAGCTTTGCCACCACAGGTGCTTTCCCAAAAACATGGGCCGGTCACAACCAAGGCTGCGACTGGCTTCACCGAGCAAGACCAAGCTGTCCAAATTCATGGCAGATTCGAACGCAAACATGGCGGATAATGTCACCTGAGCTGCTGGGCTTCGCTGTCGCGCAACAACGAATTTCGTTGTGGCAAGCCTGGGCACTGAATTCGTGCACAGAGCAGTGCTCCGTGAGGAAGCTGAGAAGCTGGCAAGCCCACGGATGGGGCGCTGGAGCGTTTCGCAACTGTGATCTGAATGGCTGCCACAATTTCCATTCAATTTTTCTTGCTTTATGCAAGCAAAATACGCGTATCTACTGCAATCGCTGCAGTGCAGGCGATCATGCCACATCAACACAGGAGCCAAAGCCATGGTGTGCCATCGAACCAATGGCAATAAAACCAGGATTTCAAAACCCGAATTTTATCGTGCGACGAATATAAGCAACATGGAAAACTTCATCTTTTCACATTCGCCAAAACCCTCTGCGACATGAAATTGCAAGAATCCAAACGTGCCATGACAGATTCTGAAATTCTTGCTCAAGTCAGCTTACGGCTACATGCATTTTCATGTGTCCAACACCAAACAAAGCGACACAAGCTGGCCCATGATTTTCACGGCATGTAATCTGGGACCCATCAAACTCCAAGCCCTAAGGTGCTATTCGATTTTCAATCTAATACATTCTGGCAATTGGATGCAACACTGGTTCCATGTCGATCATTATTGTTTGCTGTCAATGTGTACTTGTACCCCGAAGGCTCAAAATTTCCTTCGCCCGGAAGGCCTTAGGAGAGTGTTAGTGTACGGTCAAAGGGAATCATAGGGAATCCACCACGTGAAAGACGAGTGGCCGTCATTTTGGTCCGCACAGCCGGATGTTGCACAGTGAGATGGAAACCTCCAAAATGGAGAAGCCGAGGGAATCCTTCCCCCAGCATATATTCTGACGGGTTGTTTTGAACAGACCTTACCACCAAAAAAAAACTGAAAGGGTGGGTTGGGTGGGACACGAAAAGGGACTAAGAGTCCCCTCCAAACTGATCCACAATGTACCGGAATGGAACATATCGTTCGAGCTGACAAGGAAGCATTCAGCGCATCCAGCAACATGTTCGCACAACTGACATGATAATGACTGACATGCAACACTCGCACACGGATGTGTTTCGATCGAATGATCGGAGCGGATTTCCCATTCGGCGAAGGGCACATGCTCGAATGTTGATGCTGCAACGCCTTTGGCGAAAGCAGCAATGCGCAGGATTTCTGAATCGAGAATGTGCCGATCACCGCTTGCAAAACCGTAACCGTAGCCGCTTGGTTCACGGGCATGTGCCCATGGCTGAAATGACCTGGCGATTCATCAGACGCTGAACCTGGAAGATCGGAGGCGTCTTGCGAAGTCTCAACGGAACTAACACGCAACAGCATGACAGAGAATAGGAGCAGGGAGAGAAAGCTCATCAGCAAACTTATGCGACCCTTCCAATGATGTAGTTTTGCGATGCAGCATCACGGACCGATGTGAAGCAAGGCGGATGCGTGCAAGAACATGCATCGTCTCTTATCTTACTAGCACATACTCGCACAGCCCGTGACGAGAGCTATTTTGCTCAGAAAGCAGATCTGCACCGGTTGCGTCGAGCTGCCACTGCGATAAGGAGGACTACGGTGATGCTAAGCTGATGATCATGCGGAGGATGCTGGCGGTGATGATGACGATGATTATGCTGGTGTAGTGTAGTGGTGATGAGGACGATGTCCCTGACATGATGTACTGCTCATGCTCCCTAATTATAACGACGAAAACGACGGCGATGTAGTGGCACAAACACACACCCGGCGGACGGCAGCACTTCGTTGTATCGTGCTGCAACACTCTGCATGCGTCATCCATGCTATGTAGGTGCCAACGCTCAAGCGTCAGATGTGGTTGACCCTTGTGCCGCTGAGGATTTCGCAAGGGGGAAAGCTGTCAGAGGTTCGTGAGCAAGTTGGATTGACGCTTGCTAATGTTTTCCCCAGCCATAACTTTGTGGGAAATGCCTGTGCAGATGTCCCCCCTGCTCGCCCTGGTTCTTGTCGCTCACTTTTGGCTCCGAGGACTGCATTTTCGGGTTTACGGTTTGAGGGTCAAGGTTTGGGTGAGATGTATGGATCTATACAACCAGCTGTTTGGGGTGGGCTTGCTCGTGCGAGGTCTGCATTCGAGTGCGCGAAACGCGATGCGCGACCCGGGCTCAGAAGAAAACCCCCTCCGGACTCGCACACAGAAATTCCGGCCTCGTGGAAGTTCGCCAGCGGCAGATGAGCGTCACCTGGCCACAAAGATTGCGAAGAACTCACCTGGTTCTACAAACCCCATCCCACCACTGACCCACCGCCCAAGGGGAAGAGGAACATGAACTGAGCTGCCAGAACCGTGAGACAGGGCATAACCTCCATCTCACGGTTGTAGCAAGACAGAACAATTCCGACCACAGGGCATGACCTCCATGGAAGGAAATGCCAAAGGTTCCTCACCCCAACCCCCCCGACTGAATCAACACAAATTGGCCGAGGCAAACTGCCCGAAGCTGCCCGGCCTCGCGCTTGAAGAGTCGCTGGGCTTCCGCTGCTGTGCTCTGTCGCAGATTCCTGTCCCTGAGCTGGGCTTCCACTGCCCTGTAGAGCAAGACACATTAGCCGCCCGAGACAAACTGTCAGCCAGCGGCCCAGCCTCGCGGCCTCGCGCTTGATCAAGAATTGCTGGTAATTGCGGATTCCTGTCCCTGAATGTCGGAACTTCACACACCACGGTCGGCGTCTATATCCCAACAGTCTCGTATTGTCCTTCGCAGCTGTGTGAAGCACAGGTGTCCCGGAGATTTGCCTGATACGTCCATCTTTAAGCTTGCTGCGGCAACAAGCCCGACGTCTCGAGGCCACTTGGTTTCATCGAGGATGTGTTCTCCCTGCGGGAGATCGGGGCTGAAGCAACCAAGCCGCTTAAGCCGGGACCACAGAACAACAGCATCGCCGTCTTGAGAATCAACGTGTTCAGCAATTTCAGCTGGCTCTCTGCCACGCAGGCTGGCGGGCATCTGAGCTTGGGGCACCCCAGAAATCGTCTTGATGAGCTCGGGCGCCTGACATGACGAGGGACATGCAGCAATGCAATGCACAGCTGGCCTCCATAACGCACCGAACCCCAACAAAACAAGTTCTTCTGAGCCCGGATTGCACGCGACGCGTGAAGGTGCGCCCGAATGAGAGCGTGCACACAGGCGGGCCCGCGGAGCGACAACTTTTGGTTTGTGACGACACCGACTTCCCGTGTGATTTTGTGGCCGAGATTGGTCAAGGAGAGGAGAACTGTGGGCATCTGTGGGCTGTGCCTTGCTGTGGCTTCGCAGGGCTTGCACCGTTCAGAGCTGCGCAAGCTCAACTGTTCGCCGATGTTCTCCAGCAGGATCCGTTCTTCAGACTGGATTGCCAGCCTGTCTGATGCGACATCTCGAGCAAGCGAAGAGCCTAGGGAAGATGCGTGGCATTCTGAGGAGGCGGCTCCCGCCGTCTGCAAGAAGTTAAAGTCCCAGAGCTTGAATGTTCCTCAGAAGCTGCAGGCGCATAGTTTCGTCGCTGGCGCCGTCCTACTTTCGGACCAACTGCTTATGCCAGAACTTATTAACTGCTCAGATCCGGGCGCATCCGCTGCTCAGTGGCCGTCTTTCCATAGAGCTTGATGCACTTGTGGGCCTATTCAGGTTAAGGATATGACGCCATGCTAGATGACTCTCCCCGTTGCTCCAACAGTCAGACAGCGTCCTGCCTCTCTGCGGATCGATGCCCAGTGGCCATCGCCTGCAACGGACCGAGACTTACACTAAATGCAAAAACAGCCGACTGCTATATACCGTATACGATGACATAATAAAGGGTCAGCAGTTCTGGTATGCGAGAGACGCAACAAGAAGCGAACTTCCAACACCGCAAAAATGTGAAAGCAATCAAAAAAAAACTTCACTAATATTCACAAGCAAGCCTTGCAGTTGCAATGGAAATTCCGTTCTCAACCAACAGACTGCCTGTAGCCAGCAACCTCGACTGTCGAAAGCGCTAAAGTCTGATCTCAAGTCCGGGTTTTCTTCAAGTAGCTGCAGCTTGCTTGGGCAACTGCCTCGGGAAGCTTCTCAGAATTCGTCTGCTGAACAGCAGAGTGAACCGAATCTCTGTGGCCACCACATTCTGTTCTGGACAGTTCTACACCACGCAACACAAAAGGCTACGAGGCGTTTGCTAAGCTGCAAAGCGGAACTCAACGGACAAAGTGGTTTCGCTCACGCTTCTCCCTTTTTTCGGCTTGCCGGAAGTACGACTGCTCTGCAAGGTGAAAGCTGCTCTGCAAGTTGAGAGCATCCGGGGTCTTCGACCTGCCGGATCGAAAGCTGAAGCAGTGGAGCAGTCGAAAAGCCCGTATCGTTCAGCAGAACAACCAAGGAGGTTAAGGTGGAAAGAACAGCAAGCAAAAGCGGAAAGCAGCACGATATGTATTAGCGGGCTATGACTGAAAAGCTCACTGCGCTGAAAAGCTGCCCCAAAAGGTGTGGGCGGGCGGGAAAGTTTTTGCAAAGCTAGCTTCTGTTGCGTGGTGTATGCTTGAACCCAAGCGGGGCCGCGGGTAAGAACTGCCGAAACAACCCTGAGTAAACACAGGAACCGTTCAGGACAGTTCTACACCACGCAACACAAAAGGCTACGAGGCGTTTGCTAAGCTGCAAAGCGGAACTCAACGGACAAAGTGGCTTCGCTCACGCTTCTCTCTTTTTTCGGCTTGCCGGAAGTACGACTGCTCTGCAAGTTGAAAGCTGCTCTGCAAGTTGAGAGCATCCGGGGTCTTCGACCTTCCGGATCGAAAGCTGAAGCAGTGGAGCAGTCGAAAAGCCCAAGCAGGAAACTGGCAAGCCGAAACCTCGCAAACGTAGTGAAAAGCCAAGCAGAAAAGTGAGGTGAGGAAGCAGCAAGCTGTGCTATTTGCGCTTCTTGGAACCACGGTTTGTCGGGCCCAAGCTGTCAGCTGACGGGAGCTGCCATTTTAAAAAGGTGTCAGCGGGAAAGAGTGTCACTTGAAAGCGTATCAGCCAGAACTCAGAAAGCGAGAGCTCGATGCGATTCGACGCGAGGAACTTGTCGGGAAGGTCTGTGGAGCCATCCCAACGAGAAAGCAGGTCTGCATCGTTGTTCTTCTCGCCAGCGATATGGCTGCAGTCCAAAGTGACACCGGTAATTGAGCTCCACATGGAAAGCTTGCGAACGAAAAGATTAAGTGGTACTCTAGATGTGTAAAGCTTGTTACACACTGACTCAGCACCACTATTATCGCTCAAAGCTGGTAATGTCAGAGCCAAGCGGCTTTCCAAAAGGCCAGGAGCACGAAGCACTGTGCCAGGGTCTCGTAGCTGGAGATGTCCAAGTTGGCATCGGGTTGCATTGGCAGACCTAAGTCGAGGAAATCCTTGACCGTGTAGCGGTGAGAGAACCAGAGCAAGCGGCCACATGGAAGGAGGAGCCACCCTCCGACGCCGCAATCGTTGCCTTTACCGAAAGCATCCGCGGCAGACTCCACCGAACTTGTAGGTGGTGGTCGTAATGGCCGTGGCCGCCACTCCCTGGAGCTCAAGTGGGCGAAGAAGGCAAGTGTTTCCCTGCTGGACTCAGACAAGCGCCGCTTAGAGGAAGTGGGGTCTCTGATACGAAGCCACATGCGCTTCGTGCTTACAGTACAGGAACTGATGCCAGGTCATCTTTACTATGCAAAGCTATGTGCCGAGCGGAAAGCAAGGTTGAGCCTGGCGAGATGCTGGTGCCCGGAGGGCTCCCTGTGAAGCGAAGCTTATCGTCCAGGTAGGCGTGGATGCCTGGCCAAGCGCATGGGCTGATGCTGACGTTAGTTCCAAGTGGTCTATGCATGTCATCGTAGAGAGTACATAGCCAGGGGCGTAAAGCCGGTAGCCCATGCAAAATCCACTGAAGCAGACCAAGGAGTTTGTCAAGCTGTTTGCGGCTAACAAGGCGATGCCGTAGACACTCTTCCACCTGTCCAAGCAACTTCAAGCGTTTGAGCTCGGGTAAAGTGTAACAGCCAGCGTGGAAATCTATCTGCCAACCTATCCAGGTTATAGAGGGACCCATCTGTAGTTTGCGCCAGCTAAGCGGTATGTTGAAGCAGGAGCAGAATGCCAACACCAATGAAGCGCTGAGAGGCAGTGCACGAGAGTTTTGCCAAAGAAGCAAATCATCTACGTACAACATGAGGACGTGGGACAGCCAAATAAGTAGATGTAGGCAGCGCACAAAAAAAGCCCCCCAAGCGGGCAAACCAGTGGCTCGAAAAAGTGGCCCCGAAGGGACAGACGCGGTAAAAGAAGAGGCGTTCTTGTTGTCTGAGGCCAAGCAAGCCCCTGTCTTGCTCCCGCACAAGCGATGTTTTGTGCGCCCCTTTCACATCTAAGCTGAACCCGGAAACCGGCTCCTCGTCTTCCCTCGGAGGGTAAGCAGCTTGTATGTCCTGAAGGCTCGGCAGGGAGAACTGTTCAGGAACGTGGCAGTTCTGGTTCGTGTTGCAAATGCTGTTGTCTATCACCAAGCGGGGAGCGCGACCTGGAGCCTTGACAATGTTGACTCGGCCGACTGCAACACGTTCTCGACCCCACCTCTCGTAAGCGGCTTCCAAGCTGGGCACTTCCTCTATGTAGCCGGCAGAAACTTCCTCCTCAATCAGCTCCTGAAGCAGTGCGGGATCAGCTTCGGCTCCCTGCCAGTTGCCTTCACAGACAAGCAGGTCAGCGGTAGCATCTGCATTGTCCGAGTTGCGAGGCCGCAGGGTGTGGCTGCGTGGGATGTCGCCGTCAAAGCCAGTGGGAACCCCTTTTTGCAAAGCGGGGAAGAGAGAAGTATCCTTGTCGCCTAACATAGTGCTTAAGCGTTCCAGCGCAGACAGGCAGTAAGGCTGGCCCTCCTTCACCGAGAAATCCCAGTCCTGGCAAGGAGAGTGGGAGTCTGAAAAGCGCTTGAAGGACGATCGAAGCCACTCTGTTTCTTCCGCCGAGAAAAGTGGGTTATTGCTGGCTTCGGCGACATGTTGCTGAAGACGAAGAGGAATTCTATTCCCAAGCAGCCAAGATTGCCACTCCTTCCGCAGGTCATGCAAGCTGTCGGATTGGTACCTTGGGCCAAGAGACCAGTCCGGCAAGAAGTAGATGCCCCCACCATCCTGTGCGGCCGTGGGCGGTGTAGAGCGTGGCTTTTTGGGAATAGAGGCAAGCGCAAACTTCAAAGAGCAGGGAGACACCGGGTATGAGGGTCTGGCTGAAGAAAAGAGGTTCACTGCCCTGTCTGAAAAGCTGCTGGCAAGCTGGGACGGGTATTCTGCCGTCCTTTGAGACAGGAAATTCCCGCGCTCATCCCTGGCACCTGCGACCGACTGGTGGCCCTCTTCATGTAAGCATGTACCTGCCAGACTGCGGAACTCGCTGTAGCTACAAGCGAACAGCCAAGACTTAGCTATGTCCTGGCCCACTGAACACGCCGGGATATTGACCAGTGAAGCTTGTATCTCGGAAAGCATATCCTGCACGAATGGTTCCAACCAAGACATGGCGTTGGTGGGCTGCTCCAGGGACACATGTGCACCTGAACCGAAGGCAGCTCGAAGCAGGCAGACACAACGGTATAAAAGCTTCTGGCTGCTGTGTACCCTGGCTTGCTGCGAAGCGGTGTTCCCTGGTAGGCCATTCAAATGGTCCGGGGACCGAATAGCCAGGGGGCCACCTGGACGAAGCTTCAGGCGGGAGTCTCCTTGTACGGCGGGGATCCGTGAGCCAAGCGGACAATTCCTGAAAAACACAGCCGAAGGAGGTGGTCGTACGTGTCGTCGTGCAGGATGTCCAGTTGCTCCTCGCCAAGCAGATCAATGGGCAAACAAGTGATGCCACAAGATGACATCGCCGTGGTAAGTGGGTGAGCCGCCCCACAGCATATGTCCAGGAAAAGCTCAACGCATGTTGTGTCCTTGAGCGGGGGCATTACCGGCTGAGGATTGGCGGGGGTTGCAGAGGGGAGTGGGAAGCCCAATGACCGCAAGTGTGCAAGTGACTTCGCATCAAAGTGGTTCAAGTTCTTACAAGTATAAGCGGTCAGGACCCACCTGTCTCCTTGAATGGGCATCGTACAGTGAAGCGATTCACAGCTGAAGGAAAGCGGCGCGTGCCAGGTGTCCCGCAACTCACCTTGGCCGGCGCTTGTTGCGCTCTGGGCCTCAGACGAAGCGTCCATAGGTGTCGGGACCTGCGGCGCCTCCGGGTCCAAAGCGGGGCAAAGCCAGACCTCACCTCCGCTGAAGTTGCCGAGTGAAACTGTATGGTTGAGGGTCCCTGCAGCATTGCCAGCGTCTGTATGCAAGCGGGTGCGAACATTATGGCTGACACAGAGGGAACTCCAGGAGGCTTCCGGAAACTGAAGCTGCATAAAAGCGTTCAAGAATCGGAGAACATCGGAAAATTGTTCTGTGCGCTGGAATATGCCCGACCTTGTACCATTGTCAAAAGCGAAAGCTCCCAAATTGAAATATGCCTCAGAAGCTGCAACGGCGGTGTCGGAGCACTGAGAAGAGGAGGTGAAGGGAGTGGAAAAGTACTGCGCTAGAAGCTCCAAGCAGGTAGCGAAGTCCAGAAACCCTTCACTGAGTGCTGAAGCTGCACAGGACACCGGGGCACTTGCCTTGGGCAGTGTCGAGGTGGCCCCTGCAGAGCCTGAAGGTTGCGCCGGCACACTAAGCGGGACAGCCGTGACCTCCTCAGCGACGTCCCGCTGTTCGCTGAAGTGGGTTTCCCAAAGCGGGGTGGCCACATGCTGAGAAGCCGGGCGGTTGCCCCCGCAAGCTGTGCCGTCACTCTTGGGCACTGCACATCTGTGCAAGTAGCGGCAGGTAGCCGGGTCCTTGCACTGCCCGCTCTGGTACCTCATGCAAAGTGTCTGACGCTTACCGTCCATGAAGATCGTGGAAAGCCACTTGCCGGGGGGAGTGGCTTGCTTGTTGTCCTTGCCCTTGCTGCCTTTTCCGCCCCGCTCAAAGCGTTCGCCCTCGACCTTTGCCGCCACGGCCGCCACCCTTGCCACCGCGTCCGTTGCCCGTGAAGCGGGATTTCCAGCTGTTGTCCGGGTCGAACTTGGGCTTGGGGATGAAGGGCCTCGGCGCGAGTAAGCTGTGCAAATCCGATCGCACCTCAGCCACCTCGTGAAGCGCATCATCCAGCTTCCAATGGTGCACATTGACTAAGTCGGCGATGATTTCCCAACAGCGGCGATCGGCGGCCTGAGCTTCCATCGTAGTGGGTCCTCGTAGGCTGGCGGCGGCCTCGTATTTGGTGAAGCAGATCCTCATGAAGCGTTTGTTGTAAAGCTTCAGAGAGCCCAGGCGTGCGCCTTGGCAAAGCGCTATGGCATTCGCCGCCAGTGACAAAAGCTGGGTGACAAGGCCAAATGAAGCGGGGCCTTCATGCATGTTTGAAGCCCTCTTAGTCCGTATACGTTCAAGTTCCCAGTCAAAAGATATAGAGATATAGAGATATAAGTATATCCGAAAGATATTCCAAAATGGAAACAGACGGAATCGAAATATAATTCCATTCCGAAAGATAGAGAAATGTGCACGCACCAAACCGACATGTTTTCTCGAAAGGAGATGCCGAGTCAACGATCGACCAACCCGACGAAACCCCCAACCAATGCAGCAAACGTTCAAACCCCGTCCCACCGTGGGGACCGAGCTCCAAAGGGAAAGGGGAAACGCACTGGTCAGAGGGAAGGGTTTAAAAGGGTCGAAAGCCGTACCGTAACAACCCCCCCCATGGCGGGTGCAAGGGGATGGTGGTGGGTGAAAAATTTGACCAGGAAACGGAACTTGAACCAAAAGGCAAACGGAAAGCGAAATTCAACACAGCCACGTCCAAGCATGCGCAAAGGAAAAAGGCATGTGTTGAAAATCAAAAACTTGCCTTCCGGGCTTTGAGGGCTAGCAAACAAAATCGTTTCAAAAACGAAAATCGTTTGAAGCCCTCTTAGTCCGTATACGTTCAAGTTCCCAGTCAAAAGATATAGAGATATAGAGATATAAGTATATCCGAAAGATATTCCAAAATGGAAACAGACGGAATCGAAATATAATTCCATTCCGAAAGATAGAGAAATGTGCACGCACCAAACCGACATGTTTTCTCGAAAGGAGATGCCGAGTCAACGATCGACCAACCCGACGAAACCCCCAGCCAATGCAGCAAACGTTCAAACCCCGTCCCACCGTGGAGACCGAGCTCAAACGCACTGGTCAGAGGGAAGGGTTTAAAAGGGTCGAAAGCCAAGTAAAACTCGTTTCGCGACCCGGACAGGGGAAAAGACCCGAAATAAATCGAGAAACATGTCATGAAGTGCAGAACACATTCGCTGGTTTTCACTCGGATGCACAACCTGGCGTCAGATCTAGCCTGAGGCACGGGACAATGCCAAGTCCAGCAACCGAAGTCGGCGCTCATGTCAGCATTGAGGTTCACAAGTGCATCAAGCCTCTGCTCATGATAGCGGAGGCATCTAACATTCGCCAGGGGCGAGCGCAGCAAGCGAGCCGCTGTGTTCTCCTCGACCGCCGTGAACACAAAGGAAAAATGATCATCCTCCCCACGTGGGCGAAGTTCGTTGAGCTGGCCCTGCAGTGCATAGATCGCATCCCAGAGGGCCGCCAAGCTGGAATTGCGCAAGCTCGCAACTTCAGCACGTAGCATCAGCACCTCCGCACGAAGGAGATCGCATTGGAGGCAAGGCGGGGGACAGGCCCCCACCGCTCCAAGATCAGCCTCCCGTAGAACCGGCCCCGAATAAGGAGACGACTCCTGATCAGCACCGGACATACATGAAGAATCCACAGAGTGACCCGACATGTTGATGCCAAGGGAGGAGACCCGAGCTACTGTAAGCAAAAAGACTGCGGAAGGCAAGCGAGGCCGGCAGCAGTCAACTTCACAGATATTGAAGCGGACGCCGTCAAGCCGGAGCTCGAAGTCCGCATCAGAGTGCAAAGAAGAATCCGGCAACATACATCACGGCCGGGGCGACACGCATGATCGACGTCAGCATGCGTGCTGAAGATCACCCGGCCGCACTTCTCCCACACGTGCACGGCATGGCAACAGAGCAGCTCTGCAACAAGGCTTCAGTAAAACAGGGCGGCATCTGGCGACGTGTTTTCACAGCCCGGCGAGCAAGCCTAAAAAAAAATGGAAGTGATAACGAAAAGTCAGCACTCAGGATCTACTCAGCCAACTCTTGAAAGGAGGCGGCCACGAGGCCGATGCAGGTTCCAGCGCGAGCCGCTGCTCGAGAAGCCATTGCAGTGGTGGGTGCACACGATCACCCAGCGGCAGAGGTGCAACATCGGCAGTCGTAAGCCTGCTCAATGCATCTGCAAGTTCATTGCGATACCTCGGCACATGCTCGACCTCCGCCTGGACTCCAGCCCACGCCTGAAATGCAAGGAACTTTTTCACAATCTCGCTCATGGACAGCACCGAGGACAGCCTTTTGGACGCACAAGCCTCCGACCGAAGGCAGGCCCGACAGAGCCCGCGATGGGATGGCAAAGTGGCAACAATGCACCAAAGCAACAGTAATTGAGCCAACAGTTCCATCGCCGAAATATGCGCCTGGAGGGGCGGAGGAAACAACGAAGTGAGAGCAGCCCACTCCTGACTGTCTTTTCTGATAGAGAACCAGACTGTGCGACCGCTGGGCCACATAGCGTAGCCTCCTAAACCAGACACCTCCGCCTCGGCAAAGGCATCAGCCTCAGCAATGACCTTCAGCGGGATCGGACTGCGAAGCGCCTTCATGAAAGGGGTGCCCTGGAAAATGGCACGCCATGCAATTAAGCTTGACCTGCCAGCATCCCCGAGGACTCGCAGCGGGTGTCCGGGATCCTTCACTTCCACCCACAATCGGCGCTTCCTGAACTGAACCGTATCAAGATCCTGCTTGGATGAGACGAAAGTATTCGCAGCGCGGGTAACGCAAGCGCCTTTGTGGAAGGACGGGTGCCCAACAGAACGAGTCAGCACGCAATCCTCCGCAATGTTGCGCTTGATCGCAGCCCATAGGTTAGGGGTGACGCCAACCGAGGAAACGGGCAAGCGCTGCAGGGCCGCATACAACGGAGACAGCAAAGGCCTGAGCACGGTCCACAAACCTGTGACCCACAATAGGCGTCCAATGAGTGATTCCAAGGTTTTGAACTTGACCTTGTCACCCGCGGCGAGCAAATCCGTAATTTGGTCAAGAATCTTGGAAATTTTCGCAGGCGGCAGCTCACAGATCCAGCTTTCAAGTTTGATTGACCATCCGATCCAAATGCACTCCGGCGACCAGACACATTTCGACCAAGAAAGCGGCACTCCCAGGGCAAGGAGCAAGAGAATCCAAATGGAGGCAGAGATTGGAGCCACATCGCCACGGAAACCTCCCAAGAAGTCGTCGACGTAGCCCCAAAGAAGATGCGAAAGCCAAATCGCCGCGTGTGACAAGCGAAGTAAGGCCCCCCCAACTCTGGCCCACCAAAAAGCTGATGCTCTGGCTCCGAAATTAAGAGTGCTGGACGTGAAGACTCGTCCTTCGAAAGTGAACGCCAGCAGAGCCTGGTCACAGTGCTCCACCATGACCATGCGGTGTGCCTTTCGCACATCCAGAGATACGGTGATCCACGGATGGCGTCCCAGGCAGGAAGGGGCGCAATCCTCAACATCCGAAATACGTGGTAGCAGCATGTGGTTTGGAATCTGACAGGCAGCCGTAACACCACTAATCGAGCTGTCGACTGTGAGTCGAGGGGACCTACCCTCAGCCAGTACCAGTCCCAGTTTGCCAATGGCAACCGCCGGAAAGTGATCATGCAGGTATTGAACCGAAGGCCTTTCTACGATCCATCCCTCCGCGATTTCCTGAGCCAGGAGCTCCCGGACCTGTTCTGGGTGCATGGTCAGATGCACTTTTCCAAGAGCCTTCGCAAATCACGAGATCCGAAACAATCGGATCCACAGTGCGAAGCGGCCAGTGAGGCGAGGGTTGCAGTTCGTGGTCCACGCCAATCCGCACGCCCTTCCGGAGGTGCTGGCAGAGATCCGATTCAGGGTCCTTAGTAATCGCCAGCAGCTTCTCAAGGACATTCAAGCGGAACGGCTGTCCCGGTTGAGTGGAAAGGAAATTCTCGACTTCATTTTCGGGAACAGCGCAAAAGCTACACAGGTCATTGAGAAAAGGCTGAAGCTCCTCGGCACTGATCGGTGGCCTATCGGTACCAGCCTGCAGTGTGGAACAAATGCGGAGGCAGAGCCGACTGTCTGCCAGACGCTGCGTCCACTTCTTGCGAAGGCCCGCAAGATGGTCATCGGCTTGGGGTGTAATCCAGCACACGGTACTATTAACACCTGCACCGTCCTCGATGCGACGACCTAATTGAGGCCAGACTGGATCTACGGGCAGGACAGAGCGCCACTCTGCGCAGGAAAGCAGACGGCAGACGGCCCTGAGAGGATGTATATCGTCCCAAGACAGCGGCCAAGGCTTTAGCCAGAGATTTTGGATACGCAGCCGTCACACGACTCAGGAAACTGCCGTCATCAGCACGAATCCCCCACACAGCTTTGTGCGCCCTGGCACCATGGTGGCACTCAGATGCAAGGTCGAGTATCTCCGGTCGGTTGGACAGGAAAAGCCAGCGTTTGGACTTATGAAGTTCGTCGGAGTTTCAAAATATCGCAACATAGAAACAAACTCAATGTATTAAATGGGACATGTATATTCCCCTTCGAGGAAATGTCGAACATCAGACAATGGTAAGATTCATCAATCAGTATTGCCCGAAATGATATTTGGGCGCACAAACATATTTGCGAAACATATCAAAATTGTGACTGCTGCGAAGCTGCTCACTCGACTGTTTTGCACGCATCGGCAAACTGGGGATGAGTCGCATTGCTGGGCCCCCTCGGCCCAGCATAACACAAGAGCCACAGCTCAGTTCTGACGTGCTCGGTTTGACCGTGCACCTCAAGTCATAAGTCCCCCTAGGGTTGGGTGGGTGGGACAAAATTTGTTTTCCTCACTCACACTGATTGAGGAAACTGGCAGCGGCATGAGGCCATGAAACAATTCCCACCGGAGTACAAGGTAAAGAAAGGACATGAAAACTAAAGTGGCAAACATGGCAATCGATCCAACAAGAATCGGATAGAGAACATGCCCTCTTTTTCATTGCCCCTTTGCACCGAACCAGAACCACAAGGTTTAGATCCACAGGGCTTTTTCGACAGAGTTGGCTTTTAAAGACGTTTACAGACTTTTAAAAACTTTCAAATGCAAGAAAAAACATTCTAAAAACTTTTAGAAGACTTTAAAAGACTTTTAGAAACTTTTAGAAGACTTTTGCAAACTTTAAAAGACTTTTCAAAACTTTAAAAGGCTTTTAAAATATTTAAAAGACTTTTAAAAACATTAAAATACATTTAAAAGCTTTAAAAATACTTTAAAAGACTTTTAAACGCTTTTAAAAGCTTTTACAAACTTTAAAAAGAATTTGAAAGACTTTTAAAGACTTTAAACAACTTTTAAAAATTTTTAAAAACTTTAAAACAAAAAAAACTAATGTTTTTTCCGAGAAGACGAGGATGAAGAAGACCTGGCACAGGGTTTACAGTTTCAGGGTCTTTAGGGTTTGGGGTTAGAAGGCAGAGTGCCATAGTATTAGGGGTTTGAGGGTAATGAAAGGGTTAGGGTTAGAGTTTCAGGGTCTTTATTATATTTAGGGTTTGGGGTTAGAAGGCAGAGTGCCATAGTATTAGGGGTTTGAGGGTAATGAAAGGGTTAGGGTTAGAGTTTCAGGGTCTTTATTATATTTAGGGTTTGGGGTTAGAAGGCAGAGTGCCATAGTATTAGGGGTTTGAGGGTAATGAAAGGGTTAGGGTTAGAGTTTCAGGGTCTTTATTATATTTAGGGTTTGGGGTTAGAAGGCAGAGTGCCATAGTATTAGGGGTTTGAGGGTAATGAAAGGGTTAGGGTTAGAGTTTCAGGGTCTTTAGTATATTTAGGGTTTGGGGTTAGAAGGCAGAGTGCCATAGTATTAGGGGTTTGAGGGTAATGAAAGGGTTAGGGTTAGAGTTTCAGGGTCTTTAGTATTTAGGGTTTGGGGTTAGCAGGCAGAGTGCCATAGTGTTAGGGTTTGAGGGTAATGAAAGGGTTAGGGTTAGAGTTTCAGGGTCTTTAGTATATTTAGGGTTTGGGGTTAGAAGGCAGAGTGCCATAGTATTAGGGGTTTGAGGGTAATGAAAGGGTTAGGGTTAGAGTTTCAGGGTCTTTAGTATATTTAGGGTTTGGGGTTAGGAGGCAGAGTGCCATAGTGTTAGGGTTTGAGGGTAATGAAAGGGTTAGGGTTAGAGTTTCAGGGTCTTTAGTATTTAGGGTTTGGGGCTAGAAGGCAGAGTGCCATAGTTTTAGGGTTTGATAGTATTAGGGATGCACAAATCGCGTGAAGTGGCTACGAACTGCTGGATGTTGCGCTTTTCTGCGTTGACCACACTGTCAAGCGAATCACGTGCAGGCGAAGCAGGGTACAGCTGGGTGACGCGACAACGTCTGGCACTCTGCCTTCCCAGCTGCTGGCACTCTGCCTTCCCGCCTCAAGATCCATTAATTATTGCCACCCCAACTTTGCACAAGCTGGTCGGTCAAAGGTATTGCTCCAGCATCAAGGTCAGGAAGTTCCCCCGGACCACCGAGACGGATGGCAACAAGTGAGAGGTGTTTCATCTGAAGGACAAACTGCCGTTGTTGTTCATCTTCGTCGTTCCAAACATAAACAAAATCACAAACGAGAGAAACGCGCGGCAACTCCAGCGGTTCTTCTCCTTCACCCACCTGATAACACTTCGGGAAGGGGCCTTGGTACCGTCGAAGAAGCCTGAGGCCTCCTGTAATGCGGGAGCCAATACGTGGCCAGTAACGCAGGTAGCGAACCATGATTTCCCAAGGCACGTCGTCATAAACTTCATTCCATCTCTCAGCTGGTTTCCACTGGTCAGGCGCTTTGGCCAATTTTTCGCAAGCGGTTTTGATCAAGATTGGGGAGAGCTCGCCTCTGAAGAAACACTCTCCTCGTTCGATCGGGGCGAAATGCATTGCTCTGGACGGCTACTGTTCAGTCACAAGCACGCACGGCTTCAAACCACATGTGCTAGTTTGTGCGGCTTCCGGGTTGTGGCACTCGAAATGATTGTCCATGTGCTTGCACGTGACAAATTCCACATGTGTGAAAATGCGAACATGCTTTCGCAATCCGTCTTCCCCAAGCAGAAACACACAGTCTCTCGGACGCATTCCAATCTAGCAGGACCCGCTGCCATCAATGCAAGCACACAGACAGACACACAACTTTTCTTTGCAGCGCAGGATGAATCCTCTAGTTGTTGCCAGGCCTCCTGGTCGGGCCACAACAGGGCCTATGGTCAATGACGTGTTGTCTGGCCTGCGCTTCTGTCATCTTGGAAGCCACACGTCCCCAGTGATAGGGTACGAGGTGGCTCCACTCGCCTTCAATGCCAGACACACATGGGTTCATGTAATGTGACACAACACACAGCAGATCAGGCAACCACATCGAAGCTATAACAAATGTTCCGAATCTTTCCAAGAGACCGCCGTCTGTCACACGAACTCGGAGAAACCATTTTGCTTTGTCAGTGCCACCAGGATTCGGGTCGTACTTCATCTCACCAGCGATCTTGGGACACTCCGGGCATTGAACAGGTGTCCATACCCCTTGGTAGTCAACACGGTTCGGCCGCCGCTGATGTTGGGGGCCACGGACTGCAACCTCCCGTGGCTCGAGTGCTGGGATAGGCACTGCAGGCACCTCCGGCATCTCAGCAGGAGGGGCTGGCACTCTGCCTTCCTCGGGCTCCACGTGATCATCAGGCTCTGGGACAGGGATTGCAGCAGGCACCTCCGGCATCTCAGCAGGAGGGGCTGGCACTCTGCCTTCCGCGGCCTCCACGTGATTATCAGGCTCCGGCTCCACCGGCACCTCAGCAGGAGGTGCTGGCACTCTGCCTTCTGCTCCCTCTTGACCACTTTCATCAGGAGGCGCGGGTTGCTTCCTGGGCAACATACGTGGGCGACAAATCTTTCTCTTGGCTTTCCGTTTGGCCTGTGGCTTGGCCTTTGCTTTGGTCTTTGCTTTGGCCTTGCCCTTTGCCTTGGCCTTTGCTTGCTGCGTCTTGATGGCCTGCCAGGTTTGATGCACCCTTTTGATTCTGCGTTTTCTGACTGCGTCTGAGACCATTTTAAATTCCTGTTTGTCCTCAGCAAGCAGGTCGTCAAGAACCAGCTCATCAACAAAGTCCCCCATGATAATGTCATCCTCATCCTCATCCTCTGTTGAATCTTTGGCTGTCGAATACATAGCCTCAATTTTGCGCATGAAATCCTCATCTTCCGGAAGGTGATGAGAAGCGATCAGGCTCATGAGCTTTGGACGGCGCATTCGTTGCAGCTCCTTTCGCTTTTTTTCGTCTACGTTTCCAGTCTGGGAGATCACATGCTCGGCGAGATTCTGGCAGTCTGCGAGAGTCCGACATGCTTGTGACATTTCCCTCAGTCGAGTCAGCAAAAACAAGCACAGCAAAACTTATATAAGTTTATTGTACTATTTACTGTATGGGTCGACAGTTGACAGAATCCTAAATGAAAACATGTCACTTGGGATGCTGCAACATATAGGATAGAAGTGACACTGAGCTTGTAGCACAACGACGGAGGCAAATGAAGCCATTCCAGAAGACTGCCTCTGTTTCGATGACTTCCCAATACTGGGGCTCATACAAATGAATCCAGCAGGCCTTGACGCTGGAACCATCCGGGCACTCTGCCTTCAAAACAAAATATATCTCTCCTGTCGACTGGTCCTCATGCTGGACCACTGGCCACATGAGAGCAGCCCAGGTTTTTGCCCCAAGAGAGAGATAGCATGTCAAATCCAAGACATGGTTCAAGATCTTCAAAGGGGCTGCAAGGCTGCTAAACTTCCCAGCACGCAAGGGAACATGCTGAGATGCCAGTCTTGCATCATTGTAGTGAATTAGCCATGACCACGCAGCTGATGCTCGTTCGAGTGTCTCTTCTGACAGGGTGTTCCATGTCTTGTCGCCGACAATCTCGGTATACTGTGACGGCAGCTTGTGGACACATCCTCTGAAGCACAACTTTTGGCGCTTCCTGTCCACATTCCAAAACTCCCTTTCAAAATATTCCCGTTTGACTTTTGCCGGATGCCTGATTGAACGGCTTTCAAAGACGTTTGAATTCTCGATCACAGTTTGAATCGTGGAGTATGTTTGCTTGCGGGTTTTGTTCAACAAAGAATCATTACGAATCTTGTTGTGCACATCTTCCACAATCTTGTTGTCTGGCAGCGTCTGCACCAGAACACTCAGCAGGTGGGTTGCAGGGCATGCTGGTACCGATATTGTTACAGTCCTTTGAGCTGGCACTCTGCCCTCTTGCCCGTCTAACAAAATGTCACCAACTCCGGCACCGTCATCTGCTTCTTCAGGCACAGAATCCTCCATCTCCCCGTCCTGCTCTGTGTCAACATCATCCACGACAATGTCTTCTGACCCCGGAGGCGCCACTTCATATCCCTGTGCCTCCAATGTGTCCAGAAAAAGTCTCGAAGGATGGCTGATTCCAACTTGCAGGTCTGTGAAGAGTTGCCGGGCATGAACACTTGGAGTGGACCGTGCCAATGTCGACTCCAACCTCAAGAGTGATGTGTGATGGCCCTTTGCCTTCAAAGCCGTGATCGTCCGAATTTCTGCATCAGGTGACAGCAATCCCGCATAGGCATCTGGTGGAAGTGAAAAAAAGACTGCAAGTCCAGACCCTGTTCATCAGCAAATGCAAGCTCAACATCATGATTTTTTCTGCGGGCTCGTGTAAATCAGTATCCAGATGCTCCTTCCACAACTCGGTCTTCTGCAGGTTGGAGACAATCTGCAACAAATGTTTGTCTGCTTTCCAGGCATCATTCACTGTCATCAACTCGGCATAACCTCGACCATCCTGCGGCGATTTAACGTTTTTTACTTGTTTCCCATACCATGTCCACAACGGTTCGGTCACTTTGTACAATATCTTGGAGTGATCGAAAAGGTCTTCTGTCATGAGATAGTATGCCAACTTGAAGCCCCCCATGCTGGCTTTCAACAAGCTGAGTTCTTTCCGTGGATCAGTGGCACGACCAGCCTGTGACAGCTTTTGCAAATCACCCAGTGCATCTTCCTGCCTCTCACCATTGTCAGAGTCCGGCACTCTGCCTTCGGACTCTGGCACTCTGCCTTCGAAGAGCTCCTTGCCCGATTGTGTATTCGCCGAGTTGGAATACAGGCTGAGTCTTTCCCTTGAGCAAGGGCTGAAAGATTGATCTTCACCGAAATGATCAGCCAGCAGCATTTTGAGGACATGAAACTCATGAAGTTGCTCACAACATAGCTGGTTCCAGCTGAACCATCTGGAGGATTTCACCAAGCTGCCCTTCTTCATGAAGGATTCGACATTTGCAAGCATATGTTCAATCTCATGCTCGTCACCGGATAGCTGCCTGTCTAAGTCATAGGCAATCTTATCTCGAAAAGCGTCCCACAACAAGCTTCTGCTCGGTGATGTGCAGGAAACAAAACTCGCCAGCATTTCCTTCTTCTGCTGGTAGAAACCACCACTTCCAAAGGGTTTATAATTCAGGGCAAAGATGTAAGAGGAGTGAAGTTGTGCTTTCAGGAAGAGTCCTTTGAGGCATCTCGACATGCTGTTTTTGAAATCTCGAATGGCCCTGTGAATCTTGTCACATTTCACATGAATCATGTTTTCACGCATAGCATAGGCCATGCCAGCAAGTCCGATGCTGCCCTGGTCAAGGCCCAAGACCAGCAGTGGAATGTTCAGCCACCACTTCTCTGACTCTGGCAAGACGGGGAGCACATTTGTGATCTCTCCATCCTCAGACATTGTCTTCAGAAAGGAGACATGAGGAAAGGCTGGTGGCACTCTGCCTTCTGGCACTCTGCCTTCTGGCACTCTGCCTTCAGCCGGATCCGGATTGTCCCTCAACCACTGAAAACAGCGGTCAATGTCATTGTCTTCTTTTCCAACTTGGAAAACCACCCTGCTTTCATATCTTTTCACAGCCCTCTGCCCAAGAGAGGGGGCGATCTTGAAAGAGCCCAAATCCATTCGCCCTCTGTGCAAAATCCAGATTTGGTGAATGATCGCTTGAAGCTGCCTGAATGCAGCAATCCTTTCCAGCTTCTTTCGCTTTGATATGTGAAGAAGCAGGTCGTCGTCAAACCGGTCTTGTGGAGAAACTTGTCCAGTCTTCATCACTTGCATGGGTGCAAACACTGCAGCAGAAATCTCATTCGCCCAAGCCACTGTCACAAGACAACCGCTGGTGCTGTGAGTAGACCCATCGGCGATGAAGTTGATTTGTCGACAGTGCTGCATAGCAGTGATAGCTCTCTCCTGGTACAACCGATTGGTTCGAAGCTGCCACTCGTCACAGCTGGACTCAGGCACACCTGAGCTGGCAAGTCAAAGAGCGATTCGTTCACTTCAATAAATAGTTGAGATACAAGTACAACTTGGACTTCAACACCATGCGCAAGCAACACCATTCTTCGGCCTCCCATGGAAGAGTCCGGGTCACCCGGGCTTCGTCATTTTCGGGAGGGGCCACCTGGCACGTTAGCGCATGTGTCCAGATGTCATGGTCGGATGCCCGCCGACCGTTGGCCCCAACCCCCCCCTAGACTGCACGACCCTGGGGCCCTTTCCCTGGCTCCACACCCGGCCAACAGTGTGTCGGTAGCTGCCAAATTGGCGGGCATGCAGCTGCCGCTTGGTAGAGCAACACACACCAAACCCCATTCTGAACATGTTGGCACTCTGCCTTCGACAAACACAACCGAACAGCAAGCCAAGCAAGGTTCTCTGCTCAATAACACAACCATGTCCCAAGAACGGACGGCGTCCCTTCTTTGTTCGGAACCTGGAAGTCTGGCCCGGACAACACGATCCGAGGTCGCAGAAAATCCAGCTAGGTAAGGCAACCTTGAGGAGGTTCGACTGACACTCTAATTACTGTACTTCTGCTCGATATTTGGCCTCCCATGTTGCAAAGGGGGACACTCGGGTGCCGAGCTCGGACCCAGCCAGCACGTTAGCCCATGTGTCTGGCTGTCATCACCAGGTGTCCGCTCTGGTGGTTGGCCCCAAGTCCTCGTTCGGTTCCGTCTTCCACGGTCCCCCAAAGCGACCCCATGCCCGGCCATCGGCATGCAAGCGCGGCTGGTGAATCAAAACTGGACACACCGCGACTTGTTGGTAAGGTCCGTGTGACAACCCATGCCCGGCCATCGGCATGCAAGCGCGGCTGGTGAATCAAAACTGGACACACCGCGACTTGTTGGTAAGGTTGGTGTGACAAAGAATTCACTATAATCTTAAACAACTGGCTAACAAAACAACATTCTACTATGAATGAGACGGAGGAACACACCAGCTCAACAACACAGCCATGTCCCAAGAACGGCCTCCCTTCTTTGTCCGGTATTGCTTCCGGTGACTTGCATGACTGCTTCGATGTCACCAGGTCACAGCCCCAGCCGGCGCATTAGCCCATGTGCCCGGCTGTCATCTACCCCCTGCCCCTGGGATAGGTTGGCCTCAAGGCTGTGACACAGGCAAACCGAACGCCTCACACATGGCCAATGGTGTGGGGAGCAACCCTGGTGGGGCAGGGGTTTACTCCTTAGGTAAGGCAACACCGAAGAGGTTCGACTGGCACTCTGCCTCGGCACTCTGCCTCTGTCGTCGATCCAAGAGAACAGAAAGCATGTGCTCAGCAGAAAGAGATATAGCCTAATCATGGGTTAGCGGCCTCCCCCATTTGCTGAAATCCACCCCACTCGGCCAAGGTGGGTCGCCATGCTCACAGGGAATGAATTAAGATGACAGCGCTGTGCCGGATCCCGTCGCAGCTGTTGCTCAGCAGGCCATTTGGCACACCTGCGATGTAACAGATCCCGGAGACTTGGTTTGCTTCGGCGTAAACATCGCCCGCAACGCGCCGATAGAAACAAACCAGGCACAGGCCGAAATCACCCTGTGAGTAGCAGGCTCTAGGCACAGCTGGCGGCTGGGGTAGTGGAAACTTACAGCAGGCTGCTACACTGCCACTACAGGCCATGCCAAACGATCAACGATAGACCTGATCCCAGGGCCACTTGCGCGCAAAAGTGAGCACAGGCAAGAACTGAAGAAGGCACTATCTCACCCTTCTCTTTACAACACAACTCAAGCGGCCTCCCTTTTAGGATCTCACCGGGGGGGGAAGGACACACCCGCCCCCCATTTAAGCCACCCCCAGCAGGCGCATTAGCGCATCGCCCTGCTGTCATACCCCTCGGGCTGTAGGGGAGTTGGCCCCAAGGGTGGCCGCCACGAGGCCACGCAGGCGTCAGTGGCCAAGCTTTCAGCTCCGGATGGATCGCTGCCCCCAACACGGCCAACAAGATGGAACCTGGCAGGTCTCTAGGGCCCCCTCGGCCAGCCCGCTGCTCAGGTTTAGGTCGGGCAAGCGAATCGACAAGGACGTTTATGATCAAAAGCAAGCACAGCAAACCACTAAACCCTACTAAACCCTGAGAAGTTTACTGGCACTCTGCCTTTGGCACTCTGCCTTTCAAAAAATTGATCACAACCTGACGTAATTGCTATAATACTCGATTCGGCCTCCCACGTTGCAGAGGAGGACACTCGGGTGCCGACCTCGGACCCAGCCAGCACGTTAGCCCATGTCACACCGGGCCTCCCCTCCGAACCGCCCGAGCGATGCTCACGCAGAGACTAAGGAGCTCCCAGCCGGCACGTTAGCCCATGTGTCCGACTGTCATACAGAGAGCACAGAGCTCTCTGCGTTGGCCTCAAGAGCTCGAAAAACTCGATGCAGCGGTCCCCCAGCACCCGGCCAGCGGTGCTGCAGCACACAACTCGAACTGAATCTCGAAAGAAGCGTTCGGCGGAAGTGCACCGTGGGTAAGGGCAGGATACTTGTAAGCTGCCCTGCACTACGTTCTTCCCTCAGAGCCCTGTGCGAGACACAGCGAGTCCTGGGTAGCGGCCACACTCCACATGCCGGCAAGCGAATCGACAAGGATTTTCTGATCAACAGCAAGCGCAGCAAACCACTAAACCCTACTAAACCCTTAGAAGTTTTACTGGCACTCTGCCTTTGTCACTCTGCCTTTCACAAATATGATCACAACCTGAGTTAATTAATTACTGTACTACTGCTCGATATTTGGCCTCCCATGTTGCAAAGGGGGACACTCGGGTGCCGACCGCGGACCCAGCCAGCACATTAGCCCATGTGCCTGGCTGTCATCACCAGGTGTCCGCTCTGGTGGTTGGCCACAGGCCTCTGCCAACGCCATCGGTGCGACGACCCTCAGTCCCTGAGGGCGTTGCGCAGATGGCCCTGGCAGAGGTCACAAGTCCTCGGTTCCGTCCTCCTTCCATGGTCCCCCAAAGCGACCCCATGCCCGGCCATCGGCATGCAAGCGCGGCTGGTGAATCAAAACTGGACACACCGCGACTTGTTGGTAAGGTCGGTGTGACAAAGAATTCACTATAATCTTAAACAACTGGGTAACAAAACAACATTCTACTCCATATCAAATCACCAAGGAACCATGCAGGTCGCTGCGTTCGTCCTGGTTCTTGAGAATGAGGGCTTGTCGCAAAGAGGTCCCACTTTTTGCAGCGCCCTCTAGCAACTTCCAGATGCTTTTGATGTCCACAGTCCTTTTCAATGGAACACGCTTGCCCAGAAGTGCCCTGCGAGACGTCACAGGCACACCAGCATCATGTACACTCAAGTAGTGCCCAATGACATACACCTGGAGGCCGGCTGACAATGTCTCGGACAGACACTCATGTATGTGCATGAAGGCATTCACGACTGTCTTGGCAAATCCATGAGCCGGCCCCGACGGTTGAAGCGCTCTGTGTTTTTTTGCCATGGTTGCAAAGGCGATGATGTCGTAGATGCTAGTTTCAACCTCCTCCCAATCTCGTGGCACTCTGCCTTCAGATTCATCTCGGAGAGATGAAGACAGCGTCCTTGCATTGAACATAGATTCCCACAGCTGCCGCAAAGATCGGGACGTGTTGCCTGCCAGCGACTTCATCATCCAAGCGGCAAAGCCTGACACCAACCCAGCTGATTGAAGAAACCATGACACTCTGCCTTCATCCAACTGCATGACCAGAGGCTCATCACTGATAGTTTCACACACACGTACCATAGCACCATTCAGTTTTCTCTTGTACCATTCCCTGTGGGCGTCTGTCCTTGTGTCGAAGGATGCTTGCAACATGGATCGGGCCAAGGCTGTGGAAGATGCCACATCCTCCTGCACAGCATCAGGGTTTGGCACTCTGCCTTTTTGACTTTGCACATGTGACCCCCAGTTCGCAGCCAAGGGGGTCTTCCTGAGAAGATCACTGAAGAAGTTGTACCATTGGTGGTACTGTCGACGTTCTGAGCCGTTCCTGTTGCTCTCATCGAAAAACAAGTCCAGACGCCACCACAGTTCGCCCTGTGAGAGCCAAGCTGCTCTCGCTGGCAGTTTTGCATCATTTTCCAAGTTAAGCAATTGCCCATCACGGAGCACTAGCATGACCCACAGTTTCAGAAGCATCACCGAAATCCTCCAAAGCAACACTGTACTTGAATCTTACTAAATACTGACACACACCTGCACTTGTGTAACAAGCGCCAGTTCACAACACATTGAATTCTTAAGAAATCAACCCAAAGACTCACGATGACATGTCAGCAGCCACATCATGTCACTCGAACTTGAGACAGGAAACTATCGCAGATGGCACTGAACTGACAACCACATGGAATGATTAACACATGCCACCGATGCCTGCAACTGGAGGTCGAGACACCAGCCAGGTCATTGCCACCTGCACGACAGCAGCATACGAACTGAGACAATACCGACAAACACATCTGATCACGGAGTGACTGAAGCTCTCTACATTTTCATTGCACAGCTGCACCAGCTCGGATCACGCAGATCCTTCCACGAGGCGGCGAGGATTTTCCTCGGCACCTCGTGGAGGGAACGGACGGGGTCCAGGGCTCAACCCAGTCCCAACATTGGAAAGCAGAATACCAACAAGACAGAATGTCGAAAGATGAAGCAAGCTCATTTAACTCTAGAGAATTATGGCACTCTGCCTTATTGGCACTCTGCCTTCAGCTACAATTCATGTTGGTACATCCCTCATCATATGAAAGGCCACAGCCTTGCCGAACTCCGGGGTGTACTCCTCTGACACCTGAAGATCTTCAGGACGACCGGTGAACTTCTCACCATCTCGATCAACGCAACCAGCACTTCCTCTGACATGGGAAGGATAGCTGCGCCGCATACCATTGATGTGCTGACATTTGCTCCACAGTTGAAGCGGTTTCAGGATGGGCTGGCCGAAGGCACCACCATAGGTTTTGACCTTCATAGCCTGGATCATTCCCATGACACGATCGACGAGTGGAATGTCGAACCGCATGCTGGAGCAAGGCTGCTCGATCACAAACCGGTTGTCATTCAAAGCCGCGAGCAAAGTCAACAGCAGCGTCACATACATGAAACGATTGCCTTCTTGGCATGCCAGCGATCGCTCAGGTTCTCCCATCCAGTCATTGGCAATGGACCTGCCAGTACTGTATTTACAGAGTTGGACGAAGGAAGAGCATGGAGTTCCAAACCACAACAGGCCGTGTTTGTGTGTTTGACACACAGCATTGACAGCCAGGCGAAGTCCTCTCACAGAAAGAATATCCTGATCTGTGCCG
>CAJNDT010001714.1:0-44692 GCA_905221615.1 Symbiodinium sp. CCMP2592
CCTGGAACTTCTTTTTGGCATAGCCGTTCCTATTGGAAACTAAGGCACAACGCGCAAAACCAGAATGTACGCTACCAAGCCGACCAAAGTTCGAAAAAGATGGCTTATGCCAAAACCTGCACATACCGTGTCTCGCCCCCAGAATCGTGTGTGCTAAGTCAGGCAAACAACTAACGCGCGTACGCTCCCACTCCCACAACGACACACTCACATCGAACTCTTCCTCTTTCTTCCTCTCTCTCGCTCTCCTCCCGTCTCTTTCTCCTCTTTCTCTTTCTTTCTCTCTCTACCTGCGGACCTGTCAGTCACACGTCATGGTTTACCGATCCTGACAAACATGCTCTTACTCAGACATGTGGATGAGCTCAGGGCAGGTGAACCGCCTCCGCTGGATGATCAAGCTTGAGCAGCTCCAGGTGGTCAAGGCGTAGCAAGCCAACAAACATGCGCTTACTCCGACATGTGGATGAGCTCCGGGCAGGTGAACCGCCTCCGCTGGATGATCAAGCTTCAGCAGCTCCAGGTAGGTCAGGGCGTAGCAAGCCAGCAACCTGATCAAGGATGTGTCCGACAAAACGAAATCTGTGCCACGTCCAGCGAGCGTACAGTGCTGCTCAAAGCAACGAGGCCTTTAGAGAGGACGTACAAGACTTGCACGGTTGAAGGTCTCCTGCTTGGCGAAAGCGTTCACGTTCAGTGCTGGTCAAAACAACGAGGCCTTTAGAGAGGTCGTACATCTGCACGCTGTGGAATGTCTCATGCTGGGCGAAGGCCTTCACAAACGGCAGTAGCAGGCTGGCACAGAAAGAAAGGCGAGTGACACCCAGGAGCCTTCTTGAGGACTGAAGCATTCGGACCTGAGCGCAGGCTTTGCCGTGCTTCATAGAGGATCTGAAGTCGCCACTACGGAACTAACCTCGTTGCCTCGTTGCCGCCGAAGATGTACAGTTTGCTTGCACAACCTGAACCATCCCAAGCAAGAGCCCGCACAGCACCAGTGAAGCAGCTACAGGGTCCCAGCTTGCCGAGTTGAGCGTGCCCCGGACGAAGGTCTCCAGCATCTTGCGGATCCGAATCCAGCGAGCGACACAGCTGTTCAAAAACAACGAGGCCTGTAAGAGGTCTCCCCAGCGGTCCACCAGCATTTTTCGAGTCCTAGCAAACATGCTCCAACTTCTGTTTTTCTTCAACTTCTCCCTCCGAAGCCTCCTTCCAGACGCACGTTGCATCGAAACCTTGGCAAGTGACCGCAAGGCGGACAGACTTCTTGGCAACAAGGGTTGCTCCCAAAGGACTGCGTGCAAAAACAGCATGTCTCCAAAACATGCCTTCAAATCTTTCCGCAAACTGCCTGAAAGCAACGTGTTGCACAAAAACGTCTTTAGATAGAGGACATGCGCTCAAAAACAGCAATTGCGGAAATTCTGCCTAACAAATCTGCCCAGTTGAACAGATTCACACATATGGTTGCGGAAACTGTCCTCCCTAACGCTTCCTGCAATCTCACTACAACAATCATGATGCCGACGCTCACGTCTGCTGTTTTGATTTGCGTCAAGGCCAGTTACAAGCCCTGTCTGAAAGCTTCTAGAATCTCCGGCGGTGTTCGCCACACTGGCGATGACAATGCGTCGCTCTGCGAACTGGAGACGGCTTGAGCACTCTGAGATCGGAAAGCTGCGTGGATCTCCGGCGGCGTTTCCCAATGAGGCGACAAGAGCCGAGAATTTTCTGGCGATGTAGGAGGTGGGCCTAGCGGTGTCCACGGCTGCGCAAGCTCCTCGTCCAAATGTTCAAGCGGTGCTGCTGTCCGCGGCGGTGTCCACGCAGGCCAGGACTCCCCAAACGAAGCTTCCGCCGGCGACCCCGGCGGAGTCCACGGCTGCGCAAGCGTCGATGTCGGATGCTCTCCGAACTCCGCAGACCACGAATGAGGCAGAGAGGGCGGTCGCGCCGCATGCACAGCTGGTTCCGAAGCCACTGGAGGGGCCGCTTCGGACGGAGTCGAAGCCAGTGGATGCTCGGCTTTCCGCTTCCGGCCAACCTGGCAGAAACTAGAACCTTCGGAACAAACCCGAAGATTTCGAACACGTACAACCCTACGCACACCTAATGCTTTGGGCACCAAGGCACAGCCTCCGAGCTCTCCAAAGGGCAAGTCCGCGCAAGAGCTTCCTCGAAGTCCACTAGCTCAGAATCAATGCCTGGATTTTGCTTGACGTACTCCTGGTAGTTGTCATTGATCCACCTGCTGTAACAGCCCTTGCAACGGTAGCAAAGTTTCAGCTTGTTGTCACGCAGTTCCTGCGGCAAAGCATACTTGAAGTGCCACCTCAGCTGAAACCTGTTGTGAAAAGCAAGGCGCTCGGCTTCATCAATCTCGCCTTTAGCAGTTCGCGGCTGCACCTTCGCTTGACAAGTCATGATGACCGGCGGGGGCGAATGCACCAGGACAGAACCGGCCCCCTTCACGGCAGCAGTGACGCTCTCGCCCTCCAGTAGCAGCAACAACGTGTCCCACGGTATGGGGGAGGAACTCAGCCGCCAGTCCTGGAAGACCGTGATGAGGTGCTGCTCAAGCCCCATAAGGGGGAACGTATCTCCCTTATTGGGCCGCAAGAAGGTGCGATTCTCGAAGATGTGCATCAAAGGCCTTGTCAAACCAGTCTTCCCAGAGTTGGACTCACCATAAAGCAAGATGTTGTTGTTCTTGGCCGCAGTCCCCAGCTTGAGAAGACGCAGGATGCAGAACGCGAACCTGCCTGCACTCTTTCCATGATGCTCCAACAAGTTGTCCAAAGCTTCGCGCAACCTGGAGGGCTCATAGCACACACAAGCCTCTTGACTGGCAGCTGCCCAAAGCCGCAGACGCTCCTCGCGTTGTTTGGGCGTGGTTGTCTCTGTCAACATCATCTGCCAGGATAAGAACAGGGGCTGCATCTTCGGCCCCTGCCGCGCCATGAACTCCTGGAACTTGCCATTGCCACGCTGACGCTGCTGCTCAGCCCATTCTATGAGCTCCTGGTACGAAGTCAACCGTGGACGCAAGTTCCGAAGCGCATTGAACATGTCACTTGGCCGGAAAGAAGCACTCGAATACTTACGCATCTTGCTTTCCATCTGTTCCAAGGGGAAGGTCGAAGAGAAGTAAGGATCGCCATCGAGTTCAGAATGGCTTTTCTTGAAGCTCGGACAAAGTACATAGCGAAGAATGCGCCATATATCAGCATGGAACTGTGGCAAAGCCAGGCGGCCATAAAAGCCACGCTCCCGCAAGTTCTTGGCCACAGCTTTCCACTTCACACGACGACTCAGCTTTAGCACTGCATGCCAATGCCATGTTCTCTCCCATCTTCGTGAAGAGCTGGCATGCTGCTCTGCCACAACGCAGTAGTACGCAATGGAATCTGCACCGTACACCTGCTTCAGAGCCTTGCCCAAGCATTTCTTGCCATGATCCGTGGCAGTAATGGCATCTGGCTTGTTCGAGTGAGGAAACGTCCAGAAGTGCACTGTGCTTCCTGCGTACCTGACACAAACTACGCGGCCCGACACAGCAACAAGTTTCTCCGAAAACAAAGCTCCTTCCAACTTCTTTGCCAAGCGGCTTGATTTGCTTAGTCACACATCGCAAATCCGCAAACTGATCCACAGGGCCGTCAGCCTCCTCAGAACTGCTCTGCTCCGCAGCAAAAACATCATCATGCGCGGCAAGGCTCACTTCAGAGACTTCAGAGCTTTCGTCGCAGGAGTCCGGGGCCGCAGATGAGTCCGAAGACGAGCTACTATTGGAGCTGGAGGTGCTGCCAGCAGTCAACCGCCCATCAGAAGACATGCCATGGACCCCTTCGCCGCCATGGCTCCACGTCCTGTGAGTCCGACTGATTTTGCTAATTGCATAGCCAGACGCCTGCGGCTGCACAACACGGGGTCTTTGCAGACAGCATATTTCCCCGGCCCTCCCGTACCCACCGGAACAAAGATGAATGTCACGTTCGCAGCTTTGAACAGCGCAAAAAGTCTTTGAGAACGCCGCTCTTGCTTTCCAGGCCATTGAACAGGATGCGCAACGTAACAGCCTGCAGCAAGCCCGAAGCAGTCTAAACTCCAAGCTCTTTATTTCGATTTGCATGACCGCGGAATCCACAAGCACATCATGCCTCAACAAAGCGTTAGAGCAACGGGGCAAAGTCTGAGTCTTTGCCAACACTTCCGAATTGCGGAAGCACGCCCGCAAAGCACATTTAGGCGCAACTGAACAAACGTAGACGACACAGGCTTGCAGAGATTTGAGCTCATGAACCTGTAACTTCATCTTTGTTTTGTGGGGGTAAGGGGAGTGCCGTCACTTCGATATGATGACTGATGCACAGCGTGCATATGGCACTCTCAGCTTCTGCATTCAAGGGCAAAGGTGCCTCCCAATCTGACTCTTCTCCACGAGCAGCGATAAATAGTCTCCCACATGTTAGACATGCAATCCGGTCTGCTGTCACATGCATCGTTTTGCATACATGCACGAGCAGTGTATTGCCAAGCGCCAAAATACATCCGACGAACACCCAAACACTTGCAACATCCGGCTGCGACCTTAGATGCGGCTTTTGGCTGCGATGTTGTAGCAACTTGTCAAAAAAATCCGGCTACGACCTTAGAGACGGCTTGTGCCTGCGATGGTTGACAAATGTGGCCAACAGTGTTTTGCGCAGTAGCAAATCCCCTGTGCAGCACGAGTACTGTGTTACCCAGAGCCAAAATACATCCACGAACATCCAAACGGGTAGAACGTCCGGCTAGGACCTTAGATACCGCCCTTGGCTGCGATGTTTCAACCAATTTGTCATAGCATGTTTCTCGCCTTCGCAAATGCCATATCCGGCACGAGCCGTATGTTACCGCGCAGCAAAATGCATCCAACGAGTATCCATGCGCTTGAAGCGTCCGGCTACAACCTTAGATACGGCTTTCGGCTGCGATGTTTCAGAAATTTGGCAAAATGTGTTGCGCGCATTAGCAGATGCCATACATCGCACGAACAGTGTGTTACCAAGCACGAAAATGCATCCAACGAGTATCCAAGCGCTTGAAACGTCCAGCTACAACCTTAGATACGGCTTTCGGCTGCGATGTTTCAGAAATTTGGCAAAATGTGTTGCGCGCATTAGCAGATGCCATACATCGCACGAACAGTGTGTTACCAAGCACCAAAATGCATCCAACGAGTTTCCAAGCGCTTGAATAGATGATAGCTTTGTAGCCTTTCCAACAAACCACAGTAAGAACATTCAGATGTGCCCTCGTACTGACTTCGATTACTCGCAGCATCAAGGCAACCAACGTGTCTGATGCGGTTTAAAGCAGCACTCAGATCTCTGTTGGCGGGTGAAGACTCCGACACTTCCCAGAGACTCCAAAACCCCTCAACTAAGGAATTGACCGTAAGTCTAGTTAGGGTTCCTGTCTAAGTTACACTGCATTCCTTAGTTAAGGGGTTTTGGAGTCTCTGGGTCTGGGCTACTGAGAGGCGTGCCGTCCAGATGATAGCTTCGTAGCCTTTTCAGCAAACCACAGTAAGAACATTCAGATGTGCTTCCCTTCGATTACTCTCGCAGCATCCAGGGCAACCAACGTGTCTGAAGCGGTTTAAAGCAGCGCTCAGATCTCTATTGGCGGGTGAACACTCCGACACTTCCCAGAGACTCCAAAACCCCTCAACTAAGGAATTGACCGTAAATCTAATTAGGGTTCCTATCTAATTTAGACTGTATTCCTTAGTTAAAGGGTTTTGGAGTCTCTGGGTCTGGGCTACTGAGAGGCGTGCCGTCCAGATGATAGCTTCGCAGCCTTTTCAGCAAACCACAGTAAGAACATTCAGATGTGCTTCTCTCGTACTGACGTCGATTACTCTCACAGCATCCAGGACAACCAACGTGTCTGATGCGGTTTAAAGCAGCGCTCAGATCTCTATTGGCGGGTGAACACTCCGACACTTCCCAGAGACTCCAAAACCCCTGAATTAAGGAATTGACCGTAAATCTAATTAGGGTTCCTGTCTAATTTAAACTGTATTCCTTAGTTAAAGGGTTTTGGAGTCTCTGGGTTTGGGCTATTCTGCATCTCAATGATTCAATGATAGGAAGAGCAGACAGTGAAGGAGCGAAAAAGCCCCCTGAGAAGGGGGCCGGCCAAAGCAGCCCGCATCTAATTCCGGCTCTACAAGGTGACTCCAGATGGAGCTTGGATATCTCTGCGGCAGGGAAACCCCCAAAAATCCTGAGCTGCATTACGGACTCCAAGCTTTTACTTCCAGCTCTCAGCCCTCAAAAGTCCACAGCTGTGGTGCCGACGCTGGACTTTTGCTTAGAAACCTGAGCCCTGAACCCCAAAACACCATCAGCCCAAAATCCCCTGAACCTCTGTCTTTGGGGCCGGGCCTCACTGCCCTGCGGCGTCCGGCTGTGTGTGCTTGCCTGTGCTTGTCTGTACTTGCTGCCTTCCTAAGATGTGGTAGCTGTCTGTCTGTTGTCTTCCTTCGAAATGTGCGCTTGAAAGATGTGTAAACCAACCCTACAAAGGTTACATGCTGTCACAGCATCATCCAGCACATCGCGCACCCCCGACGGTGCTCAAACAGGCTGCTGCAATCTACTGCTCTGGGCTGGCAGACACACGCACGCAAACAACACAACACACATGAGCTCGTGTGTGTCCGATTGCTACGCATGTTTTTGCCACAAGCTGTCGTTAGTGCAATCCAGACTGCGAGTATACACTGTTGCGGGCGGCCACAACACGTACTTCCCACGGCTTCTGGCCCAAGTCTTGGAAAACATAAAGACATCGATGCGAAACCCAACAGCTAGCAGCTTCGGAGGCTATGCTCACAATCAAGCCCTAGGTTTTTGGACATCAGATGTTGGGATGGGAGCATACCGTTACTGTGAAACGCATGGCGCCAATCCCTCTGTACAGAAGACTGCGAGTATACACTGTTGCGGGCGGCCACAACACGTACTTCCCACGGCTTTTGGCCCAAGTCTTGGAAAACATAAAGACATCGATGCGACACCCAACAGCTAGCAGCTTCGGAGGCTATGCTCACAATCAAGCCCTAGGTTTTTGGACATCAGATGTTGGGATGGGAGCATACCGTTACTGTGAAACGCATGGCGCCAATCCCTCTGTACAGAAACATCAGCTATGTCAACAAGAACGCCTTGCCATCACAGGCTGCTTTGCTGCAGCTTGGAGCTACTGTACCTTTCCGGCTTAGCCCTGCTGTTGCACAGCTGCCGCTTGGGCGCCCTGCTGTTGCACAGCTGCCGCTTGGGCGTCTTTCGCCTGTACAAGCAGCAGAAGTTCCTCACGGCTCAAGAGCTTTGCTGCCTGGCACCCAAGTCCGATGCAACCACAGGGGCAGAAATGAAATCCCAGAGCATGGCAGAAACCTTGAGCAGCTTCCCCTTCCGCTTTTCAGCTTGCTTGCTTCTCTCCCTGTTGTGCTTGATGGCCTCAGGTGCAGGCTCACGCACTAAGATGTGTGCACCACCCTGCTTTCGACCAGTCTTGACACCGGGCCACCAGCCTGACGGAGCTGTGCTCGCTGCGTTTTCAACGCCTCCAATTCTCGCTTCAGCACCTGCAAACATGACCGAATGGGACACCTCAAAGAAGGTCCAAAAATGCACGGAAAGCTGGGCCCGGCCATAGGGGCCTCCACAGTCAACGCAACAGCTTGTTGCCGCACGAGACTCTTCTAATCCAGGGTGCGAATATACTCTGCTGTGGGCGACCACAACACATACTTCGCAGGGTTGCCGGCCCAATTTTTGGGGAACAGGAACCGCGCAGCGGCATCGATGCGAGGCGCAACAGCTGGCAACTCTGGGGGCTGTGTCCACTCCAGCGCTTCCATGAGCCTTCTAGAAAGCAGCTGCTGGGATTGGAGCAGACCGTTACTTTCAAACGCATGGCGCCAATCTCTCTGTACAGCAGCATTTATTGCTGCGTCTACCGCCTGCAACCATGTGAAAGAAGCAACGTTGCCATCACAAGCTTCGCTGCGACGCAGCCGCCACTGCTCGCGATAGGCTGCCTTGAAAGAACTGAAGCAGTGAGTGTCCAGAGGCTGTAAGTATGGAGTCATGCCTGGCGGAACGTACAAAAGGTGGATGTTGTTTCGGTACGCTGCATTGAAAATGGAGTCGTGCAAATGCGCCGGCGCCAGATCGAGGACCAGGTACACGGCACGGGCACTGCAGAGATCACCAAGGCGGCGACAAAGTAAGTCTATGTACCTTCTCATGACGCGATGCGTCATCCAAGAGGACGTCTCCCTCCACAGCACCAAGTTTGGGCACAGGCTTTTCGCTTCCTTCATGAGCTTTAAGGAGAAGCGACGCCTGTTGCCCAGTAATACTTGGGGCAGTTGCCGCTGCAGGTCCGCCTCGTGCACGATTGCAGAGATGTACGTCACGCACCCACGCCGGTCCTGCAGCCGTGAGCAATCTCTTGCTCGCTTGGAGGCTATTGCACCTGGCAACTGTCCGGGATACAAGCAAATGGCCGTTTCGTCCATGTTGATCAGCAGTGGCTGGCGGGCCCTGGCCAAAGAATAATTCACGAGCTGAAAGAAAGTGGCCGCCTGGCACAGGTGCCAAGAACCCAGGATCCGTCAGATCATAGGCTAGCGAGCTCTCTTTTGGGTGTGTCAAAGATGGACCCGGCACGGTCAACTTTAATAAACCCCGAAAATGGTGATCCTACGCTGCCACCAAAATGGGTGTCACAAAACAACCCCCAAATGTATTTGAGAACAAGCTTCTTAGAGAACGCACAAAACCCTGGAAGGGGTTCGAAGCTTGGCACCAAAAAGAGCTCCAAAATGCAGCTCAAAAATGGACACCCAAAAATAGGTCCAAAACTCACACCCAAAACGGGGTTGAAAACTGGCAGCAGAAACAGAGCTGTGTTGACAGACTTTGCTGCAAACCATTTGTAAAGCTCTGACTATAACACTGGGCGCGGTCTCCCTCTAGTCTCCTCGTTACCGTAGAAGGCAAACAACTCCTCTTCAAATCTCGGACAGCCTTCGTGCGCTTCTCCTCAAGAGAAATCGGCGGCGCAGCCCTAAGTCGGCCATAGGTGCAACCAAACTCCTGGCGAAAGCGTCTTAAGAATTTGCGCTGGCTCCGTGCAGTTCGCAAGGGCCGGAGTAAACGAGCAGCAACTGCGACAGGTACGTCTTCAGGGATGAGCTTGCGAAACTCTGTTACAAGCATCCAGCGACTAGGGGCAACTCCATGCAGGACATTTTGCGACTGGACCCAAGTCCATAAGCGATCAAAAACCACAAAACGGGCGGCGTGCAGGAGATCGCGCATGGTACTGCGGCGTAGCGGCTGGACTAACAGCCTACCCATGACAGCTGCCAAGTCTGCGAGAGACGCGGTGCATGTGTCCGCTGCCCAGGCCAGGTACCGTGACGCCACATGCACACAGCCAGCCAGCGTGTAGACTTGCACCGCCCGGGCGGCCAAGACTGGGCCAGGAGTAGCTGCGTCGCCTATGCGAGTTGCGCGCTTCTCAAGTCGCTCCAACTTCCGTCGACGGCTGCGAATCTGCCGGCTCAGATCCGCAAGCTCCGAGGCCATTCTCGCACTGCTCATGATGGATTATTTCATGGGAAACTGCAGCTAGATGCTGACAGCACCACACTACACCGATGGGCAAAGCTGTGGCACCCATGCAGCTTGCTGTGTGCTACCCTGCATGCACAGTAACACCACCCGATTGTAGAGCCCGTCATGTCACACGCAAGACAACATGGCCGGATGTACTACAAGACCGTCGCCACACAGCAGTAGAAGATGCTGTCGCACACTTCACACGCAAGACAACATGGCCGGATGTACTACAAGACCGTCGCCACACAGCAATAGAAGATGCTGTCGCACACTGTAGCGGCCCCTACTAGTGGACCTTGCGCCGCTGCAATTCCTGCACCCCAAAACGTGGGTCCCCAAAGCGGCCCTTGGCCTCATCTCCCGTTGGTAGCTTTGGTGCTACTTGCGGCCCCATGATCGGCGCGCCCCAAACAGTGAATCTAGAGCACACACGCACACAAGAGGCACCTCAGCTCCTGCTCTTGGCGCTGCTTTTGCTTTCGGCGCCATGGCTCTACAAAGCAGGTCGCACTGAGAACCTCATGCTGCGTATCTGACAGCAGACCGGAGCTCACACACGAGAGTACCATCGCCGCAAATGTCGACAGTGCTTTGCGCGCACGCAGCTGCTCGACTCTTTGATAGCGAGCTGCTGACAGCAACTTCTGGAACAACGGTCTTGGCTTCAGGGAAGCGTTCCCTTTTGAGCTTCCTTAGGGATGCACGCAAGGAGTTGCTAACAAGCGACCTACACAAGACGCCTCTGACCTTCCACTGCATCAATTCAACCGCCATGTGTCCGCTTCAAGTACTGTGAGGGACTGACCTGCCGCATGGAAAGTCTGACCGCTTTCTGGCCACCAAACCGGGGTCAGAAAAGCTCCAAAACTGGGTCACAAGGATGTGGTCAACACACGATTCATGAGGTCTCGTACTACCTGTTCCTCGGCCACCCGGAGGCGGTGGAACTTGTACAACATTGCCGGAAACGGTGTTTATGCATTGCAAACAGCTGAGACTTCTAATCGGAAAGGACGGGGTGCAAAGGTGCATTCTTTCAAGAAAAAGTGAACTATTGAATACTTTTCTCTTGTTGCCCTAAAGCCCTGCGCCTTTGCACCCCCCCCCTTCTGCAGATTCTCCCCTAAACCCTCCCTTGCAGGTCCTCCCAAAACCCTCCTTTCCAGATCCTCCCTAAACCCCTTTCTGCAAATTCCCCTAAACCCTCCCTCAGGTCCTTCCCCAACCCTCCCTTGCAGATCCTCCCTACACCCCCTTCTGCAGATTCTCCCCTAAACCTTCCCTTGCAGGTCCTCCCCAAAACCCTCCCTTCCAGATCCTCCCTAAACCCCTTCCTGCAAATTCCCCCAAACCCTTCCTTGCAGGTCCTTCCCTAAACCCTCCCTTCCAGATCCTCCCTAAACCCCTTTCTGCAAATTCCCCTAAACCCTCCCTTGCAGGTCCTTCCCCAACGATCAACCCTACACCCCTTCCTGCAAATTCACCTAAACCCTTCCTTGCAGATTCTCCCCTAAACCCTCCCTTCCAGATCCTCCCTAAACCCCTTCCTGCACATTCCCGTAAACCCTCCTCCCTAAACCCCTTCCTGCACATTCCCGTAAACCCTCCCTTGCAGGTCCTTCCCTAAACCCTCCCTTCCAGATCCTCCCTAAACCCCTTTCTGCAAATTCCCCTAAACCCTTCCTTGCAGATTCTCCCCTAAACCCTCCCTTCCAGATCCTCCCTAAACCCCTTCTTGCAAATTCCCCTAAACCCTTCCTTGCAGGTCCTTCCCTAAACCCTCCCTTCCAGATCCTCCCTAAACCCCTTTCTGCAAATTCCCCTAAACCCGCAGGTCCTTCCCCAACCCTCCCTTGCACATCGCAATTCTCCCCTAAACCCTCGCTTGCAGCTCCTCCCCAAAACCCTCCCTTCCAGATCCTCCCTAAACCCCTTTCTGCAAATTCCCCTAAACCCTTCCTTGCACGTCCTTCCCTAAACCCTCCCTTCCAGATCCTCCCTAGATCCCTTTCTGCAAAGTCCCCAAACCCCTCCCTTGCAGGTCCTTCCCCAACCCTCCCTTGCAGATCCTCCCGTTTTCCAAATCCAACTGCTATGCAACGAGCAAGTTTCAAGCCTGCCGGCACGGTTTGTGCAATTTTGACATAAGCCATTTTTTTCGAGCTTTGCACGGCTTGGATTAAGTCATGCATTCTGGTTTTGGGCGTTTCGAGATCTGCGCCTTAGTTTCCAATAGGAAAGGCTAGGCCAAAAAGCAATTCCTGGCCTGCAGTGCACGGTATGTGCAGTTTCGGGCATAAGTCGTTGTTTTTCGAACTTTGGTCGGCTTGGTTTTGCCCTCCTACATTCTGGTTTCGTGCATTGTGACTCAGTTTCCAATAGAAATGGCTATGCCACAAAGAAGTTCCAGGCCTGCAGGCACGGTATGTGCAATTTTTGACATAAGCAATTTTTTTCGAACTTTAAACGGCTTGGATTACGTCATGCATTCTGGTTTTGGGCGTTTCGAGATCTGCGCCTTAATTTCCAATAGGAGCGGCTATGCCAAACAGAAGTTCCAGGCCTGCGGTGCACGGTATGTATCGGTATGTGCAGTTTTTGGCATAAGCAATCTTTTTCGAACTTTGGACGGCTTGGTTTTTGACCTCGTACATTCTGGTTTCGTGCGTTGTGCCTAGTTTCCAATAGGAACGGTCTTTCAAGCGGCTCTGCACATACCCGGCCTTGCAGGCCTGGAACTTGCTCCTTGCCGAACAGCTCCTATTGGAAACTAGGGCACACAACTGCAAACGCACGAAACCAGAATGTACAAGGCAAAACCAAGCCGACCAAAGTTCGAAAAAAATGGCTTATGCCAAAAACTGCACATGCCGATGCAACCGTGCACTGCAGGCCTGGAACTTCTTTTTGGCATAGCCGCTCCTATTGGAAACTAAGGCACCACCAGAATGTACAAGGCAAAACCACCAAGCCGACCAAAGTTCGAAAAAAATGGCTTATGCCGAAAACTGCACATACCGATACAACCGTGCGCTACAGGCCTGGAACTTCTTTTTGGCATAGCCGCTCCTATTGGAAACTAAGGCACAACCAGAATGTACAAGGCAAAACCACCAAGCCGACCAAAGTTCGAAAAAAATGGCTTATGCCAAAAACGGCACATGCCGATACGACCGTGCACTGCAAGCCTGGAACTTCTTTTTGGCATAGCCGTTCCTATTGGAAACTAAGGCACAACCAGAATGTACAAGGCAAAACCACCAAGCCGACCAAAGTTCGAAAAAATGGCTTATGCCAAAAACGGCACATACCGATACGACCGTGCACTGCAGGCCTGGAACTTCGTTTTGGCATAGCCGTTCCTATTGGAAACTAAGGCACAACGCGCGAAACCAGAATGCACAAGGCAAAACCACCAACCCGACCAAAGTTCGAAAAAAATGGCTTATGCCAAAACTGCACATACCGATACGACCGTGCACTGCAAGCCTGGAACTTCTTTTTGGCATAGCCGTTCCTATTGGAAACTAAGGCACAACGCGCAAAACCAGAATGTACGCTACCAAGCCGACCAAAGTTCGAAAAAGATGGCTTATGCCAAAACCTGCACATACCGTGTCTCGCCCCCAGAATCGTGTGTGCTAAGTCAGGCAAACAACTAACGCGCGTACGCTCCCACTCCCACAACGACACACTCACATCGAACTCTTCCTCTTTCTTCCTCTCTCTCGCTCTCCTCCCGTCTCTTTCTCCTCTTTCTCTTTCTTTCTCTCTCTACCTGCGGACCTGTCAGTCACACGTCATGGTTTACCGATCCTGACAAACATGCTCTTACTCAGACATGTGGATGAGCTCAGGGCAGGTGAACCGCCTCCGCTGGATGATCAAGCTTGAGCAGCTCCAGGTGGTCAAGGCGTAGCAAGCCAACAAACATGCGCTTACTCCGACATGTGGATGAGCTCCGGGCAGGTGAACCGCCTCCGCTGGATGATCAAGCTTCAGCAGCTCCAGGTAGGTCAGGGCGTAGCAAGCCAGCAACCTGATCAAGGATGTGTCCGACAAAACGAAATCTGTGCCACGTCCAGCGAGCGTACAGTGCTGCTCAAAGCAACGAGGCCTTTAGAGAGGACGTACAAGACTTGCACGGTTGAAGGTCTCCTGCTTGGCGAAAGCGTTCACGTTCAGTGCTGGTCAAAACAACGAGGCCTTTAGAGAGGTCGTACATCTGCACGCTGTGGAATGTCTCATGCTGGGCGAAGGCCTTCACAAACGGCAGTAGCAGGCTGGCACAGAAAGAAAGGCGAGTGACACCCAGGAGCCTTCTTGAGGACTGAAGCATTCGGACCTGAGCGCAGGCTTTGCCGTGCTTCAGAGAGGATCTGAAGTCGCCACTACGGAACTAACCTCGTTGCCTCGTTGCCGCCGAAGATGTACAGTTTGCTTGCACAACCTGAACCATCCCAAGCAAGAGCCCGCACAGCACCAGTGAAGCAGCTACAGGGTCCCAGCTTGCCGAGTTGAGCGTGCCCCGGACGAAGGTCTCCAGCATCTTGCGGATCCGAATCCAGCGAGCGACACAGCTGTTCAAAAACAACGAGGCCTGTAAGAGGTCTCCCCAGCGGTCCACCAGCATTTTTCGAGTCCTAGCAAACATGCTCCAACTTCTGTTTTTCTTCAACTTCTCCCTCCGAAGCCTCCTTCCAGACGCACGTTGCATCGAAACCTTGGCAAGTGACCGCAAGGCGGACAGACTTCTTGGCAACAAGGGTTGCTCCCAAAGGACTGCGTGCAAAAACAGCATGTCTCCAAAACATGCCTTCAAATCTTTCCGCAAACTGCCTGAAAGCAACGTGTTGCACAAAAACGTCTTTAGATAGAGGACATGCGCTCAAAAACAGCAATTGCGGAAATTCTGCCTAACAAATCTGCCCAGTTGAACAGATTCACACATATGGTTGCGGAAACTGTCCTCCCTAACGCTTCCTGCAATCTCACTACAACAATCATGATGCCGACGCTCACGTCTGCTGTTTTGATTTGCGTCAAGGCCAGTTACAAGCCCTGTCTGAAAGCTTCTAGAATCTCCGGCGGTGTTCGCCACACTGGCGATGACAATGCGTCGCTCTGCGAACTGGAGACGGCTTGAGCACTCTGAGATCGGAAAGCTGCGTGGATCTCCGGCGGCGTTTCCCAATGAGGCGACAAGAGCCGAGAATTTTCTGGCGATGTAGGAGGTGGGCCTAGCGGTGTCCACGGCTGCGCAAGCTCCTCGTCCAAATGTTCAAGCGGTGCTGCTGTCCGCGGCGGTGTCCACGCAGGCCAGGACTCCCCAAACGAAGCTTCCGCCGGCGACCCCGGCGGAGTCCACGGCTGCGCAAGCGTCGATGTCGGATGCTCTCCGAACTCCGCAGACCACGAATGAGGCAGAGAGAGCGGTCGCGCCGCATGCACAGCTGGTTCCGAAGCCACTGGAGGGGCCGCTTCGGACGGAGTCGAAGCCAGTGGATGCTCGGCTTTCCGCTTCCGGCCAACCTGGCAGAAACTAGAACCTTCGGAACAAACCCGAAGATTTCGAACACGTACAACCCTACGCACACCTAATGCTTTGGGCACCAAGGCACAGCCTCCGAGCTCTCCAAAGGGCAAGTCCGCGCAAGAGCTTCCTCGAAGTCCACTAGCTCAGAATCAATGCCTGGATTTTGCTTGACGTACTCCTGGTAGTTGTCATTGATCCACCTGCTGTAACAGCCCTTGCAACGGTAGCAAAGTTTCAGCTTGTTGTCACGCAGTTCCTGCGGCAAAGCATACTTGAAGTGCCACCTCAGCTGAAACCTGTTGTGAAAAGCAAGGCGCTCGGCTTCATCAATCTCGCCTTTAGCAGTTCGCGGCTGCACCTTCGCTTGACAAGTCATGATGACCGGCGGGGGCGAATGCACCAGGACAGAACCGGCCCCCTTCACGGCAGCAGTGACGCTCTCGCCCTCCAGTAGCAGCAACAACGTGTCCCACGGTATGGGGGAGGAACTCAGCCGCCAGTCCTGGAAGACCGTGATGAGGTGCTGCTCAAGCCCCATAAGGGGGAACGTATCTCCCTTATTGGGCCGCAAGAAGGTGCGATTCTCGAAGATGTGCATCAAAGGCCTTGTCAAACCAGTCTTCCCAGAGTTGGACTCACCATAAAGCAAGATGTTGTTGTTCTTGGCCGCAGTCCCCAGCTTGAGAAGACGCAGGATGCAGAACGCGAACCTGCCTGCACTCTTTCCATGATGCTCCAACAAGTTGTCCAAAGCTTCGCGCAACCTGGAGGGCTCATAGCACACACAAGCCTCTTGACTGGCAGCTGCCCAAAGCCGCAGACGCTCCTCGCGTTGTTTGGGCGTGGTTGTCTCTGTCAACATCATCTGCCAGGATAAGAACAGGGGCTGCATCTTCGGCCCCTGCCGCGCCATGAACTCCTGGAACTTGCCATTGCCACGCTGACGCTGCTGCTCAGCCCATTCTATGAGCTCCTGGTACGAAGTCAACCGTGGACGCAAGTTCCGAAGCGCATTGAACATGTCACTTGGCCGGAAAGAAGCACTCGAATACTTACGCATCTTGCTTTCCATCTGTTCCAAGGGGAAGGTCGAAGAGAAGTAAGGATCGCCATCGAGTTCAGAATGGCTTTTCTTGAAGCTCGGACAAAGTACATAGCGAAGAATGCGCCATATATCAGCATGGAACTGTGGCAAAGCCAGGCGGCCATAAAAGCCACGCTCCCGCAAGTTCTTGGCCACAGCTTTCCACTTCACACGACGACTCAGCTTTAGCACTGCATGCCAATGCCATGTTCTCTCCCATCTTCGTGAAGAGCTGGCATGCTGCTCTGCCACAACGCAGTAGTACGCAATGGAATCTGCACCGTACACCTGCTTCAGAGCCTTGCCCAAGCATTTCTTGCCATGATCCGTGGCAGTAATGGCATCTGGCTTGTTCGAGTGAGGAAACGTCCAGAAGTGCACTGTGCTTCCTGCGTACCTGACACAAACTACGCGGCCCGACACAGCAACAAGTTTCTCCGAAAACAAAGCTCCTTCCAACTTCTTTGCCAAGCGGCTTGATTTGCTTAGTCACACATCGCAAATCCGCAAACTGATCCACAGGGCCGTCAGCCTCCTCAGAACTGCTCTGCTCCGCAGCAAAAACATCATCATGCGCGGCAAGGCTCACTTCAGAGACTTCAGAGCTTTCGTCGCAGGAGTCCGGGGCCGCAGATGAGTCCGAAGACGAGCTACTATTGGAGCTGGAGGTGCTGCCAGCAGTCAACCGCCCATCAGAAGACATGCCATGGACCCCTTCGCCGCCATGGCTCCACGTCCTGTGAGTCCGACTGATTTTGCTAATTGCATAGCCAGACGCCTGCGGCTGCACAACACGGGGTCTTTGCAGACAGCATATTTCCCCGGCCCTCCCGTACCCACCGGAACAAAGATGAATGTCACGTTCGCAGCTTTGAACAGCGCAAAAAGTCTTTGAGAACGCCGCTCTTGCTTTCCAGGCCATTGAACAGGATGCGCAACGTAACAGCCTGCAGCAAGCCCGAAGCAGTCTAAACTCCAAGCTCTTTATTTCGATTTGCATGACCGCGGAATCCACAAGCACATCATGCCTCAACAAAGCGTTAGAGCAACGGGGCAAAGTCTGAGTCTTTGCCAACACTTCCGAATTGCGGAAGCACGCCCGCAAAGCACATTTAGGCGCAACTGAACAAACGTAGACGACACAGGCTTGCAGAGATTTGAGCTCATGAACCTGTAACTTCATCTTTGTTTTGTGGGGGTAAGGGGAGTGCCGTCACTTCGATATGATGACTGATGCACAGCGTGCATATGGCACTCTCAGCTTCTGCATTCAAGGGCAAAGGTGCCTCCCAATCTGACTCTTCTCCACGAGCAGCGATAAATAGTCTCCCACATGTTAGACATGCAATCCGGTCTGCTGTCACATGCATCGTTTTGCATACATGCACGAGCAGTGTATTGCCAAGCGCCAAAATACATCCGACGAACACCCAAACACTTGCAACATCCGGCTGCGACCTTAGATGCGGCTTTTGGCTGCGATGTTGTAGCAACTTGTCAAAAAAATCCGGCTACGACCTTAGAGACGGCTTGTGCCTGCGATGGTTGACAAATGTGGCCAACAGTGTTTTGCGCAGTAGCAAATCCCCTGTGCAGCACGAGTACTGTGTTACCCAGAGCCAAAATACATCCACGAACATCCAAACGGGTAGAACGTCCGGCTAGGACCTTAGATACCGCCCTTGGCTGCGATGTTTCAACCAATTTGTCATAGCATGTTTCTCGCCTTCGCAAATGCCATATCCGGCACGAGCCGTATGTTACCGCGCAGCAAAATGCATCCAACGAGTATCCATGCGCTTGAAGCGTCCGGCTACAACCTTAGATACGGCTTTCGGCTGCGATGTTTCAGAAATTTGGCAAAATGTGTTGCGCGCATTAGCAGATGCCATACATCGCACGAACAGTGTGTTACCAAGCACGAAAATGCATCCAACGAGTATCCAAGCGCTTGAAACGTCCAGCTACAACCTTAGATACGGCTTTCGGCTGCGATGTTTCAGAAATTTGGCAAAATGTGTTGCGCGCATTAGCAGATGCCATACATCGCACGAACAGTGTGTTACCAAGCACCAAAATGCATCCAACGAGTTTCCAAGCGCTTGAATAGATGATAGCTTTGTAGCCTTTCCAACAAACCACAGTAAGAACATTCAGATGTGCCCTCGTACTGACTTCGATTACTCGCAGCATCAAGGCAACCAACGTGTCTGATGCGGTTTAAAGCAGCACTCAGATCTCTGTTGGCGGGTGAAGACTCCGACACTTCCCAGAGACTCCAAAACCCCTCAACTAAGGAATTGACCGTAAGTCTAGTTAGGGTTCCTGTCTAAGTTACACTGCATTCCTTAGTTAAGGGGTTTTGGAGTCTCTGGGTCTGGGCTACTGAGAGGCGTGCCGTCCAGATGATAGCTTCGTAGCCTTTTCAGCAAACCACAGTAAGAACATTCAGATGTGCTTCCCTTCGATTACTCTCGCAGCATCCAAGGCAACCAACGTGTCTGAAGCGGTTTAAAGCAGCGCTCAGATCTCTATTGGCGGGTGAACACTCCGACACTTCCCAGAGACTCCAAAACCCCTCAACTAAGGAATTGACCGTAAATCTAATTAGGGTTCCTATCTAATTTAGACTGTATTCCTTAGTTAAAGGGTTTTGGAGTCTCTGGGTCTGGGCTACTGAGAGGCGTGCCGTCCAGATGATAGCTTCGCAGCCTTTTCAGCAAACCACAGTAAGAACATTCAGATGTGCTTCTCTCGTACTGACGTCGATTACTCTCACAGCATCCAGGACAACCAACGTGTCTGATGCGGTTTAAAGCAGCGCTCAGATCTCTATTGGCGGGTGAACACTCCGACACTTCCCAGAGACTCCAAAACCCCTGAATTAAGGAATTGACCGTAAATCTAATTAGGGTTCCTGTCTAATTTAGACTGTATTCCTTAGTTAAAGGGTTTTGGAGTCTCTGGGTTTGGGCTATTCTGCATCTCAATGATTCAATGATAGGAAGAGCAGACAGTGAAGGAGCGAAAAAGCCCCCTGAGAAGGGGGCCGGCCAAAGCAGCCCGCATCTAATTCCGGCTCTACAAGGTGACTCCAGATGGAGCTTGGATATCTCTGCGGCAGGGAAACCCCCAAAAAATCCTGAGCTGCATTACGGACTCCAAGCTTTTACTTCCAGCTCTCAGCCCTCAAAAGTCCACAGCTGTGGTGCCGACGCTGGACTTTTGCTTAGAAACCTGAGCCCTGAACCCCAAAACACCATCAGCCCAAAATCCCCTGAACCTCTGTCTTTGGGGCCGGGCCTCACTGCCCTGCGGCGTCCGGCTGTGTGTGCTTGCCTGTGCTTGTCTGTACTTGCTGCCTTCCTAAGATGTGGTAGCTGTCTGTCTGTTGTCTTCCTTCGAAATGTGCGCTTGAAAGATGTGTAAACCAACCCTACAAAGGTTACATGCTGTCACAGCATCATCCAGCACATCGCGCACCCCCGACGGTGCTCAAACAGGCTGCTGCAATCTACTGCTCTGGGCTGGCAGACACACGCACGCAAACAACACAACACACATGAGCTCGTGTGTGTCCGATTGCTACGCATGTTTTTGCCACAAGCTGTCGTTAGTGCAATCCAGACTGCGAGTATACACTGTTGCGGGCGGCCACAACACGTACTTCCCACGGCTTCTGGCCCAAGTCTTGGAAAACATAAAGACATCGATGCGAAACCCAACAGCTAGCAGCTTCGGAGGCTATGCTCACAATCAAGCCCTTCGCACGAACAGTGTGTTACCAAGCACCAAAATGCATCCAACGAGTTTCCAAGCGCTTGAATAGATGATAGCTTTGTAGCCTTTCCAACAAACCACAGTAAGAACATTCAGATGTGCCCTCGTACTGACTTCGATTACTCTCGCAGCATCCAGGGCAACCAACGTGTCTGAAGCGGTTTAAAGCAGCGCTCAGATCTCTATTGGCGGGTGAACACTCCGACACTTCCCAGAGACTCCAAAACCCCTCAACTAAGGAATTGACCGTAAATCTAATTAGGGTTCCTATTTAATTTAGACTGTATTCCTTAGTTAAAGGGTTTTGGAGTCTCTGGGTCTGGGCTACTGAGAGGCGTGCCGTCCAGATGATAGCTTCGCAGCCTTTTCAGCAAACCACAGTAAGAACATTCAGATGTGCTTCTCTCGTACTGACGTCGATTACTCTCACAGCATCCAGGACAACCAACGTGTTTGATGCGGTTTAAAGCAGCGCTCAGATCTCTATTGGCGGGTGAACACTCCGACACTTCCCAGAGACTCCAAAACCCCTGAATTAAGGAATTGACCGTAAATCTAATTAGGGTTCCTGTCTAATTTAGACTGTATTCCTTAGTTAAAGGGTTTTGGAGTCTCTGGGTTTGGGCTATTCTGCATCTCAATGATTCAATGATAGGAAGAGCAGACAGTGAAGGAGCGAAAAAGCCCCCTGAGAAGGGGGCCGGCCAAAGCAGCCCGCATCTAATTCCGGCTCTACAAGGTGACTCCAGATGGAGCTTGGATGTCTCTGCGGCAGGGAAACCCCCAAAAAATCCTGAGCTGCATTACGGACTCCAAGCTTTTACTTCCAGCTCTCAGCCCTCAAAAGTCCACAGCTGTGGTGCCGACGCTGGACTTTTGCTTAGAAACCTGAGCCCTGAACCCCAAAACACCATCAGCCCAAAATCCCCTGAACCTCTGTCTTTGGAGCCGGGCCTCACTGCCCTGCGGCGTCCGGCTGTGTGTGCTTGCCTGTGCTTGTCTGTACTTGCTGCCTTCCTAAGATGTGGTAGCTGTCTGTCTGTTGTCTTCCTTCGAAATGTGCGCTTGAAAGATGTGTAAACCAACCCTACAAAGGTTACATGCTGTCACAGCATCATCCAGCACATCGCGCACCCCCGACGGTGCTCAAACAGGCTGCTGCAATCTACTGCTCTGGGCTGGCAGACACACGCACGCAAACAACACAACACACATGAGCTCGTGTGTGTCCGATTGCTACGCATGTTTTTGCCACAAGCTGTCGTTAGTGCAATCCAGACTGCGAGTATACACTGTTGCGGGCGGCCACAACACGTACTTCCCACGGCTTCTGGCCCAAGTCTTGGAAAACATAAAGACATCGATGCGAAACCCAACAGCTAGCAGCTTCGGAGGCTATGCTCACAATCAAGCCCTAGGTTTTTGGACATCAGATGTTGGGATGGGAGCATACCGTTACTGTGAAACGCATGGCGCCAATCCCTCTGTACAGAAGACTGCGAGTATACACTGTTCCGGGCGGCCACAACACGTACTTCCCACGGCTTTTGGCTCTTGGAAAACATAAAGACATCGATGCGACACCCAACAGCTAGCAGCTTCGGAGGCTGTGCTCACAATCAAGCCCTAGGTTTTTGGACATCAGATGTTGGGATGGGAGCATACCGTTACTGTGAAACGCATGGCGCCAATCCCTCTGTACAGAAACATCAGCTATGTCAACAAGAACGCCTTGCCATCACAGGCTGCTTTGCTGCAGCTTGGAGCTACTGTACCTTTCCGGCTTAGCCCTGCTGTTGCACAGCTGCCGCTTGGGCGCCCTGCTGTTGCACAGCTGCCGCTTGGGCGTCTTTCGCCTGTACAAGCAGTAGAAGTTCCTCACGGCTCAAGAGCTTTGCTGCCTGGCACCCAAGTCCGATGCAACCACAGGGGCAGAAATGAAATCCCAGAGCATGGCAGAAACCTTGAGCAGCTTCCCCTTCCGCTTTTCAGCTTGCTTGCTTCTCTCCCTGTTGTGCTTGATGGCCTCAGGTGCAGGCTCACGCACTAAGATGTGTGCACCACCCTGCTTTCGACCAGTCTTGACACCGGGCCACCAGCCTGACGGAGCTGTGCTCGCTGTTTTTTCAACGCCTCCAATTCCGATTTTGCGGGCTGGACGCTCTAGGGCTCGCGATCTTAGGGGCTCTAAAGTGCTTGCAAAACGGGCGCGCGCGGCATCGGAGGCGCTTTGGAGGCGCGCCGTCGTGCTCCGGAGCTGTTTGGGAGCCGCGCGCTTACGCGCGCTCGTTCGGTGCGGAGGGCGTGGGAGCAGCTCGTGCGTTGCTCGTAGGCGGCCGGCGAGTGCTCGTGAGTTGCAAGCAAGCAGCTCGTGAGTTGCGAGCAGCTTTTGCGCAGGACGCTTGAAGAATTTTCAGGGCTGTCAGTCAATTTGACTGACAGGTTGTTGCGAAATTTCCCAAGCGAGTGCTCTTAAGTTGCCAGCAAGTAGCTCGTGAGCTTTTGCGCAGGGCGCTCGAAGAATTTTCAGGGCTGTCAAGCAATTTGACTGGTCCTGCCGTCGGGTAGCTTGTGAGTTGCCAGCAAGTAGCTCGTAAGCTGGCGAGTGCTCGTAAGTTGCCAGCAAGTAGCTCGTGAGCTGCTGGCGAGCACTCGTCGGCTGCTGGCAAGTGGCGCGCCCTTAAAGTTCCTCTAAAGCCCGTTTTGCAAAGACTTTAGAGCCCCTAAGATCGTCGGAGCTGCGGGCCGTAGGCCCGCGAATCGATAGTGCTCGAAAGTACCGAATTCTGACCTATGTCTCGAACTGAGGCCTGTAGCTATCACAGAGTGGAGAGCTGGAACACCCTCCCCAGAGAGAGAAAAAAATCCTCCGGGCCCGGCCCCGTACTGGTTAGCTCGGCAGCGGAAAGCCTGCTTCTCTCAGTGCCTCTCGGTGCTGCTCGGTTGCCCGAGCATAGGCTTGCGGAACGTAAGCAGCGAGAGCCCACATGCTGCCCTCGTGCGGCTCCACCATGTGATACCGGCGAGCGTCGAAGCTCACCGGCTTGTCGTGCATGTCGAGCCATCTACCCGGCAGCTCTCGCCCCCTTTTCTTGTCGGCCAGCCAGGCCGTGGAGTCCCCCTCGTCATCTTCGATCCACACCCGCCCTCCTGTGTACTCGCCCAGAGCCAGCGCGTGATTCGCGTGCCCTGGCATGTTCTGAATGTCCCGGTGCAGCCCCATGCGCGGGTTGAAGAGCACAGCTATGGACGTTCAGGTGCCGTTCGGAAAGCCGATCTTGAGAAAGCTGTTCACGGCTGCACAGGCTGCCCGCAGGCCCGTGGCATTGGAGACCCCGACCACGCCGCCGTGCCCGAAAAGCCCCAGCGTGGCATATCGCTCATAGGCCCCCGGCCCCACCGCCCGAGTGCGACCCCGGTGCTTCCAGTCCACCGACCACAGATCCAGCAACCGCACGAGGTTAGCTTCGGTCGGCTCCTCCGTGGCGTTCCGGCACGCCAAATCCATTTTTTACATTGACAGCATTTATCACCAAAAACACCCATGCCCCTAAAACACCATGCCGCACCCCAATTTTTCGGGATTTTGAAGCCGCCCGGGGAGGGTGCGCCCCGACGGCCCCCGGCAGCCGGCCGTTTTGCGAGCCGACCACGCACCGGCGAGAGCCCGATTTCGGTGTGCCCCCCGCCTAGGGTTTGAGCACGTCTTCGGCCGGATCGTCCCTTTCCTGTCGAATCGGTGCCGGCCAGCCCCGGAACGTGCTCGGGGAGGGTTTAGGATGGGTCGAACACAGCCACACGGAATCGCCGAGCATCACGGAACCGCCGCGCCTCCGATTCTCGTGGTGCGCCCTGCCTATGTTTCACACACCCTGCCGGGCCCGCCGGCCAAAAGCGACACAGCCAGCTCCGAGAAGGCCCGCGCAAGGCCAAAAAGGCTTTGCCGGGCCGTTTCACCCCAGATTGTGGCGAGAGCGCGATTTCGGTGGATACGTCCCCTAGGTTTGGCTCAAGTTTTCGTGGCTGGGTGCGCTCAGTGTCGATTCGCGGCGAGCCTGTGGCCGCCGTCGACCTGATCCGTGGGGGTTTAGGATGCTCACAGATGCTCGCTCGCCTTTGCTCACTGATGCCTTTTTGTTTTTGATTTGTAATGTAGCTAGGCCCGCCGACTTTTGCAGTAACATTTTGCTAGAGTGCTTTCGCCTGGGGTTGCTTTTTGGTTTGGTTCAGGGCACCCTAACCCCTTCGGCCCCAGCAGTAGGTTTGCTTCCCGTCTGCCTTGCAAGTGCCCTGCGTCCCTAACCCGTAGGTCCCCCCGCCCGCGTCTGCCCTGCGTTCAGGTTTTGTTTCCGCGCCGCGGTCCACCAACTAGAGCGCACATGGTTCGCGGGTCGCGGGGCAACACAGCACATCATGATCACATGAGCCCAGCAGCGCGGCAGTGGCAGCACAGGCAGCACAGGCAGCACTGTCTAGCACGGCAACACAGCAGTCACGGCACAGCAGACACAGGTGACACAAGCACCGCAGTACTGCACAATGGCGAGGGCTCTTCGTCCCGGTGAGGGCTTGGTGGAGATCGAGGATCGCGACGGCAGGGTGTGGCAGGTGCCGATCAATGTCGCGTACTGGCGCTCACTCAGCGGCGATCAGAGCCTCTACATGTTTGAAAGGTTTGTTGCTGACGGCGGGTTTTTGTAGGTGCCTTTGAGACTTTGAAGCTCTTGCCACTCTAGTTCAGATCCAAGGCAGACGATCCTGATGGTCAAGCTCCGCAACCAGATCGAGGCTGAGGGCACAGAGGACCGCTTGGCAGAGGGTGGCGGCGTGCTTCAGTGCAACGTCGCCCTCGGATGCGAGTGCCTGCCGCGTCCGCCCGATGGACTCGATGGACCCGTGGCCGAAGAGGGCGAGAAGGAGGACAGCCAGAGTCAGAGCTCGAAGAAAAGAAAGAAGAAAAAGAAGAACAAACCCCAGGCGGAGGGCGAGAAAAAGGACGACAAACCCATGGCCGAGGGCGACAAGAAGGACGACGAAGCCAAGGCGTCGGGCGAGCCGGCAAGCGGTCTGCACTCCATGGACTAGCGTGCCTCTGGTGGAGAGTGGAATCTTGCCCGACGAAGACTGCCGGACATGGAATGCTCTTCGGCTTTCTCGGCCATTTGGATATGATCAAGTGCGTTTTTGGAGCGGCCGAGGGGTGAGTTTTTAAAAGTGTGTGGCGTGGTTTCCCCTATTACCCCCCTAAGCCCCGGTTTCCCTTCCCTTAAGTTTGCAGGGCTTCCCGAACCCTTTTCGGCCCCCGCTGTAGGCTGTCCAATTCTGCCCTGCAAGTGAGCGCGCTTCTGTGCGAGCCGTCCCGAACCCACCTAAGCCTTCTGCTTTGACTTTGTGTTTCCGCGCTCGCAGGTTCAAGGGTAGGGGGCTGGGGTTGCCGGGCGGGCGGTGGGTGGGCGGGGCGGGCTTTTGTCGCCGGGCCCTCAGATCGTTTGCGCTTTTGTGTGTCTGTGCGTGCCAGCCCTGCGCCGCCTGCCCGTAACTAGAGCGGCCCCGTCTCGCTCTGCCCAGGCCTGAGCCTCATCGCTGGCGATCGCTCCGCGAAGCTTTTCACTCAGAGTGTTTGCCGAGGGATTTGAGATTGGAAAGTGTTTAAGGGTTGCGGGTTTTGGTTCTGTCATGCGAGTGTGTGCGCGCAGGAGCCCGTTGCTGCCCCCGCCCCGCCCGTAACTAGAGTGCCCTGCAGCCCGCCTCGTCCCGGAAACCCCGGGCCCCTCGTCGCCGCTCTCAGGTGTCAACGGCCATCGGCTGCGGCGGCCTCTTCATCTCTCGCCTGGACCCTGGACGTTTGCATCTGAAGCCGCGGCTGAGTGTGAGGGGTTTTGGTTGCCTGCAGGGTAGGTGCACCTCTTTACAAGCAGTTGCCGAAGCCTTTGCTGATTCGAGCCCTTTGGTGTCCGTAGTGCTGCGGTCATGCCATCTGACGTGCAGACGGTCCTCCTCCTCGTGTGGGGCTTCTACTGGCCGAACCATCGGCATTTCGTGGAGGATATGGATCCGCTGCTGAGTACTGGCTGGCACGGCTATCAGCTTTACGAGCAGTGGGCTGACGTCATTTACCGACTCGTGATGCTGAACTTCTTGGAGGCCGATGTCTTGATGCGTGCCCGCATCCAGCTGCAAAGGGCCGGGAGGTTGTACGCGAGCAGATACGCGGTGCGGCTTCGCGATCAATGCAGGATCGCTGCTGAAGTATTGGACCGCGACCCGGACGACCGCCTCCAGGGGTTCCAATGGTTGTGCGAAGCGAGCAACCCTCGCCTGAACGAGAGCTTCTTGCATGCCAGTCGGGTTTCCGCAGCAGCCAGTTTTGTCATCGAGCACGGCGCTTCTGGGAGGCTGCAGGCTGGAGAGGATGCTCTGTACGATCGGGTCATGCAGGAGACTGAGCGGCTCCGAACCGACGACGACATGGACCCTTTTGATGATATCAATTTCCGCTCTTAAGCCCTGCTTACAGAACAGCAGGCCCTTGGGTGCAAAAAAAGTCCATGCTGGATCCCTGCCCGTAGAGCTCGTGCAAAATAATCTGCAATCCTCGCTCCTTCCTCGCTCTTCCCAGGTATCCGATGAGGGCGGCGACGTCGGTCCGAAGCCTGGTGCTATGTGTCCGTTGCCTCTTTGAAGCCGGCTGGTTGGCATGTTTCGATGCTTTGGATGCTCGACAGCACCGGGGCCCCACTGACAGGGGTGAGCATGCTTAGCGCCGACGCATGCCTGGAGAATCGAAGTCAGTGCGAGAACTTCATCACATACTTGGTTAATGTGGCTAGCTGCCAAGCTAATACCGCGAAGCTATCATCGTTCACATACTTGGTTAATGCGGCTAGCTGACAAGCTAATACCACGAAGCTATCATCTGTTGCCATGGTTCGCGTCGTATCACTGAGCGGGCGAGAGGTCGACGTCCGCTGGGGTCCCGAGGACACCTTGGCCGATATCGCCGAGAAAGCCAGAGTGGCACTCGGCACCTGCCGCGGACGGCTTCTCCTCGGCGCCGACGTTCTCAACTTCGACAGCAAGATGAAGGATGTGGGGGATGGAGTCCTGACGTTCCAGTCGATTTTGCCCCGCACGCTGGCGAGTTTGAGGGCATACACGATCCTGTACGGCGACGGCACCGCGGAGGCGGTGGGGGACCCTGATCTCGGTGGCCGAGGTGGCGCGCAGGGGGTGAAGGCGGTGCAGTGCACCTGCCAGGCCTTTGCAGCCCTCTTGGATAATGGATCGGTCGTGGCTTGGGGACAGGAACTTGGCGGCGGCGATGCGAGTGCAGATTTTTACGAGGAAGACATCGTGCAGATCCAATCCACCGACACCGCCTTCGCGGCCATAACGATCGACGGCGCGATCGATTGCTGGGGTAACCCGTGCACAGGCGGGTTGGGGCCCCTTCAGCCTGGCGATGATGGTGAACCTGTACGGCTTGACGTGGAGGGAGTGATCGCCATCCAGTCCACTGAGCGCGCCTTCGCCGCGATTCTCAATGATGGCAGCGTCGTGGCCTGGGGTGATGAAAATGCGGGCGGCGACAACCGCCTGGTCCTACCGGCGCTGAAGAATGTCGTGAAGATCCAGGCGACGGAATCGGCCTTCGCGGCCAGTATGGCCGACGGTAAGGTGTCTTGCTGGGGTGACCCGGAAGCAGGTGGCGACGGCTTCTGGTCCGAGGATGGGGAGGACCTGTGCGGGGTCGTCGACGTACAGGCCACCAGGTTTGCCTTCGCCGCAATCACGTCCAGCGGCTCCGTGTACGCCTGGGGTCACGAGGCGGCTGGAGGCGACCTGGGTGGCCGCGTCATCACGGACGCCGTGGCCATCCAGGCAACAGACCAGGCCTTTGCCGCGATCCTGAAGGACGGCTCCGTGCGGGCCTGGGGCCATGAGACCGGCGGTGGAGACTGCGAGGCCGTGCGGGACCGCTTGGTGAAGGTCCGAGAGATCCAGGCCAACGCCCAAGCCTTCGCGGCCATCTTGGAAGACGGCTCCGTGGTGACCTGGGGCGATGCCGACTTTGGTGGCGATGGGCCGTCATTGCAGAACGTGAGGTGCATCCAGGCCTCGGCAGACGCCTTTGCAGCAATCCTGTATGATGGCTCCGTGGTCACCTGGGGGGATGCCGCGGCGGGAGGAGATAGCAGTGCAGTACAGCATCAGCTGCGGGATGTCGTCCATGTGAGTGCGGGTCTGGGCTTCTTTGTAGCAACTTTGGGCGATGGCACCACCGTACATTGGGGTGCGATCTGAATCCCCTGGCATGGCAACGGCGCCACGGTACAGAGGCGGCGCCTGCCGGTCGAGTTAAAAAGGCGCCCTGTGCTGCAAGTTCGTGAGCCTGCAGTTTGGAGGGCCCTGCCCTCTTGCTCTGCCCAGGTCTCTTCGGCGCGGCGCCTGGACCTTGTCTGTGTCGCCTCTTGAAGTTCGGTATGCTTGTGAAGGGCTGATCTAAATGAATCACTCCCCCTCGCTCCCAGGCCTGGAGTCTTCGGCACGGCTCGCGACGGCTTCGCGCATCGCCTGGGCCCTGGTGCTCTCTTTGCTGCCTCTTCGAAGCCGGCTGGTTGGCATGCTTGTGCATTCGTCGCAGCTTTGTTGATTTCCCGAGCCCCCCAGCTTCAGGGGTAGGTGCGATGGCGCACTTTCGCCGCTCGCAGGCCGTGAACGTGGTCCTCAGCCCCGCGCTGCCAGACCTGGCTCGGGTCGGCGTTCGCCTCGGCTTGGGCGACTATCCGGCCTGCTGCGACCGCCTGCTGGAGCTCCTGGATCCGAAGCTGTGCTCAGAAACTGACCGGATCGGTGTCCAGCAAGCCAACGCTGAGTTGCAGAGGCTCCGGAACAAGCTGGACCTCCTTCCCGAGTCGGAGCTGTCCAAGGCTCTCCAAGAGGCGCAAGGGGCGCCATCTAACGCGGAGCGGCTGTTTGTGACGCTGCCTTCGCAGTCGGCATCTGCCAAGAGCCGCTCCGTTCTTCAAGGGCGAGGTTTGGGAAGGGGCTCCTCTGCTCCCAAGGCCAGTTTGGACAAGTTCATGAAGCAGATGAGGAATACGACCGAGGTTGCAGAGCCCAGCGAGCCGGTGGTTGCGCAGCCCAGCGAGTCGGTTGCAGAGCCCAGCGAGCCAGCGGTTGCAGAGCCCAGCGAGCCGGTGGTTGCGCAGCCCAGCGAGCCGGTGGTTGCGCAGCCCAGCGAGCCCGCGGTTGCAGAGCCCAGCGAGCCGGTTGCAGAGCCCAGCGAGCCGAAGGTTGCAGAGCCCAGCGAGCCGGTTGCAGAGCCCAGCGAGCCGGTTGCAGAGTCCAGCGAGCCGGAGGTTGCACAGCCCAGCGAGCCCGCGGTTGCAGAGTCCAGCGAGCCGGAGGTTGCACAGCCCAGCGAGCCGGTTGCACAGCCCAGCGAGCCGAAGGTTGCAGAGCCCAGCGAGCCGAAGGTTGCAGAGCCCAGCGAGGCAGTGGTTGCAGAGCCCAGCGAGGCAGTGGTTGCACAGTGCAGCGAGTCGGCGGAGCAGGAATCAGCCGAGGAGCCATCCATTCCGGCCTTTGAGAACGGGAAGCTGGGTGAGCCGCTCAAGGAGTACAGGGACCACGTGGTGGCGAGGCAGGAGTTTGAGCACTACGGCCCGGACTGCCCGCTGGAGGTAGTCCGACGCTTCCGGGAGTGCCTCTATCGCGACGAGAAGGACACGGCGAACTTCAATCCCTACTGGGTCGTGCTGGAGTTCCCCACTCGCACTGGTGTGGGGCCGCTGCCAGAGTGGAACGGCGCGATGGCCTTCTGTCTTCGCGAAGGCGATCCCACGAACTTCCTGCTCGTGAGCAAGAACAAGGGCGTCGCGGTGCGGGCCGAGAACGTCTTCAAGGTGAATGGTGAAGAAGGACTGCCTGCCCCCGCTGTTCTCCGCGATCCTCCAGGCCGGCTGGCAGCGGGGCAACATCCGCATCTTCGACAAGGGGGCCTACTACCAAGCCAAGGACCAGGACGCGGCGGAGTTTTCCCCACGGGCGGCGCTCCGAAGCCTGGAGCACCTCGACCCCGTCGGCTACATGTCCCACATGGCCAAGCTGGAGGACCGCTTCGGAGGCGACACGGCCCTGCGGACTCGCAAGCGCAAGGCCACGACCGAGGATGAGTACATCTACGTGCAGCGGGAGGCCCTCAACAAGCTCCGCAAGGCCGTTGATGAGGAAAGGGAGGCCAAGGCGATGCTTGCGAAGTCCACGCTTTCCATCGCAGACTTCAACTACGAGACCTGCCAGTGCTGGTATTGGGACGAGCCGAGTGGCTGCAAGAAGTCCGTGCCCTTGGACGAGGCCGTCGCCATCGCCATCCAGACGAGGAGAACCATAGTGCTTTACGGGCCTCCAGGTCGAGGCAAATCGCCCTTCGCCAAAGCACTGGCCGGCTGGTACATGCAGCACGTCCTGAAAGGCAAGATCGACGAGATGATCTTCACCGGCACCGTGGACAGCCTCCGCAAGGCGTACCAGTTCAACCTGCTTCAGGGCGGGCGGCCCCTGGTTTTCGATGATCTCCTTGCCAACCGGCAAAACGTGGGGAGCCAAGGCGGAGGACCGGACTTTGTCAAGCAGCTCTTGGGCATCTCCCGGGATGATCGAGCGACTCTCCAGAGTCGCTACGCAGACATGCAGATCCCGCAGGATTGCCTGAGAATCATGACAGTTCAAGATGTCGACAAGGTGCACCCGGGGCTCCAGGTCATGCACAGCGCCACGGAAACCCACATCCCCAAGGAGTTCTGCGGGGACTTGCATGACATGCCCATCAAGGAGCATTTCGACGTGGACCGCCGGGCAATCCTCAAGAGGATGGTCGCGATCTTCGTCCCCGATGGCATCCTGAAAGGCGAGGTGCTGGGTGGCCGCGTCGAGTCTGATCAGGAGAACATCGCCAGGCTGCGGGAGCTCTGGAGTAAGACCGTCGGCTGAAGCCGCGGCGATCTTTTGGCACAGCGGTCAGTACAGGACCCCAGCTGTGCCCTTAGGGCCTCAGGGCCTGCGCGTTCGGCGCAGCTCCGTACAGGATCCGCTGCCGCGCCCGTGCAAACAGTTTCGCAGCTTCAAGCCTTGTGTGCCGTGTTGTAGGATGCTGCAGGTCGCTTCTGTGCTTTTTTAGCTCCGTCACTCTGAACCCCTTCGCCTCGCTCAGGTTCGAACCTGCGTCACTGTGCTGGTGCCTCTGTTCAGGGTTTTTTCGGACTCTGCGATTGTGGGGGTTGTTGTTCCGTGCGCGCACAGGAGGGCCCTGCACTGCTTTCCCCATCCCGTAAAGCTAGAGTGCCCTGCGACCCCAGCCCTGTTCCCGGGAACCCCGGGCCCCTGGCCCCTCCACAGGTTCGCGGATGGTTGCGCTTCCAGCCCGCTTCTATCTCAGGCAGGTCGCTTTCCACGCTTTCCAGGTTTTCCAGGGTTTCCAGGGGGGTCTTGGGAGGGACCACAGGCCACCCTGGAAAGCATGGAAAATTGAGTCTAGGAGCTTCATTTTTCCACGCTTTCCACGTTTTCCAGGGTGGCCTTTGGGCCCTCCCAACACCCCCCTGGAAAGCGTGGAAAATTGAGTCTAGGAGCTTCATTTTTCCACGCTTTCCACGTTTTCCAGGGTGTTCGGAGTTCGCTTTTGAACCCTATCCTTCCAGCCCGATTCTGGTGTCTAGAAGCTTCATTTTTCCACGCTTTCCACGTTTTCCAGGGTGTTCGGAGTTCGCTTTTGAACCCTATCCTTCCAGCCCGATTCTGGTGTCTAGGAGCTTCATTTTTCCACGCTTTCCATGTTGGCTTTTTGGGACCCCCCAACACCCCCCTGGAAACCCTGGAAAACCTGGAAAGTGTGGAAAGCGATCTGCCCGGCATAGAGGCCTGGGCTTGTTCAACTCGGCGAGCCTTCAGCGGTGATCGTCCGGAGCCCAGGTCCCGTCGTGTTCAGCCCTGCTCCGCCTTGTGTGCAGCCTTGCGCGCGTGCATTTGTTGGGTCACGGCGGCGCCGTGGGCCCGGGATTGAAATCTCTAAGCTGCCGCACCGCTAACGGCACCGGCCGCCGAGTCAGCCGTGCTTTAGGCTCCGCGGAGCCGCGAGGCACAGGAAGCGCATGCTTCAGCAGGGTCTCCGAGCCGTCCGTGGCTCGCACCGTCATCGAGTCGTAACTCGAAACCTCCCGCACCGCCCCGTACTGGGGCTGGAAGCTCCTCGCTGCATTGGTGGGGGCCCGGAACGCCCCCGCCTCCTCGAGCCGCCGCTGGCGGCTCCTCGTCAACTCGTCGTTGTGCTTGAACTTGGCCGCGTTATCCTGGTAGGCCCTGAACCCTGCGGCCGGCATCGTCTCCACATCCTCCGGGGCCACCGTCACCGCCGCGTGCGGCCGGGCGTTGTAGGCCTCCGTCGCCTCGTCCACGTGGTCGCCCCACCCACCGCCGTGTCGTGCCGCCTCGCCCGCCAAATCCTTCTTCAAAGTCTGAATCGCGCGGTCCACCACCGCGGTCGCATTGCGATCCGTCGGGTCCTTCTGCCGGTGCACCACGCCCCCCGGCAACGCCGCCTCAAGCCCCCGGAACTCGTTGCCCAGATCCGTGGTGACGACGTAATTCGACTCGTCCTGCACCAGCCGGGGGATGATCTCCGCCGCCGCCCGCGTCACCGTCGCGGCCGACTTGTCGGGCAGGGCCTTCGTGGCCATCTCGCGCGTGAACACATCAGTCACCACCAAGCCAAATTTGTTGGCTCCCCGAGTGTTCTGGCTGAAATCGATGAGGTCCGCTTGCAGGCGGTCGTTCGGCCCCTCCGCCGCACTCTTCCCCAGACTCCGCGGCTTCGGTGCGAGCACCTGCCGCGCCACGTCGCTGCGCAGGGCCGCCTGGGCCCGCGCACTCGTGAGGTCCCGCCGCTCCGGAAACTCCCGGCGGGCTATCTGGTAGAGCTTGCGGGGATCCCGCACGTTGAAGTCCCGGGCCAGCCGCCCGAGCAGCTCCATCGCGCCGTCCTCTGCCATTTCTAATCCGAGTCGCCCTCGCTCCCCTTCTTCTTTTCAAGTTTCTCCACGCGCTTCTGCAGCTTCTTGACCACGCCCCACAGCACCACGCTGAGCTTCTGATAGTCCAAAGCCATCAGCTCCCGGCCGTCCAGGTTCTTGGTCTTGCACATCGTGGCGCCCAGCTTCCCGCTGGCCTGCACGTCCTGGGCCACGAAGCCGATCTGTTCCTTACCGCCGTCGATGCGGTCGAAGAGCTGCGGCTCCACCGCATCGAAGGTCTCTTGCAGCTCCTTCTCCGGGATGGCCCGGACGTTCTCCTTCAGGGCCCGGTCGCTCAGGTTGACGAAGCCGTAGCCGAAGATGACCTCTCCATCATTCGATCCCCCGATGTTGGGTTCGATGGCCAAATTCGCCAGGCCGTTGGTGGTGTTGAAACTCATGAACTGAAACAAGGTGTTGAGCTGCACGCCACCCCCGGCCAGGGCCTTGAGCTCCGCCAAGCCGGTCTGATTGTTCGCGTCGAGGAGCAGCTGGGCATCGCCCGTCGGCGCTGCGTTCCGGATCACCGTGCCCACGGTGCCGTCCGGCGGCCCCACGGCGATTTGCTCCAGCAAGGGGGCGAGGACCTGCACGCCGCTGGTGCCCCCCGACAAGGACAGAAAGGGTAGCGACGCCTCGGGGGCCACGGCCCCGTTGACCCGCAGGGTGGCGTTCACCAGCACGCCCTGCGTTCCCCCTTCCATACTGAGCCAGGGGTCCGCCGGGTCGCAGCGCACCAAGGGCGCTTCCAGGCGCAGGTTGCTCGCCACCTGCAGGTTCGCGGTGACGCTGCTGCTGGAGTTGAAGGTCCCCGTGGCCGCCGTGGAGCCCACGAAGAACTGCGCGAAATCCGCGGTGGTCGCGTTCAGCGTCTTCGCCGCGTTGACGGTGATGTCCTGGTCCAGCGTGATCCCGGCGGCGGCGAAGGAGGCCAGGGGCGTGTTGTCGATGGCCCTCAGCACGATCGGCGTGCCCCGGAGCTCGGGGGTCACCACGAAGCTGGAGGCGGTGAGGCTGGTGCAGAAGATGTCGGCGGGGAGCGGGCTCGCCTCCAGGGCGGCCACCCGCCCGTCCAGCGCCGTGACCTGGGATGTTGAAGGTGGCCGTCAAGGGGTAGCGCCCGTCGCTCTGGGCCTTGCTCCAGCAGTCCGCCTTGATCTCGATCACGCTGCCGTTGCCCAGGATCTGGGTGCCGGTGAGGGGCGCCCGGAAGAGCAGGCTGCGGATGATGTGGGGCGTGAACTGGTCCTGCACCAGGTGGAAGAGGCCGTTGCCCTCGGGCACGGCGGGATTGTTGGGGAAGTACCTGGCGTCCAGCGGCGCGAAGTTGTTGTTAGCCAGGTAGCGCCCGTCGGCTTCCGCCTTGGTGTAGGCGTCGCAGGTGAGCTCCAGCGTGGTGTCCGAGAAGAGGCTGCTGGCCCCCAGGGGCGCGCGGGGCAGGAGGCCTTTGATCATCGGGGGCGTCACGTTGGTGCGCACCAGGGACTCGAAGCTGTTGTTGGCGCTCACCGCGAAGTAGCGGGTGTCGGCCTGCGCCTGGGTGAGGAAGCCGGAGCCGGCCAGGGCATCGTCGATCTCGGTCTGGGTGCGCCCCGACGTCCAGTACTGCAGGAAGGTGGCCGTGAGCTGGCTGTCCAGCTCGGTGCGCGGGTAGTAGGCCAGCAGCTCGTTGGCCACGTAGGCTTCCGTCTGGGCCTGGTCGTAGTAGCCGGACAGGTCCACGTTGCTCAGGGCATCGGCGATCTCCTGTGTGACCTCTGCGGATGTCGAAAAGTCCAGGAGAGCCGTGACGATCTTCGAATCGACGGCCCCGCTGTCATCATAGCTCGACAGGGCCGAGCTGATGGCCGAGGAAACCGAGGCGTTCGTTGCAAAGTTGGACAGCTCTCCCGCAACGTAGCTGGACACTTCGCTTTGGTCCCAGTAGGGCACCAGCTCGCCGGCGATGAGCGCCAGCACCTGGGCCTCCGTGCGGTACTGGGTCAGGTTGAGTGCGTCGAGGGCCGCCGTGATGGCGGCTCCGGTCTCCACCTGCGTGTAGGTCTCGCTGCGCGCATAGGAGTCCGACTCGATGAGGATGGTGTCGTCCAGGTTTTGGAATGTCGCCGTGAGGGCCCCCGCCACGGAGAGGTTGCGTAGCACATTCGTGCCCTTCAGCAAATTGAAGGTGGGCCCTCCGGTCCAGGACTGGCCGTTGCTCAGGGTCACGGGCACCAACGCTGCCGTGATGGCCGCCTGCACTTGCGGGATGGTCCAGTAGGGGCTGAGGTCGATCGTGGCCAGCCCCGCCGCGATGGCTGCGTTCATCGCAGCGGTGTCCGAGTAGGCCGCGAGGGCTGCAGCTATGGCTGCGTCCCTTTGGACGATGGTCCCGTAGGGCGCCAGCGCATCGGCGATGGCCTGGTTCATTGCAGCGGTGTCGCTGTAATGCAGCAGGGACGTGTCGGTGTAGCCTTTGCACTCGGCGATGGCGGCCACCAGGTTCGCCGTGGCCTCCGCCCGCGTGAAGTGGTTGGCCAGGGCCGCCGTGATGGCGTCGTTGGTCTCCAGGACCGTGTAGTTCCCGCCGAGCTGGGCGAGCACCCAGGACTCGCTGGCCTTGGGCGCCAGCAAGGCGTCAGCCTCCGCCTTGGAGTAGGCGTCGCAGGCGAAGCTGAGGGTCCAGTCGTCGTTGGCCAACTGGATGCTCAGGGGACTTGTGGCGTGCAAGTTACGGATTTGATTTGTGCCGGCGAGGAGGTCCCAGGTAATGTTCCCGACCCAGGCGGGTGCGTTGACCAGATTGGTGGCCCCGCCCAGGGTGGCGATCTCGGCCAGGAGCCCGTCGATGGCGGACTGCAGCGAGACCTGCAGGGCCGTCAGGTCCCCGCTGGTGGCGAAGGGCCCGCATTCTGCAGCGCCAGGATGGCTGCATCGGCGGCGTCCAGCCGGCTGTCCTGCAGGGCCTGGCCGGCATCATAAGCGCTCTGGGTCACGTACCCGAGCAACGCCGTGGTCAGGTCCCCGCTCGTTTGGTAGCCCGCGGCCTGCAGGGCCGCAAGCAGCGCCTCGGCGGCGTCGAGCCGGCCGTCTCTCAGGGCGAGCGCCGCATCCAGGGCCGTCTGCTGGACGAAGGGGAGCAGGGCGGTAACGATGAGCTGACTGACGTCGGCGGGCGTGGTTCTGAGAGCTAATCCAGCCGTGAGGTCGCTGGTGCTGGCCATGGGGAGCAGGGCCGTGGCGATGGCCTGGTTGACGTCCCCGGCCGTCTGCCGGGCGGCGACGTCGAGGGCCAGCTGGTCCACGACACTTTTGAGCGCATAAGTTGCGGCCACGGTGGCCAGCGTTGCATTGTTGGCGCTGGTCACGGCGCTGTTCATCGCAGCCGTGGTCGGATGGTTGGCGAGCTTGAGGTCCACGCTGGCCGGCGTGCTCTTAGAATCGACCTGGACCTGGAGAGCATCCAGGGCCGACTGGTTTGCCTTGGTGGCCAGGCCCTGGGTCAGGCTGGTGTTCACGGCCACCAAACCGGAAGCGTTGGCGAGGATGGAGCCCTCTGCGGCTGCCAGGTCCGCCGCCAGGGCGTAAGGGGTCAGATCGGCAGCTGCGGGCAGGGCATCCACTTGGCCCTGCAGTGCCGCGATGGCGGCGGCGTTGACTCCGATGGCCGCGGTGTGTGCCGTGTGCTCCGTCTGCGGGGTATACGCCGTGAGCACCGTCGCCAACTGTCCAGCGGAAATCCCTTGCAGTTCGATGACTGGCGGCTCCGTGACGCCGTCGTCCAGGATCCGCCCGGTCAGGGTGGAGGGAAAGAGTGACATTTATCTAGTGCCCCCGGGCTCTGCGCCGCCGGTCCAGGCTAGCGGTGTTCGAAGAGGGCAAAAAGGGTGAAAAAAATCGCTCAAAACGCCCATATCATCAATCAAGGACTGATACCCCGGAGCCCGACAAAGTACAAATTTGGAGCGATACGAGGCCAACGAAGCACTGATCCACGCGGTCCGCGAGCATTTGCTTGAATGTGAAGCGGCACAAATCGCCGCTCCTCGTCGACAAACCGCTGGTGGGGTGCTTGGGTACACGCTCCGTGGGGAACGCGGCAATGAAGTGCGTGTTATCGTAGTTCGGGAGGCGCATATTTCGTAGCTTTGAATCGTAGGTGCCGGCCATGATGGCGAGGAAGTGGTGGTATTCGGCGATGCTTTTGACACTGTTTCTGGGGAATTGCATGGCCCCGAGCTGCAGCTGGCCCTCCATGACCGTGGCCGCCGAGACGTTCGGGAAGGCCTCGCCGGGGTATTCAAAGTTCGAAACGTGGTTCTCGCCCGTCTTGTTGAAGTGCACAAAGGCTCCCAAAAGCTTGGTAAAGGCTCGCGCGACGGTGATATTGTAGCTCGTGGAGCCCGCCGGGACCGAGGACTGCTGCACGTGGAGGCTCGGAAAGCTGAAAAGGAGACTGCGATTGGACAGTAATATGCGCTCGAAGCTCTCCCGGAGGGCACTATCAAGGGTCACCTGATCGGCCAAAAGGTGCACATTTTCGATCTGATACGACAGACTCGAGCCCACGCCGGCGCGCATGGCCTGCTGGGGTTCGCTGAACTCTACCTCCAGGACGAGATTTAGCTGCGGCGGGAGCATCTTGCCGCAGTTGAACATGCCAAGAAGATGCGGGCGCATGAGCACATCGCGCTTTTGCCCTGGCTGCACCGGCTGCGCCCAGCCGCCGGCGTCCACCGGGAGGCCCTCCCAGTGCAGCTCCGTCCACCAGTCGGACGGCTTCAGTAGCGAATACATGAAGCAACTGCGCCCGTAGTAGCTGATGTCTTCCACCCGTTGCCCGTTGGCGAAGAGCTGGACCCTTTCGATGAAACACGAGGGGTCCGGCGAGCCGCAGAGCATGTCGCTGGAGCCGTCCGTGTTCCGGAAGGTGAAGGCCAGCTTAATCGATTCAGGATCAACGAAATCGGTCCCGCTTGTGATCGGTATACGACACACCCGCGACGTGCTTGGCGTAAAAGTGCTCAAGGACGACGGAAAGTACTGCACGCTCTTGCGACTCTGAATGTAGTTGGTGTTCCCCGTCTGGAGCTTGTAGTCGAGACTGGCCACGAGCTCGTCGTTGACGGCTTGCGTAACCTGCTCCATCACTCTTTACATACCTATGCAGCTTCGGGTTCGCTCGCCTGTCGAAGGGCGTCGAAGGACGGCTGGGTTCCCAAAGGTCCCCGGTCGCCGCGGGACTGGCGGCTGACGCGGGAGCGGTCCGAGCCGGACGACACTGGGATCGGGATGTTGTTCAATCCGAAAGGGGTTTGGGCCTGGGCCCTGGGGCGGCGCGCCGGTCGTGCGACGATGCGTTGCTGCGGCTGGGGCCGCGGCTCGCTCTTTGAGTCCGTGTCGATCCTGAAGACCTGGGGCTGGGTGCGCTGGGCCCGGCGCTGCTCCTGGATGAAGTAGTGATCAACTGCGCCCGACTCTTGCATGCCGTTCAGTGTCGCCAGGTCCGTGGTTTGGCTCGGCCGCGAGGCGTCTGAGTCCGTGCCGCCGCCCGTGGCTGCTCCCCAGCCCATCATGTGCGAAGCCGCGTTGAGCCCGCCCTCGATGGCCGTTCCCACGAGCGCTGCGCCTGCGCCCGCAACGGCCAGGCCTCCCGGGGCAGCGCCCACCGTGCCCGCGGCTGCGAGGGCTCCCTCGCCCAGGAGCGCAAGAGCTCCTCCGCCCGCTTCCGCCGCAGTTGCTGCTTCGGCAGCGCTCGCCGCAGCCTCCGCCGCCGTGGCAAAGCCTTCCGCCGCTTCTGCCTCCGCCACCTGCTGCGAAGCAAAAGCCTCGATGTCTTGAGCCGCCGTGCGCTCCACCTCTGCGGCTCTCTGGCCCGCTCGCTCGAGCAAGGGCTCCACCTCGCTGGGCCTCCCGATGATGTTGGGCGGGGCAACCTCGTCCGGGGGCGGCGCCAGTCCCGGCGGCCTCCTGGGGATCCTGAGGGTTCTGTCGAGCCAGTCGCCTCCGCCCCGCAAAATGTTGAAGGTCTGGTTCTCGGCCACGCTTCGGGTCGCCGCCGCGGCGCCCGCAGCCCCTCCGGCGATGATCGCTTCCGCGGCTTGAATGCCCGACTCCCTCATGCGGCCTCGGTGCATCGAGCCCGTCGTTGCGCAGGGCCTGGCCTGGGTCCATGCCTCCGTCGTCGGAGTCTGGCAGGAAGCTGGGCCGAGTGAACTCTCTTGGCGGGCGGGGAAACGGAGTACCGCTGAGACCTTCGTCCGCTGTCTCGTAGGCGGCCGCGGGATTCAGGTTGGTGTGTGGCATCGGTGCGTCGGAGATGGGCTCCGGAGCATTGGGGTAATCATCCAGGTAGAAGTGACTGGATGTGTAGATGCTGGCCTTGCGGTTGGGCAGGGGAATGTCGAGGGGCTCGCCCTCGGCTATGTAGCCGAGGACCTGGCCGAAGGAGGGCTTGACGCGGAAGCCGTTGCTTCTAGGCTCTATCATCTTTTACTTAGAAGCTGATGTGCAGCGGTCTTCGCTGGCCATAGTAGCTGGACTCGCGGGCCCGCTGGACGCTCTCCGAGTTGGCCACGGGGTCCCACTTCAGGGAGAGCTCGCCGCTGCCGCCGCTCGTGAACTTGTGGAAGTGCAGGGTCGTCTCGCGCTCCAAGCCCCACTCGTCCTGCAGGGCTTGGAGCTGCTCCTCGGAGAGCTCGTCGTCAAAAGCCAGGCTGACGTGCAGCGGGTGCTGCTCGGCCGTCGGGAGCTTCAGGGGCGAGGCGCCCTCGAGGCCGATGGCCCACAATCCCGGCTCGCCCTCCTTGTGCGGAGGGAGCTTCACCAGCTTGGCCTTGCGGGTCAGGCCTTTTTGGAGGAGCTCCCGCTGGATGCGGTAGTACTCCTCGTCTTTTGGGCGCTGCTTGTACCACTGGTCCCTTTCCTCTTGGCTCCAGTCGCTCTCAGAAGCTTGCTCCGCCAGGCTCGCGTACATTTATGTGGAGGCCGCGCTTGCCCAGGTAGCTGCGCTCGCTGGCCCGCTGGACGATCTCGCACAAGTAGCTCAGGACCGTCTTGGTGTCGGGGTCGAAGCGCACAAGCACCCTCTGGGGGCGGGTCCACCGCCGGCCCAGGAGCCGCAGGATCTCCTGGCCGTCGTCGTCGGCCAGGTCCTCTTCGTAGGCCAGGGGAATCTCGGCATCCGGACTGGAGAGCAGCCACATGCCCTCGCGCTTCGCGAGCTGCAGATCCAGCTTCATCTCACATAAGACCGCCATACACTCCCGACTCGCTGGTGTTTCTACCTGCGGCCACGTCCCGCGCCATCCTGTGAACGCCCTGGCGCTCTGCCGGGGCATAGCGCAATTGCGGAATGCGACGGTTGACCGCCTCCGTCATCCGGCCCAGCTCGTCGGCATAGGTCTCGCCCTCCTGCCGCAACCGGCGGTTGGAGAGCCACTCGTTGAAGGCCTGCGCCTCGACCAGCTGCTGGTGCCGGCGGCGCAGCAGGGGATTCAGGTTGTACGAGGGGTACATCTTGTGGAACTGCCGAAGCATGAAGGATTCGTTGCGCCGCTCGATGGGCATCATCCTTTTACAGTTCATGAGTGTTTCGTGCGAGCAGCTCCATGTACCGGTCCTGCCGCTGCATGTACCTTAGGGCGCGCTCTTGCGCAGGCGTCATCCTGACGGGCTCCGCGGGGGGCTCGGGAGCGGCAGGGGCGGGAGCCGGACTCGGAGCCTTCGGAGGCTGCGCGGGCTTGGCAGCCGGTGCTGGGACGGCCTCTTCGGCGGGCACCGTCTTCGGGGCTTTTGGCTTGTTCTTCGAGCCTGGAGCTTGGGGGCGGGGGGCTCCGCGGGCTTGGCGGGCTCCGGCGCGGGCACGGCGGCCGGAGCCGGCTCAGGCTCTGCCGCAGGCTCTGCTGCAGGCTCTGCCACAGGCTCTGCCACAGGTGCGGGCTCGTCCACGGGTTCATTCTCAGCCATTTTCTTGATTGAAGATATTAATTGTCGTAATCCAGGAAAATCGCAAAAGAAACAGATGTTCCTCTGGTATTTACCACATTTCCGTCCACATCGGTGAGCTTAAAGCGCAGGGTGCGCAGGGTGATGGGTCCGTGGAGTTTCACAAAATGCCCCTCGTCTGTTCTTGTTTGCATGATATTGCCGATGCCTTTGTCGATAATCATTTTGCAGATTATATCGTTACCCAAGGGTCCCTTGATGTCGGCGCCGGTGGCGAGGGTGCTGCATCTGAGGAACAACTCTGAGTATGGGTTCATCGTGACAAAGGTGAAGATCTGCAGTCCCCCATCGATGAAGCTGGGGCCCAGGAGGTGGTTGATGCTGAGCGGCCGGCTGGGCGTGGCGCCGGCGGGATAAGAACCGGTGCCCGGGAAGAGGCTCCGGATCTCGTAATCATTGAGTATGCGGCGATTTCCATCGAAAGCCACCCCGATCTCATTCGTTGATTCTACGTAGGTGGCCGAAGCAAAGTTGCTGCTGATCCAAGCGGCCAGCCGCGTCCCCGTGTAGGCCCCGATGGGGAGCACCGCCCAGTTGAGGGTTTGCAGCGCCTCATCGATCCAGTACAAGTACTGTCCCCGATCCGTGGAGAGGAAGGCGTCGGCCACCCTGAACTTGAAAACGCTGAGCTTGGCCCCACTTTGCAAGTGAAGGGTGTCCTGTAAATCTATCTCGAAGGAACTATCATCCCCCGCAGTGCGCTTCCTGCTATCGACATAGATCGTTGTCGACATCCTTTTCTTTCTACGCCAGAAGCTCCGGCCCGTCGACTTGTCGGAGGCCGTGCTGTCACTGACCTGCCGGACCCGCTCCGGGTAGGGAAACCGCCGCGGGTCCACGACCCCCTGCGTGCTCGTGCAGCACTGCACGTGATGGCACTCACTGTCGCAGATCGGGCCGTTGCCCAGCAGCTTGCCCACCACTTGGCTGAAGATCGTCCCCATGCTCGTTTACGAGGAATTTGCGGTCGAAGCGCACCCAAAACATGTCTTCTTTTGGCGCTCGCAGGTTGACGTACCAGAAGCTGTACTTCTCCCGGGTGGCTTCCTGATACATGCCATACAAAACGTCCTTGGGGAGCATGGCGGAGAGCTCCTCCACCAGGGCGTCCAGCTCCAGCTGGTTCCTCAAGCGGAAGACGCAGTAGAACATGGTGTTGACGCGCACAGCCGAGGGCATCAGCCGGAGCTTTTGCGTGGACACCCAGGTGTTGATGCAGTAGTGGCGCCCTCGGATGAAGAGCGTGTCGAGAATGCCATCCCCGGTTTTCTTGTGCACCTGCGGGGAGTCGGCCATATCGTCCAAAACTATCAATACTTGGTACAACTTCTTCATCCCCAGCTGCTTGGACTGCTGGGTGATCTTCTTTTGCTGGGCCAGGATTTGACGCAGCGCGCCCTCGTCCCACTCGTCCCACCAGCACTGCTCGCGGTCCGTGTTGACCCCCAGCTCCTTTCGGGATGTACTCCTTGACGGGCTCCCACTGGGGGTCCATGTCAATGGAATTCGACATAACGTACACGCGCTCAAAGCAGCCCCTGTACTGCTCAAGGATCATCGACACGAGGAGAACGGTCTTCCCGGACGCGGACGGCGCGCAGAGGATGCCGTTGGAGGGCGTCCTGCAGACCGCCGAGTCTCGCGGCTGTTTGACGTCGTAGCTCGCGGTCGGAAAGAGCTTCACCTTTCCCATTTAACCACAGCGCCCTGTAGCACTGGTAGAGGCAGCCGCACATTTACGTGATGTTCCCCTCGTGCCACGGGCCCCGCAGCCGCATGGGGTGGTGGCCGGGCGGCGGCGCGCCGGGGCAGGACAGGAGCCACAGGGCCACGAAGACGCCCACCAGGGCCGCAGTTGCGCAGAGGCACTCTCCCGGCAGCATCGGGGAAAAGGTGCGTTCGGCCGGTGGCATTTTTTTTATTGGGGGAATAAAAAGGGAGCATGAGCAGCAAGCCAAGCATGGCGATCAAGCTCGGAGACCTGTTGGCGAACCCGAAGGGCGGCAAGTTCTTTCCCGTGTGCGCGGAGGACGGCGGCCCGGCGGTTTGGCAGTGCGATTGGATCAGGATCTTGTGGCACCCCACGGCCTACAACGGCGAGGACGCCAGGAGGCTGCCCCTGTGCCTGGAGCCCAATGAGGCGGCGAAGGAGGAGCTGGCCGGCTTCGAGAAGGCCCTGGTGGCCCAGCTGGCCAGCCGCTCCGTGGCGGACCCGAAGCTCTTCGGGCGCACCTTGACCACGCAGGACACGGAGAGTTCGTCTCCTGCCTGAAGACCTCGGCCCGAGGCAACTCCTTCATCAAGCTCAAAGTGTGCCTGGACCAGGTGCGCCTGTGGGATGCCCAGGGAGGGCCGCTGCATGAGCCCGGGGACCTGACCAACCGGGAGTGTAAGGTGCGCGCCGAGCTCCGGCAGGTCTGGATGATGAGCGGCCAGTGTGGTCTCCTCATAGAGGTGACCGACCTCATGCTCAAGGAAGAGGAGCCCCAGCGGTGCCCCTTCTAGACGCCAGGCCTCTATGCCGGGCAGATCGCTTTCCACCATTTCCACGTTTTCCAGGGTTTCCAGGGGGGTGTTGGGGGGTCCCAAAAAGCCAACATGGAAAGCGTGGAAAAATGAAGCTCCTAGACACCAGAATCGGGCTGGAAGGATAGGGTTCAAAAGCGAACTCCGAACACCCTGGAAAACGTGGAAAGCGTGGAAAAATGAAGCTCCTAGACACCAGAGTCGGGCTGGAAGGATAGGGTTCAAAAGCGAACTCCGAACACCCTGGAAAACGTGGAAAGCGTGGAAAAATGAAGCTCCTAGACACCAGAATCGGGCTGGAAGGATAGGGTTCAAAAGCGAACTCCGAACACCCTGGAAAACGTGGAAAGCGTGGAAAAATGAAGCTCCTAGACTCAATTTTCCACGCTTTCCAGGGGGGTCTTGGGAGGGCCCAAAGGCCACCCTGGAAAACGTGGAAAGCGTGGAAAAATGAAGCTCCTAGATTCAATTTTCCACGCTTTCCAGGGGGGTGTTGGGCCCTCCCAAGACCCCCCTGGAAACCCTGGAAAACCTGGAAAGTGTGGAAAGCGACCTGCCTGGTATAGAGGCTGGCGTTCGGAGGCCGAGGATTTTTTTGGGGGATCCTAGAAATCATGTCGTGGATGCAACAACGCGAAGCGATACGACGTGCAGCCGACGCTGGGGCCAGACCACGGATCTCAGCGCAAGGCTCGCAGCTTCTGCCTCTGAGGGACAACCGCCTGCAGTCCGTACTTCTGAGTCGCCCGAACGGCCAGCTGACCCGCGCCGGGCAGTTCTACCACAGCATCACCGGCCGGCGCCCGCCGAGCCGCCAGTTCGACGAGTCCCAGCCTCTCATTCGGGACGGGCCCAACGACTACATCCTCACCAGGGGGGGTGCCCGAAAGCTCGTGCGCTCCCTCCAGGCCAACGGCCAGTACCATGTCACCAAACTGGGCAAGGCCTTCTTCAAGGACAAATTCACGGAGTGGCTGGCGCATGTCCCCGTGATCATCCGGGGCCGCCGCCGGAACGGCACCCC